>CM023487.1:97704402-98192578 GCA_013339685.2 Hyalomma asiaticum
AGTCCTTTCGCTGTTCGTCTCGGAAACTGTCCAGGTCTGGAAATTTCGGTGACACAGAAGCCACAAGGTGATCGAAGTCATCGGCGTCGCCGTCCGTCGAGCTAATCGGCATACGTGAGAGGACAGTCCGCGTCGGCGGGTCGCCTACCGCTCTTGTACGAGACAGTGAAGCTGTATTCTTGCAGCCGAAGTGCCCAGCGCGCCAGACGGCCACAGGGGTCACGAAGGTTTACGAGCCAACACAATGAGTGGTGGTCGGTGACCACTGTAAAATGACATCCATACAGGTAAGAACGGAATATAACTGCGAGGCATTCTTGCTCGGGGACCGTGTAGTTCTGCTTGGGCCTACTCAGTGAGCGACTTGCATAGGTGACCACGTGCTCGCCATCCCCGTTGCGTTGAATAAGGACGGCCCCGATACCTATGCCGCTGGCATTCGTATGAATTTCCGTTGGAGCTGAACGATTGAAGTGCTGAAGAATCGGTCGTGACGTCAGCAAAAACTTCAATTGACGAAAGGCAGACTCGCAATCCGCAGTCCACTCAAAGGGAGCATCCTTTCGTAGCAGGCACGTCAGCGGATATGCAACATCAGCAAATTTCGGAATGAATCGACGGAAATACGAGCAGAGCCCCAGAAAACTACGAAGCTCCTTCACAGAGCGCAGTGTACTGAAGGCTTCAACGGCTGCTGTCTTCTGGGATCAGGACGGATGCCATCCTTATCAATGAGGTGCCCAAGAACAAGAGTTTGGCGTTCACCGAAGTGGCATTTCTTCGAATTAAAATGAGGCCGGCGTTCTGATGCAGTTCAGGACAATATCGAGCCGGGAGATGTGCTCACTGAAGGTGCGGCCGAAGATGACAACGTCGTCGAGGTAGCACATGCAGATGTTCCACTTCAAGCCACGCAGGATGGTATCCATGAATCTCTCGAATGTTGCCGAAGTGTTGCATAGTCCAAACGGCATCATGTTAAATTCGAACAGCCCATCCGGGGTAACAAAGGTGGTCTTTTCTTTGTGCTCAGGATGCATCGGGATTTGCCAATAGCCTGATCTTAAGTCTACTGAGGAAAAGTAAGAAGCCGAATGGAGGCAGTATATTGCGTCATCAATTCATGGGAGTGGATACACATCTTTTTTTTGTTACGGCATTCAGTCGTCGATAATCAACACAAAATCTGCAAGATCCATCTTTCTTCATCACAAGAATTACTGGAGCTGCACAGGGACTCGCTGACTCTTGTATTACTCCTTTTTCCATCATTTCATGAACTAGCTCGTTAATGACCTGGTGCTCTGATGGTGAAACGCGATATGGTTTTTGCCTAATTGGAGCTGCTGAACCCGTGTTGATCGTATGGCGTGTCTGAGACGCAGGTATCGGTAACTTTGCCCTCTTTTGTGCGAAGTCGAATGCGGAGACGTGCTTCGATAGCACATCCACTAAGGCTCGGCGTTCACTTGTGCTAAGGACTTATTCACCATAGACAAGAGGGCCGTTCCCAGCTCGTGATTATCAGATTCTTCCAGCGCCTCTGTAAATGAAGCCGCTGACGTGGACGCGTGTTCTCTGACGAAGGCCAGTTTCAGGCCGTCTGGCAATACCACGGGCTCCGTAGAACAGTTTACCGTCCATAGGACGGCACGCCCACTTTTGACGGACACAACACAATGTGGAACCAGCACGTTCTTCTTCATGCAGTTAACATGCACCGGCTCTACGGTGGCGTCGAAGCTGTCGCAATCCGCACCACGACAAACAACAGCAACACGAGCAGTAGACGATGGAGGTACGACAGCGTCGCCACAAACACATAACGTAGTTTCGTCTACCTGGTTCTCCAGTAGTTCGGAGGGCTCCCGGCCACTTATGAACACCTGCCCTGTGCGGCAATCCACGGTGGCACCACAATCCCGCAAGAAGTCCATACCCAGAATAACATCATGTGTGGACCTCGCAATAATTGCAAACTGTGTCGTAACAACATGGCCACCCAAAGACACGTCGGCATTACATAAACCAATAGGCTGCAACGGATCGCCGCTCACTCCACAAAACTTTGACGTTTCGTCCCATTAAAACACAACCTTTCGCCTTAACAAATCCTTAAAAGAGGCACTCATAACTGAAATTGTTGCCCCTGTGTCTACCAGGGCCAACGCAGGCACATCATCAACGAAAACACACACTTTGTCCTTGAGCATCACCACCGGAGGTATTTCAGGCAGTTGCAACTCCCCAGCGACCTCACCCCCATCGGTCGCGCTGGCTAGTTTTCCGGTGACGAAGGGGACGAGGAGCGACGATGAAGTGGCGAGGGAGAGCGGGGAGCACGAGGACGCGGTGGAGGCGCCAAACTTCGGTGAGATCCTGGAGAGCGGTTCCGAAAGCTGCTCGGCCAATAGTTGTCGCCGTATGGTGCCGACCGCGGAGCTCCTTGAGGGCGTTGAGAAGGTGGTCTGTCATATCGCAGTGTTCTGCGACGGTTGCAGAAACGCGATATATGGCCTGTGACACCGCAGGAGTAGCAGACTGGTAGAGACCGCCTTGGTGGCTCTTCAATGTACTCAAATGCCTCATTCGCTCCAGCGTAGTGTATAGCTTCTTCGCACAGATCACGGCGAGGCATCGGCAGTCGAGAGTGCGAAGCCGGGTAGCGTGTCGTCATCCTTGATTCTAGCGTTGTGCTGTATTGAACTGCCGCTGCGCTAACCGTAGGGTGCCAAGAAGTCGAAACTGGCGTTGCCGATGGCTCGCATGGCGTATATGCTCCATGCCTCTCAGATGTCACACATGACGCCTCTTCACGGCGATTAAGTTCTTCGTGGACATTCTGCCGGATGGTCGATGCTACGTCAAAACACGTGCTCGTGTCCACGCTAGCGACCGTGGTAACGTTTGCCAAGCGGCCGAACTTCGCCGTAATGTGACGCATCTTCAATGACTCGAAGGTTCTGCAATGTCGAATTACGTCGGACACAGAACTCAGGCTTTCTTTACCGATGAGGAAATTGTAAATGTCCTCAGCTACTCCTTTCAACAGATGTCCTACCTTGTCTTCATCCATCATCCTGGCGTCAATCGTTTTACAGAGCTTCAATATCTCCTCAATGTACGTGGTGCATGTCTCACCAGGCAGCTGCGCCCGTTGCGAAAGGGTTTGCTCGGCTCGCTTCTTCTTGGCAGCTGAGTCCCCGAAGCAGGCTTTGAGCTCGTTAAAAAAAATGTCCCACGTTGTGAGTACGTCCTCGTGGTTTTCGTACCACACCAGCGCAGTATCAGTAAGAGCGAACACCTCGTTGGCGAGCTGAGCGGCAGGATCCCAGCCATTGGACTTACTCACTCGCTTGTATTGTACAAGCCACTCGTCAACATCTTCTCCAGCCTTCCCGCCGAAGGTCGGTGGAACTCGATAATACAGCAGCGGACTGCTGCTCGCTGCCCTCGGAGCGACTTCGTCAGGCATATCGGAGATGGCAGTGGCAGATGGCGGGAGGCCAGCAAGTCGACGACTTCGACGAAGCTCTAGCGTTGAGGGTTCCGTTGTTGCGGGTGTGTACCCCGCACCTCCACCACTCTGTTACGAGTAAACGGGGGCACTTGACGCTCTGAGCAATGAAGGGGTCCTTTTAATGAGGCCGCTAAAGCGAGATCGTCCTCCTCTTCCTTTCACTACTCCTTCACATGCATGACCATCAATCATCCTCCTCTTCGCGCATACGCGGTGCAACAATATATATGTGTATGTGTACTGTGCGTCTTGTTCATATAAAGTGTCATCTGGAACGCACAGCAGCCTCGTCACTTCGATGGAAATGCCCTCGTTCCCAGCATAAATAACTGTTCTTCGAACCTCTCATGACAACACCGTGAGACATCCCTTTGACAGTTTTTCTGACGAAGTTACTTTCATTTGTCGGCATTTTTTCATTAAGTCTGGTAGATTTAGACAACTTACTTGTTACTTGCTTTGTTGCTTTACCTCCAACTTCTATCGCTGTTTCAAGAATTGTTTTTGTTATAGCTTTGTTTAATTGTTCTAAATTTTCGTCATTTTGGCTGAAGGCCCCGAACTTGTTCATTTTTGTATTTTTTCTAGTAAATAATTTAGTTCTTGTTTTCTTTAGGTTAAGTACAAATACAAGCCCTTACTAATTGTTACATGCTGCCGGAATAAGTGAAGCCGAGACCTGAGCTCATCGAGAACACAACATGAACTGTTTATTTCTTTCACACTGCCCCAGCCCTGTTCTCCTCACTCCCACTTCCGCTCGCAGCAGTAGGTGGCGCTAGTAGCCGGTGGCGCTACAGCTGGTGCAGCACACAGGATCAATTGGCGCTACAGCTGGTGCACACACAGGATCAAATGAACTTCTGACCTCCCGACATGGCTGCCCACAGCTCTTCAGCACGCGGAACTGGGTAGGTTTCCATGAGTGACACAGCATTGACTGTTTGCTTGAAATCTCCACAAATTCTTATTGTGCCGTTTTTTTTTCTGAACAGGCACAATCGGTGCTGCCCGCTTGGCTGTCTTCACGGGAATGAGAATGTTCTCACGCTGCAACCTCAGGATCTCCTGCGTTACGAGGTCAACCAACGCAAACGGCAGTGGGCGTGGTTTGCAGAATTTCGGCACTGCATCGGGAGGCACAAGAATTTTGGCAGGAAGTCCCTTGAACATGCCAATGCCTTCTGCAAATACCTCAGGAAAACGAGCAATCAACTTGCGGACATCACTAACTTGGTTAATCTGTTTGAATCCTTCGACGCCAATGCCCAAAGCTTGGAACCAGTTGCACCCAAGCAACGTTGGAGCAGTGCCACTCGTGAGGTACAACGGAAGGACCCATTTGTGCCCCTTGTACCCGACGCGAACGTTTGCCTTGGCCTTGACTTGCTCGAGCTCCACACTAAACCCGCACAAAAATACGTTTGAAGGTTCTAGACTCACTTCTGGGAAGGCTCGTTGAAACTTGTCTAGCGGCATTACGGAGACGCCTGCCCCGGTGTCCAACTCCATCGGAACTTGTTTCCCAAGCATTTACACGGTGCAAAGGAAAGGCGGCACAGTCGGCTCACCACTTAGGTGCCACATGTCAAAAACGTCAGCACTGCGAGGAACATCAAGCACGTCAGCATCGTCGACAGCGTTTACCTGTGCGGTACGTGCTGACCGTGGCGGTACTCTTCTCGCAGCAGACGCATTTCCCTTCGCGCATGTCTTGGCCTTCCGCAAGTTACAGACGACTGCCAAGTGCCCCACTTTCTTGCAGTAGTGACACTGCGACTTGCTGTGTCTGCAATGCGACACTAAATGATCTCTGTCTCCGCATCGGTAACACACGATGCTCTTGGCCGCGGACGATACCCGGTGAGTTGGCAACCCTGGTAAACTACTTGCAGTTGCCTGACACAGTTCACCAGCATCCTTTTTAGCGGCTTCCATCGCCAAGGCAGTTTTCACTGCGTCCTCGAATGTGAGGTCGGGAATCTCGAGTAGCTGCGTCTGAATCGCTGCATTGTTTATGCCACATACAATTCGGTCCCTTAGCATATTGTTAAGTTCGGTTCCATAGTTGCAGTGCTCGGATAAACACTTGAGCGCCGCAACAAAGTCGCTGACTGCTTCTCCTTCGGAACGCCCCCTCGAATTGAAGCGAAACCGTTGCACCACGACGGATGGGGTGGGGGCGTAGTGCCTGCAAAGTACGTCCAGTATTTCGTCGAGCGTTTTATCTTGGGGCGTTTCCGGCTTTACGAGGTTACGAAGTAGTGCATAGGTAGGAGGCCCGCAGCAGCTCAAAAATATTTTGACCTTTTCTTTGCTGGCACGACGTCGTTGGCTTCGAAGAACTCTTGGACACGCTCCACGTACGTAGTCCAGGCGTCGCCTTCCCCCTCGAACGCTTCGATCCTACCGAAGGTAGGCATGGTTGTTCACGCGGTTCGGTCTTCGAAATATTGCTAGCAGAGAACGCAAGAATAAACAATCTTTCAAGATGAGAAGTAATTGAAGGAGTTGGCTCACTGCTGACGCCGATGTCTTCAGATAGGCATGTGTCGCAGGCAAACAATTTAGGTGACAAACGAAGGAAGTACGACGCACTAGGCGTCCCTGACGCAGGTGTCAGACTTGCGTGGCAACTTCGTCTCGAATGGGAGACAAGTAACTTAAAAACTTGCACACACCGTGCTCCTGAACACGAATGGAAGAAGAATGGGCACGGCGTTGCCCCCGTGGTCCTTGGACCCTCGTCGCCAGTTGTTACATGTTGCCGGAATAAGTGAAGCCGAGACCCGAGCTCATCGAGAACACAACATGAACTGTTTATTTCTTTCACACTGCCCCAGCCCTGTTCTCCTCACTCCCACTTCCGCTCGCAGCAGTAGGTGGCGCTAGTAGCCGGCGGCGCTACAGCTGGTGCAGCACACAGGATCAATTGTCACACTAATCTGTGATCGTTGCATTTTATCTTCCCCATTACTTCTGTGTCTTGAATTATACCTGGTTGTTCGCACATTATGAAGTCAATTTCATTCTTTGTTTCCCCGTTACGGCTTTTCTTTGTCCACTTCCTATTCTTGCGTTATTAAAAAAAATTTATTTATTACGTGGAGTCGGTTTTTTTCGGCAAAATGTACTAGCATTTCCCCACGGTTATTCCTACGGCCGACGCCGTAATTGCCAATCGCCTGCTCTCCACTTTGTTTTGTTCCTACTTTTGTGTTGAAATCCCCCATGACTATTGTGTATTGTGTCCATACTGTTTTTATTGCTAATTTGATATCCTCGTAGAACTACTCTACTTGTTCGTCATCGTAGCTCGTTGTTGGTGCATACCCCTGGTTTACCTTAAGTTTACGCCACTTATTTAGTTTTATTACGACGCATGCTACACTTTCGTTAATGCTGTAGAATTCATCTACGTTTTCCGCTATATCTTTGTGAATTAGGAACCCAATGCCATATTCTCTCTTTTCG
The DNA here is from genome assembly GCA_013339685.2 of Hyalomma asiaticum. NCBI lineage: Eukaryota > Metazoa > Arthropoda > Arachnida > Ixodida > Ixodidae > Hyalomma > Hyalomma asiaticum. The sequence continues at coordinate 97,711,397 of CM023487.1, forward strand.
GGTAACCCTCTATAGCAGAGGACATGTCCGTCGTATAATAGTTTGTAAGCTTCATCTGTTCTCCTAACTTTGCTAAGGCCAATGACGTCCCAACTAACGCCTTCTAGTTCCTCGAGTAGTTCTGCTAATCTAGCTTCGCTGGACAGGGGTCTTGCATTGAACGTTCGAAGGTTTAGTTTCCAGTGGCGGCCTGTCCAGCCGGGTCCAGTGATTATTACTGCCCCCTGCTGCTTCACAGAGCTGACAGCCACCGTGGACAGGTGTTCCGCAGCTGCTGGACACTGAGGGTGAGGGTTTAACTGTAGACATCGTGTGGGAGGTAGTGGCCAAGTACTTCACCAGGAAGGCCAATTCCTGTTCTGTTGTAGGAGCGAGTTGCAAATGGCAGCTGAATGACTGAAAGCTTTTCAGGTGCCCAACCATCGCGGGGCCCCTCTACTGACGTAATCTCGAGTAGTATAACATAGGGTTAGAGGAGAAGCTTAAAAAAAAGAAAAAAAAAGGAGGGGTTGGGCGTCGAACCTGCGACCCTTGGAGGTCCCGGTTGCAGCGGCTCCGTATTCGTTAAACGTACATTCTTTCAAAGCCTTTCAAGCACGTTAATTTCTACCAGCGTTACTATTTCATATAGTATTTGGTCTCAAAATGTCCAGGATCATCTAGTTTTGCTGATCGCGACATCTAGCACATCATGGTTGCTAGAACTGGAAGTAGCACTGGCTTCTCAATATGTTCATAAGAAAGCCTGTCACAAAGAAATTAATTGTACTAATTATTCTGTACATTGTCCTGATGTGCCTTGAAGAAAGAGCAGTTTGCTTAAAGAACCTAAAATATGTCACCAACAAGGTTATTAGGAACTAAAATAAAACTTCTTCACCATCAACTGTCACGAAAAGATAAATGTATACGTCGATTCTGCACCGTGCAGTCACGCTGGTTCACGTACATGACATAGCCTTGACCAAGCACACTGCATTTTCTGTTTAGTAATACCATCACGCAGAAACGTCCACAGATCCTGCCTTTCATGAGTAGCATGAGCAGGCTTTACCAATGTTGCCGATGGCTAAGGCGCGTAATAGCTGAGCGGCCTTCTTACAAGTGCGGCTTGAGGGTGTTCGCACTGTCCCTCAACAATTTTTAAGGCACCATGTTTTTTTTTTCCTTGCACGTGCATATTTGCTAGACTAAGAGCATGAAAGTGACAGTGCCCTTTGAAAATAAATGCCGTAAGCTAGACCTGGGATCATGTCTCATGTGTGGCACTGCCAAATGTGTAAAATGGTACCATTGAAAGAAATGTAACTACAGGTTTTCACGCCTAAAATTAATGATAGGATTGTAAGGCACACTGCATACTGGAGGATTCGATTATTTCAACCACTTGGTGCTCCTTCCGTCCACTTAACCTGAAATGCAAGGGTGTTTATGCATTTGCCAATATTTAAATGTGGCCTGCATGGTTGGAAATCAAACACGTACATACTCTCCTAACTCAGCAGCACAACACAGCCATGATTCATGGGGTCGTTCACACGTTTATTGCCTTTAGGCACGACACCTCACTGATGCACGAAGTCACTAGCTGTGTCAGTTTTCAGGCTGTGTGCTCCAATTTGAGCACTTCCTCGCCTTCAGTGAGGCAGCGCGTCTGTGACCCTGTCGCACCCTCCGAGTGTGACATGCTTTGAAGCACAACCTACTTCCCGTATGGCAAGTATAATGGCATAGAAAGAATAACGTACATGCATGCATACACGTGATCACCGAATCAACAGCCATGTTGGATTCAAGGTGGCGCCCCCTAAAGTCGCCGAAAGTTGCGAAGAAGGGTTTGAGACGTGACATGTCGACAAGGTCACATCCATGCTGGTGCATCTTGGTGGGTAACGACAGGAGCTCAATGAGCAAGTTCACCTGTGACGTTCTTTCCAAGATGCGATAAGTCCCGGCGTTTGAAAAGGCACAGACAGCCACATGAGATAGGTGGTGTCTGGAAACAAGGATGCTGTTCTTGTAGCGTAAAAGTGCACGCAAGCTGGCGGCATTCTTTGGCTTGTCGGGACACTTCGGACACAGGTTGGCACTCAGAGATGTCAGGATGGTATGGAAGGAGTGAAGGAGTGTGCCGATAGCATGTGAAGGACCATGTCCATGCGAAAACAACAAAGGAAAAAAAATCACATAGTGGCTTGTATTGCAGTGTTGTATGCAAATGTGATGCATGAAACAGGGCAATCCCAGTTACCATGATCAGACACCATGAACATTGCAAGTACATCACCGAGCATATCGCGTTGCAGCTTTCCTCAAATCGTTCGATGAGCCCGTTAGTCTGTGGCTTGTGCTCGTCCGATGAATCACATAGAAAGCAAAGCTTTGATGACTTGTGAGAGGAATGTGCGACCTCAAATCACTAAGGAGGTCAAAGGACAAAGTGATGAGGAACGAAAGATGCCACATCCCGTGCTTGGTAAAGCAGCCATGTGGGCATTGCATGTCAAATGGTCAACAGCAACAATGATCCACCTATTTCAATCCATTGGAAGCGGTCCGTACAGGTCAATGCTGACACGATAGAACGGTTTGGCAGGGCATGGGAGCGGTCACCTCACGTGCAGAAAGGTGGAGATTTGTGACGTTGACAAACGAGACACGAGAGAATAAACTTTTCTACAAAAGTGCACATGCTGCGCCAGTAGTAGCGATGACAAATGTGCTCGGGTGTCTCAAATATTCCGGTGTGGCCACAGTGGAGATCGTCGAGGAAGGAGGCACACATTTGTGACCTTAAGCTGCAGAGAATCACAAGAAACCTTCTATGGCCTTCAGAAGTGCACTTGTGTTGGTGGAGCAGCTGGACACGAACAGCATGCTTAGCGTTGGAGTGATCAGGGTCCAGGGACGTTCAGTGATCTGGAGAGATAGTACAAAAGAGAAGCAATCTACGTTGTGCGGTGACAAAATCCATGTGGAGAGATGGACTGTGCACATGTTATTCCGCAGGCCAACGATGAAGGTAGTGGTGAACGGGTGCCAGAGTGCTTGCATCTGCTACGGTATATGATGCAAATATCGTATTACTGGATTAGGAGCTCCCAGCGCCCCAGGTGGCCAGCGGGATCTTTCAAAATGGCTAGCCGATATTGCGTGTGCTGGTCTGTCACTAGGTCGAATGGACGACCGCACAGGTATGGAAGGAATTTTACAAGTGCCCAAACTAAAGCCAGGCACTCTTTTTCAGTCACGCTGTAATTGGCTTCCACCTTCATCAGCGTGCGGCTCACATAGTTGACTATGTACTTGGAGTAGCCGGGCTTCTGTTCGGCGAGGCTAGAGCTGAGACCGACCCCACTGGCGCCTGTGTGTACCTCAGTTGAAGCCATCGGGTCAAAATGGCGAAGGATTGGTGGAGGAGCAAGAAGATGCAACGTTGTAAACACAGTGTTGTATGCAGGCACCCAGGGGGGAAGGTCTGCGTCACCATGCAGTAACTGAGTCAATGGTGACATAATGGATGCCAAGTTCCGAACAAGGTGCCGGAAGTAGGATCATAGGCCCACAAAACTACCAAGTTCATTTCACTGATGGTCTTAGGTTTTGGAAACTTAGCGACTGCACGAAGTTTTGCAGGGTCAGGTAGAACGGTGTGCTTCAACACAATGCAGGCTAAGATTGTCAGCTCCCGTGAGGCAAAGCGGCAGTTCTTCATGTTAAGCTGCCGGCCTGCCATTTGTTAGGCAGGTCAAAATGTGCCCGAGGCGAAGCAGGCTGGGTTCCAAAGTCAGCCGAGAAAACCATGTCGTCGTCAAGACAGCATAAACACATCGACCACAAGAGACCATGCAGCGTGTTGTCCAAAAGTCGGCCAAACGCGGTGGGGGCATTACAAAGCCCAAAGTGCATCATGTGAAATTCCTATAAGCAGTGAGGCGTAACGAATGCAGTTTTTTGGTGACTGGCCTCAGTGATCAGTCGTTGCCAGTATGCCGAACATGAGCCCAGGGATGAGAAGAATTCTGCGAATTCTGCTACCTGAAGACTGTCGAGGGCATTGGCGATGTGCGCAAGGGATAGACGTCTTTGAGTGTTAACCTATTTAACCGATGGTAGTTGACGCAAAATTGAATAGACCCATCCTTCTTGCGACGCCATGATGGAGCATACCTCAAACTTGATTGATTATCACAACACCCTCTTCTGCAGAGACCCGGTATGGCCATTGATGGAATGGCTGATGCGAACCAGTGTCAACGTAGTGCTTCACTTCCGACATACACAGACAACCCAGTTGAGGTTGCAAAACGTCGAATGAATTTTGGAACTCGTGCGCGAGATGAAGATGACATGCTCGGCAGAGGTGAGAGTATCGGAAATAGCACTTGGGAACGTATCACTGGTCGTCTCCTAGAGCGCCGAAATCACAGACAGTTGACCGGAGTCTCATGAAAAGAATCATCCGGCATGTCGATGACAGACGAAGAGCATGAAGCTGAGACACTGACAAACAAGCAAGGTGAGAGGCACACAGATGGGATTGTAGAAGAATATATTGCTGCAGCTGGTGGCAATGTCAAGCGTTGCGAAGGGTAGTGGTACAGATTTACGGCTCATGAAGATACGTGACGGCATGAAAAGGACGGTTGCTGCATTGAGGATATCACAGAAGACAAGTACGAGAGTGAAACGTACCTGCGAAATATCCCTGTCCTCATGCATGAACACTTTAGCAGGCGGATTAAGAACATCGTGCAATGGTGTGTCTTACAAGGGCGAGAATTCAACTTGAGTGCATGCGCATTTGCTTACAGCACTATAACGGGATAAGAAGTCCCATGCCAAGAAGACATCGTGCGACCGGGCAGGAAGAACAATACGTACACTGAATGATATATAAGCACACACACGTACAGCACAGGCTGCTTGAGGTGCAACGTGCTGTGCGCTTACAGTGGGAAGCGAGAGTCCACAGAACGGCGTGGCAACTTTGCGCATTAAACTGGCAAAATTTGGGGCCCATCAGAGAAATGACTGCACTGGTATCCACAAATGTGAACATAGGAACATGTTCCACAGAAAGTTAAACCATGTTAGCAGAAGAAGAGCCAGGACTTGGAGTGTTCAAATGGGTTGCAGCCCTTGCCTGTGGAACTGCAGTGCTTAGTTTTCCTGGTCAGGCGGTGTGGAGATGCCGAGCGATTAGATGGAAATTCTGGAAGGTCAGTATCGCCATACACCTGGGAGGGAGGAGAACCGCATTGGCACTAAGGCTGGCTTTTGTACTTGAAGGGCCGAGAAGCATCACTGAATGTTTGAGGGAGATTATATGGCAAAAGTGGGTGACGTGTCCAGGCGTGCACCAGGAATAACAGATGGGACAACTGTCAGGTGTCCTCCAAAGATTAGGTCTTAGTGCCACCCAGTTGCAGCATGAAATTCCGGTGGTGAAAGACGGGACCAAGTCGAGCAAGACGTAGCTTCAGGGGCCTACGCACTGCCTGCGCATACGTAAGAGGTGCGGCCACCAGCAGAACAGACTGCGCACAGGTGACAGGAGTTGCCACCAGCTGCACAGCCTGCATATAGGTGAGATTAGCGGCCGCAGTTGGCTGGCAGGAAGAACTTGAGCGACCACTTGGTAAATAAGAGTGCGGAGTGAGTTTGGAAGATGGGAGGTGATCTCCTGAGTGAAGGGAACTAGAGAAAGTGGTGGGTCACTTCCTCACGGGAAGTAACCTTCTGGAAGGAATGAAGCATGATCAGCCATGGTGTCGAGACTCCCCAAGGAGCCTGCTTCGCGGAATCTGCTGAGGCGAGGCACATCGTCTCCTTATCTCATCATTGCTTTGACACGGGGTGACACCTTTCGGAACAGCGCAAATTCCTAGCTATAAGCATCTGGAACGTGCCGTCAACAATACCTTTGAGTATGTGTTGAATTTGGGATGCCGGCGCTGACCCGTTTAGAGATGTGCACAATGTCTTTAATATAGCTTGTGAGCGTTTCTGCCATCTGCTGTGCTTGGGTAAGCAAGCGCTGTACAGTGTCCCACTTGTGGACGGCGGGTCAGCCAAATACTTTGTAGAGGTTGTCATGAAGACTGACCATATCGGTCCGTTGCATCTGCTGTGAAATCAGAGTTGGGCAATGCTAGCCATGTAAAACATGATGTGGGTTAACTTGGCCAGTTCATTCGTATGACGTGAACCAGTCTTTCCGGAGCCCTCCACTACAGCGTCTCTCATAACCATATCGTACTTTTTGACGTAAAACACCAGAAATTATTTTTATAGTTGTTATTAGTGAACCAGTCTTGCATGTCTTTGTCATCTGCACTGCTCAAGAACGTGGGGTCTCCTCGTCGAGGCACCCCGGTGTACGTGACGGACCATAGTGGCGCCGCTGTTTGGCCAGCGCTCTCGCTCAATGCTGTCCTTCCATTTAGCAAGCCACATTTTCTGACTGTGAGGTAAACATTTTTCTTCCAAAACAGGAAGTCTGTGTTAACCATTCTTAGTGACCTATATCTTGTTCACGTAAACAAAAAAACTAGAAAGCGAGTTGGGTAATTAAAAATATCAAGAAAGTGTATCATTATATTGATGACTACATTGTTTCTCAAGACACAAACTGTTTTGATTTCCATGTGTCCCAGCTAGATGTTTCTTAAACATGCCTATCCCACATAAAATGCCGAAAAACTATAGTCTCAGGTTCCTTGACATACAAGTGTGGTTTACAAGTGTTTATGTGTGCTGGTCAAATGAGCCTAGGACCAACAAGCCGTAATTGTATTTCCATCGGCCATTCAAAAGAGGGGTATTGCGAAGCTAACTCTAATGAATGTTCTTCGCCGCTGCTGTTCTTACAAGTGTCTGGGCAGTTTCGTGGGCCAAATCATGCGCTTGAAATGTGCTGGGTACCCACAGTTTGTGATCACTTCAGTGGACGAAGGAGAGCTAAAAACTTTCAAATGTGCCGCTTGAACGCTCAGACTGGCATGCCACAGAAGGAAGAGGAGAAGAAAGACAAGTGTGTGGTGGCATCACATATACACAATGTGTCGCACAGGCCCAAGAAGATCGGAGGCACCGCCAACGTCAAGGTTGCGTTCTCAGCACCAAATCGGCTTTCTGGTCTGTACAAAGCTGGCTGCTGAAAAGCTAAGAAAGTTGAGTGTACGACGGAGCACGGAGAAGCCTGGTTGAGGGCACCAACAACATTGTGTGTGTACTGCCACTAACATGCGCAAGAAAGTACATTGGCCAGACAAGTTGATGTACATATGTACGTCAGGATGCAGCAGCATGCCAACAATGTGTGAAAAGATGATGCGGGCCATGCCGGCCTCCACTGCCGAAAGTGCGGGTGCACACCCCTGCTTTCGCAATGCTACATCGTAGCAAGGAGTGCAAAGCACAGGTGACAACAGAAGTGGCGAACATTGCCACTTTGTGATACATACGTACACCATCGATTGATCCAACTAAAAAAAGAAATGAATTACAGTAAAACCTCGTTATAACAAAGTTGAAGGGGGAGCGGTAATTACTTCATTATAACCATTATCAATTTCATCTATAGGAACTTCAGGGGGAATTGCAATTGCTTCGTTATATCTGGGTTCATTATAACGAGGTTCTACTGTATCTTAATCTTACATGATGTGAACGACTCGGTGGAGAGGGCTTTAAGACATATTGCTCTTAATCTTTCAGTTTTAGTTGGTGTTCATTATGCACTGGTCATCGTTGTGATGCCATATAAAACAAATGCGGTTGCGCAGGCTATCATGTGAGTGTGATGCTCTCAAAATAAATCTGTTGGAAGTTAGTGTATGTCTTCATTTTCATTCCATCTGTGTCCTTTTTTGTGCTCTAGAAGGTAGTTATTGAATATCGACATGCCCAAATAAGCAGCTTGGTGCAAGTAAAAAAAAATTCTTGCTGTATTAATTCCATAATTAAAATGTCCCTTCTTATGTAGTCAGTACTGTACATTCATGCTCAACATACATTAATTGAAGTCTGGTACACCTCTTGCATTTGGGAAGTGGAAGACTAAGAAATATTTTTTTTTCCTGTTGGCATATCATTCAATTTAAGAAATGCTACTTTTGAGGAGAGTTTAACTGTGCTTCCACCAAACGATATTCTGTGCAGTGCATCTGACTACTTTCTGGACAACTCATTATTAATTCAGCAAGACCCACCTGTCGAGTTCATTCTTGTCCTTGTGCTTTTTGTTGAGGTTTCGCATCTCCTCTTTGGTCTGTGCTTCTAGCCGCTTCATCAGTTCACTCACCTCCCTGCAACATGAATAGACATTTTATGGCACGGTCAGTACAGATTGGCTCATTTACTATTAAATGCGGAGCATTTATTGGCGAATTTGAGCAACTTTGACTTTGTCTGTCTGTCTGTCTGTCTGTCCACCCACCAACCCACATACTCATTCACCTACGTCTCGGTGCGCTCATGGTTGTCTCATTTGCCTGATATACCCAAATATTTACATGGTAGGGTACAAATATGACAAACATGGATGGGTGATCTTTACACTACTAACATCTACGTCACGATCGACAATACTGCATGCAAGCCTGTGTGGCTGATGCCCGCAGTGCTCAGCCTGTGGTATGCAGGTATACACCACAGGTGTTTGCATTTTATAAGCCTAAATCAATCCAAGATTAACCAAAATAGACAACTACCATATCATCAAAAAAAAAAACTAAAAACTTGTACTCCTCTGGGATTCGAACACGGGACCACTTGGTCTACTACTAAAGCATGGCCGAGTCGTCTGGGTTGTCGGGTCACCGGTTTATTTGAGAACAGATTCCTGCTACGCCCTCCTGTGAGTTGTGATGCGATTAATTTCAAAATGTCCGCGATGCAGCATTTTTGCTGATTTCGAATACAAGGAAGGCATGCCTTATTTTCTCGCCTGCGACGCGGGAGTTTCCGCCGTGTTTGTCGTGTCATCCCGTGCAGTTTGGCTTGTGCACGTGTTTATCCTTCTGTTCTTACCGCCGTAAAGTGGTTGTCTCAGAGAGAAAGAGAGAAGGAGGGCGAGAGCTGGGGGGGGGGGGAGGCAGGGGGCGTGAAGTAAGGAGTGGGAAAAGGTTGCATGGCGACCTTGCTCGCACTTACGGGATCGCCGTGTTAATAAATAAGTTCTGTTTTCGTTGGTCAGCGTTCAGCCTAATTTGCAATGTTGAAAGCGCTTGCCGATTCCTCGGGTGTGCTACGGCCTTGTAATTAAGACAGAAACAAAACTCATCGTGTGTTATGCTCGTAGCGCGTAGCTCATTTCTTGTCCGTGTACCCTGCTAGGAGATTTTTGCGAATAGCTTATCACGGTAGCGGCAATTTGATAGCAAACAAGATCTGACATCGTTAAATATTGGTAAGTTGCTATTTAGTGCAGGAGTTATAGCAGTCAGGGCGGAAGTCCTAATATGTCGTTTCTGACGTATATATATATATACCATGTGCGTCTGCGCGGTTGCTAGGCACGATATGTGACATGAAATTCCAATAATAAAGAGAACTACATAAGATGGGATGATGATGATGATGATGATGACCATATCATTAGGACACACTTATGAATAAGAAAGGCACACTCGTTTGCTACAGCTTGCGATTGAAATATAAACACGACAAGCTACTACAGGCTACGGCGCCTCCTGCCACATGGTTATATTGTGTAAATAAACCTACTGCACATGCAAATATAATGATGCTAATGTGAAGTGCGCTTCTGATGTCAATGCACATGTTCTGCTACCATTTGGTATGCTGTTGCGCAACTTTGCTCGATCCCGTAGGACTGCTTCAACAAATGATCCTTATGATAAGTACACGTCAGGGCACTGTACTACATTTTACCTCCACATAAAGGTCTGTGCTGCACACTGACGTGAGTGTTAACGTTACATCATACCATGAGCTGCCATTCGGTTGCCATGGAGCTTTCTATGTTCCCGGTTAGCCCATGTTAAACATGCACCCAGTAATCCTCTTTGCACAAAGATGTTAATCCTACGCATTAGACTTGGCTTACTGCCAAACAATTCATCGTAGGCAATTTCGCCACTGCCTGCTTCACATGACACCAATTCCCACAACGCGCGGGATCTGCTGGATTCTTTTTTTTTTCGAAACAGGACGTTTCGTGTCACACTCAGCCTATTTGGTATATTCAAGTGCTGGTCTATACATCCGCAAATTAGTTCTGGCCAAGTAGAGTGGAGCGATAACATATGGCCACAAAAGGGAGTCAGCAAGAACATTAGTGAATTTCGTTGCCGTTGGTCATTTTAATTTCCCGAGTATTAACTGGGATGCTTTATTTGTATCGGAAAGCGATAAGGTAGGGCATGCTTTGTTACAGATTAGTCTTGATTTTCAGCCAACCAACTGCAACGCCTATCCGTTCTGCCGCTGCTATCGCCAACATTCTCGACTTCATTTTCACAAATAACTCAGATCCTTCTTTTAAAATATTTCACCACAACTGTCTTTCTGACCATGACATTCTCACTGGGTTCATCAGTCACTGTGTTCTTGAAAGAATGCCACGTGGAAGCTGATCAGGTGCTATAACAGAGCTAATTGTCATCACATGACTCTCGAGTTATTCTATTTTCCTGAGCAGTTCTCAGCTTTGTTCTACTGAACAGAACTGAATGCTGTTCAAAGATTCTTTCAAATTAGGTGCAGTAAAAAAGCATCATAGTTTGATGAGCACTTTCAAATAGTGAACTAAATGTATATGCTACACTAACATGCTATGCTAACATGCTATGCTAACAGCCTATTACCAAACAGGAAACACATAAAGAAAGTGATAAGGATTATGAAAGGATGTTTGAAACTACCATGCATCAGTTTTACATCACACACACTGTGCTGTCTGATGACCTTGGAAAATTTAATACCCCTGTCACACGAACATGTAAATAGCCTTTACAAAAGTGGGCATTTAGGAACTCGAGAGTCTTTTTAAAGAGATTGTGCGGTGATATTGTAAACATTACGAACTATCAGGTGTATCATGCACTTATGCATGTGGGGAACACGAGGTTGATTTTTCTGAGCGAACTGGAGGTTTCTACAGTTTTATTCAGCTTTTTATTTGCACGCGGACGAAACTCCAACGGAGCGCCTGATGAGTGACGGCTGTTGCAGCATGGCGTCACATAGAACCATGCAGGGTACTCACGAAGCTGTCTGCTCTGTACTTGGCAGCACAGTTTGCTCGGTGCTTTGGATTGCTAGCGCCTATGCCTCAGTGATTAAACAAATGTGAATAAAAGCCCCTTCATTATCATTATTATTTAACAGCTATGGATTACACATGCAGTTATTGCGCTTCAATACCGATGCGTTTTGCCTCCGGTACGCTGTCCTGACAGCAGATATTTCACAGCGGTTTGCTTTTGGCATTTCATGACTTTTTTTCCACACTGCACATTTTTATTGGCGTTGAGGGCCGTGTGTATTAATGAAACAGAGCTGGGATAGTTATCTGGAGCCGTCAAGTAGAGACAGCACTGGTTCCGACGATGAAGAATATGAATCTATGCTTGCGTTAAACCCGCCAGCAAGCCTGCCAGTCAAACTAAGTGACTGAGAACAGGCAAGCGTAAGCATTTCAACAAGCAAATGAGTGCGAATTACAGTGACATGGTCGTTTCATATGAGCATGTTCTAGAAATCCGGGATTCTAGAAACGAGCATGCCACTGCCACGGAATCTGTTCCATGCATTATTAGTTTCACATTTCACAGTGAGAGACATTTGTCGGCATCGGTTTTTACGTTTGCTTTGTCTAGATGCCAACTTACTTGAGGTCGCAGTCACCAGTTGTACCTAAACAATGCGCCTTTCAAGACGTCTGTCGAACCAGCTGGTACTACCCAGAGAGATCTCCGCTCTTGTGCTCACCTTCACATACATCATCTTTTTTTCTCCCCCGCATGCTTCATCCAGAGAAATGCTCAGAGCACAACAAAATCAAGAGATCCGACATTTTAATGACAGCGCGACCGAGAAAGGTAGCACATCTATGTGTGTAACCGACATTATTCATGCTGCCCTTCCACCTATAGCTACGTCAAAACTTTATGAGAGGACGCAATCAACTCCCAGCACACACATGTAAAGTGCACCAAGTATCGAGTGTTCGGAAACCAGTTGACGTGACGAATGATGGCAACCAACTCGACCTGTGGGCTCTCGTCACGGAGAAACTTGCAAAGCGTTCAGGTGTGTCTCCACCCCTCCACATTAACAGCATTAAGGAATCAACCAAAATATAGAGCTAGAAAAGAAGGAGAAAGTGGTTCAAATGGTGCAGCTGTATGTACGACAGTGCATGACACAAAAGCCACTACCATCCGGCATGGGGAGCACGGTACCGTGTGACGTCACGCTCACTGTGGCCAGCGCCTTGCTTCGCTGGTGCGGGATTTTTAAAAAGCACTGGATTTGCGCTGTATCTTTGCGAACGTTGCTCGACCTTTGACCGACCTTCTCAAGAAAGGCGCACCGTTCTCCTGGGGCCCTGATCAAGCTGCTGCTTTCACAAGCCTTATCACACTGCTCACCACACCGCCGATTCTTGCTCACTTTGACCCATCTGCCCCAACAGAAGTCTGTACAGATGCTAGCGGCTATGGAATTGGTGCTGTTTTAGCCCAGCGTCAATGGGAGCACGATAGAGTTATTGCGTACGCCAGTCGCCTGCTTTCCGACGCTGAATGCAATTACTCCGTCACAGAGCGCGAGTGCCTCGCACTTGTATGGGCAGGGGGGAAATTCCACCCATTCTTGTACGGCCGACCTTTGACTGTTACGATGGACCATCACGCCCTTTTTTGGCCCTCGACACTCAAAGATCCCACAGGTCGTCTAGGTCGCTGGGCCCTACGTCTTCAAGACTACACCTACACAGTGGTGCACAAGTCCAGCCAGGATGCCGGCTGCTTGTCTCGGCACCCTGTCGACGGCCCAGGCTCCGATGATGCGCCTGCTGGAATCTTCACGCTTTCCGCCTTCCACAACATCGCCCAAGAGCAAGAACGTGAAGCAACCTTACTAGCCCTCATCAGCCGCCTACATGCACATCCACCGGACACCTTCCCTTCGTATGTCCCTCATTCTGGACGGCATCTTATACCGCTGAAATATGCGACCTGAAGGGAACGAGCTGCTCTTAGTCGTTCCCACGCATTTGCAGGCAACTGCATTCGCACAGCTCCATGACGTACCCACCGCTGGCCATCTTGGTGTTTCCAGGACATATGACCGTGTCCGGCGGCGGTTTTTCTGGCCAGGACTCTACCGTTTTGTACGACGTTATGTTGCGGCTTGCGAACCTTGCCAATGTCACAAAAAGGCCGCTTTGCCTCCATCTGGATTACTCCAGCCAATGGACATACCCACGGAACCATTTTATCGTGTCGGCCTTGACCTGTTGGGCCCTTTCCCTACATCCAGAAATAGAAATAAGTGGGTTGCCGTTGCAACGGATTATGCTATCTGCTACGCTATAACACGAGCCATCCAGACCAGTTGTGCTGCTGATGTTGCAGACTTTCTGCTGCAGGATGTCATCTTACACCATGGAGCTCCTCGCCAGCTTCTCACGGACAGGGGCCGTTACTGCCTATCCCAAGTATTGAAGGCGTACATTGATCTCATGCCACCCAACACAAGCTAACGACCGCATACCATCCTCAAACAAACGGGCTCACAGAACGCCTGAACCGCACACTTACTGATATGTTATCGATGTATGTCTCCTCCGATCATCGTGACTGGGACGTAGTCCTTCCTCTTGTGACGTTCGCCTACAACTCATCACGCCAAAACACTGCTCTCTACTCCCCGTTCTATCTGCTCTATGGCCGTGAACCGACCTTGCCTTTTGACACAATCCTGCCCAATGACCTGAAGTCCCCTTCTGAATATGCTCGCGACGCCATATCTGCAGCGGCCCACGCATGTCACATTGCTCATCATCGTCTTTCTGAGTCCCAGTCACGACAGAAATCTATATGACAGCCGCCATTGTGATGTCCAGTTCTCCATGGATGACCTCGTCCTCCTGTGGACTCCTTCAAGGCACGTCGGCCTCTCGGAAATGCTGCTATCCCAGTACTCCGGCCCCTATTGCATTGTCCGACAACTCGGTGATGTGACGTATGAAATAGCTCCTGCCGATGCTTCCTCGTCCTCTGTGTCACCTGATGTCGTCCACGTCAGTCGTCTCAAGCCATACCACGCGGCCGCAGTCTAGCTGGCGCCGGGTCGGCACTTTTGCCGCCGGGGGTGATGTCACGGTGCAAGAAGAGCGAAGACGACGACAATCTCGAGAGGAACAAAGGATGCGCAGCAATGGGGCGCAGGCTGAGGATCCGCCATTGGGGCTGCACCGGCTAATCTCCCCGTAGTTCAAATACACTCCCATTGCAAGCATATCCCTGTGCCCATTTCAATATTTATTTTCGAAATAACAACATGATTGCCTTAGTAGTGCAAGCTGGCTACGAGTAAAATAAAGCACACACTTTCTTTTAAGACCACTTGTTTTGGTTTGTAAAATGACCGGACAATCCCTTTAATGAAAAGGCTTGCGTCGCACGCACACAGCACCAACGATCTCTTTTTAGTGTTTTCTTCCTAAGACACAAGTGAAAGCATTGTGCGAGCCTTTAAAGTGCAACTCCGTCGATTTTTCATTGTCCACTGATCCCAATAAAATTTTCCATATATATTCTCCTCGGTACTGTAATGATATATGCCAAGTCAGGAAGACGTAGGTCATTTAGATTTCCTGTAAATGAATTTAAAAAATTTTTAGCGGATTCTCATGCGGGCCACCCTGTGTTTTTGACGTCATCACCTCCATGCTGCCTACATGAGCCAGCGGGCCTTCCAAAGCAAAACGGCGGTACTTCAGTGCTCAAATCACCACTGCCAAGGTCATAAAAGCTGGCATAACTCAATATGTCGTCGGATATCTTCGCCATTGGCATTTCTTAGGTGCTAGTTCCATATTTCTGGTGATAGGAAGGTTGTGACGTCACTTCGCACACTCCATGAAGTATCTACCCATTTCGGTTTCGACTTGAATACGACTTTCATTTGCTTATTTAAAATTACTAGTACGTTTCTGAGCAAACGAAGCAACCCTGGCGGCTATAGGACTTTCAGTACCATTGAAAATTATTGATATCAGAACATGGTGAAAACTGCTGGAGTTGCACTTTAAAACAGAAGCAAGGAAAACAGAATGACGTATCTCAATACTGAGAGTCCAGTATGTTATAGTACTGTGTGTTTCTTCAAATAAATTTAATGGAATGCAGATTAAGAATGGAGAGCGTAAGCATTTATTGCTGTGATTTAGGAAGCGTTTGCGTAACTAGCACTGTGTAAACTTTGTCTGCCAACATTGGCCTTTTTTTTTCGTGCTGGTGCTATTGCTTCGTCATTGGTGACAATACCGCGGGAAAAACCTATAACTGAAAGCCTTATGGCATGAATTCTCGCTGTGGAAACTGAGGCAGAGACAACAAAAGAAGTGAAGGAAGGTATCAAGCGTCAACTCCTACTGAGCCATGTTCATACTGAACACCTCGTGACCTCAGTGGTGGTGGAAAAGGATTGTTAGAGAGGTTGTGCAGTGTCCCTGGGCGAGCTTCCTTACGCTACCAGGTGGAGACTCAGGGACCCCATCGGTCGTGTCCACTGTCCTGACAAATCATGGCTTGTTGGGCCGGAAGGTCCAGGCAGCTGAGAAGGGCCATCTCCCAGTCCTCTCGGGTTGGGTTTAGGTTGGGAGTTAAAGAAGGCATGCCCATAGCATGTGGTAGGTGTCAGCCCCAGGCAGAGGCCAGAAAAGTCAAAATGTTCAAGCACTTCCAGGTGCAGTAGCGTATTTGTGAATAGGCCAAAAATTCTCTTGTCTGCCTTCTTCAGCACTTTGCAGGGCTCAAAAAAGCAGCGGTGGGAGTCCCGATAGTGGGCACTTAATCTTTAAAGGAGAGGAGAGGGGAGTTCTGGATCGGTGGTGTCTACGGTGGGCGAGGCAGTGGCCCAGGGAATGAGTGCATGGGCGGCAGTGTGAGCTGACTCATTACCTGGGAGGCCTTGATGACAGGAAGTCCAGATTTGTGAGCGGGAAGAGGGGTAACCTACCTGCGGGCAAAATCGAATAACTTTGGCAGCTAGGCACGAGATCGTTCCCAGTTCAAAATTGTGGCAGACTCCTCTGGAGCCTGATTTGATGACTTTTGAATTGTCCTGAGAGATGGCAGGGCTATGGATACCTCTTCAGCATGGGTAGCATTGGGTGCATGAAGGGAGAGACCATCCACTTGCCTGTCTTGGTGGACAACAGCGGCTGTGTACCAAACCCCGTGGCAAGGGCCAGCGATGTCAGTATAAAAACATCTTGTTTGGAGCCGTAGTGGTGCCGGAGAGCAATACTCCACACCTCGCAGCGGCCAGTGTGCGACTCATGAGGCATATTGGTAGGGAGGGGTCGAACATAGATAGCATATTTCCAGTGTTCCAGCTCTCGTTTCCGCTCCTCTATGTGGAATTCATGCCTGATTTTCAGGTGATCTAAGAGTTGTCTGCCTGACGGTGTCTGCGCCAGGCGGCCGAACGTATTGATTTATTAAGTGAACCTCCCGATGCTCCCTGTAGGTGACGACCACCCCCAAAATAAGAAGTCTTGCATTAGAGGTAGAAATGGAGAGATCTAGGGCTCGCTTAATGATTTTGCGGAGGGTGACCTCCATGAAATCTATATCGTGTTTCCGTAAATGCAGGCATGGGGTTGATACAAATTGCGACTCAAGACAAAAGCATGTATGAGACGAAGCGCACCACTGCTTTCGAAACCCCTCCACTCATTTGAGACCCAGCGGACAATGCAGCCCACCTCTTCTCCAGCCTAACGGAGTTTGTGAAGAGTTGTCTCAAATCTGCAGTTTTTGTGAATGCGGAGTCCATGGCCTTGGTGCTGCGTGAAATTAAGGATCTGCAACTGAACTCTGCTTTTTGCGTGCGCCAAGGGCTGTTTCACTAGCCATAACATGAAAAACGAAACATGAAACATAACATGAAAACGAAACATAACATGAAAAGCATCATAATTTATGTCAACATATGACAACACAAGGTGAAGCCACATAGAGAGCGAGCAATTGTCATTATATCCACAAGAGGACCATTGATGGAATTGCGTAGCTCATCCCGTCCTGCAATCAGCTTGAAAAGCTAAGCTGTGCACAAAATAAACACTACATAGCAATAGTAAAAGTACTGCTTTCTCATGAACACTTGATCCACGTATATAGTGTAAGCTAATCACTATCTATGGCGAAATGATGTATCAAGTTAAAATATTACCATTTGTTCAATGTTGTAACGACAAATTAAAACAAGAAAGGTTTGTAAGTGCAGTAGCGGTACACTAAACTGTACCAGTTTTATGTCTCCTTTCAAAAGTGCTTACGAACTTCGAGGAAAGCAACTGGCGTACTCTTGGAGTATGCCTGACAAAAAAAGCACAGTTTCTCACATACAATATGCAAAGCAAGCCCCAAACCTACAGCACTATCATAACTAGCGAACTCAACAAGTATATGGAAACAAACAATAAAGAACACCAATTCCTGCATCCTCGATTACTCACAGTAATGTGCATTTAAAATGGTCCTTTGGTCCTTTAAAAGGCATGATCATGCAGGTATGTCATACGACACCAAGAGCAACCAAATTGGTGCTATGGCCATAATGTGCATCTATATCCCAAACTAATTACCTGTACATGCATAGCCGCCATAGTCCTCCATAAGGAGAGCAGTAGAATACCTAAAAGGAAGGGCAGCCAAGATGGATGCTTGAATCAATGAACACCCTAGCAAAAATTCCAATACAAATTTCTATTGGTCCAATAGAGAATTTCTATAGGTTATATAGGAAATCTATTGGAGTCCTATTGGTTGTATCAGATTCTTATTGGTACCAATAGAGACCAATAGGTGCCCCTTATTGGTATCTTATTTGACCAATAGCATTTGTATTGGTTTCCTATTTGACCAATAGGTGTATTAGTCTAATAGAGCAGGCAGCTATTGGTGTCTTTAGGCAAATAGAGGATGTATTGGTCAGCCAATAGCTATTGGCTGAATATTTTACCAATAGAGGGTGTATTGATTGGCTATTTGTAGCACAAAAAGCTGGTATCCTGCATGATCAATAATATAGGAGCGGCAGCTGACAACTTTTAGTCACTGATAACCCAGGATAATTGGAGCAATGGTTGCACGAACTTTTTTTTCTTCTTTTTTCGAGAAAGAGTATTGTTGCGTAGGGTTTTGGGAATTACTAGGATTGCACAATCTAATATGTACGAAGAGTATTCGCACTGTCCGCGAACTATAGGTGGCGCGCAAGTCGAACCAAAATGGCTGCCTGGAGGAGGATAGACTATCCGCATTCCGGGAGTGTACGCCGTTTGCCGCGTGTCGTACAGAATCCTCAGCGGGTTTTTCACCATGTCCGACACAAATTAGCTTCCTTTTGCGAAGCTGATTTCATTAGCGACCATTTTGGAAGCTTCTGTGAAGGCAGAGCTGTTGACAGCAGCCTCTTTTTACGTGGTATCCACAAGTCAGAGTCTGCACTGCACGAAGAAGTCTCAGTGAAATGGCAGGAATTTGTGACCAAAAACTGTAAAAGTCACTTGCGGGTCCAGAGGGGTGCCGTGCCCCCCTTCGCGTGTATCTCGAAGACACTCTCAGGATCCGTTGACAATGCTCACAAAATGCTTGGTGTCACTGTAGATCGCAACCAACGGTGATATTTTTTTAAAACCCTATTGTCTGCGCAGTGCAGCAACCGAAGTGAGTAAATATCGGCGTCACATGGGCACATTTGATAGCGACTGGGATCGATCAGGGTTATATTTCTTAATCGCAATCAACGTTGGTCGCAGCTACATGGTCCAACCTAATCGTGATAGAGTTTAGCGCTGGCTTCGGCCAAATCGGGAGCTCAGAGCCGAATCGCGATGTGCAGATG
Organism: Hyalomma asiaticum; assembly: GCA_013339685.2. NCBI lineage: Eukaryota > Metazoa > Arthropoda > Arachnida > Ixodida > Ixodidae > Hyalomma > Hyalomma asiaticum. The sequence goes on from CM023487.1 coordinate 97,730,516, forward strand.
GCGATCGTCTTGAGATCAGTGCATCATGCTTGATCACGATCAACAGTGATCGCGTACCATCACCTGTTCCAGATAGAGCCTAAACAGGATCGGCCCAGATCGTGATAAAAAATGCCCGTTTGGCACCGATGGGAATCGATGTCAGCACTGATTTAAATATAAACATTCGTTGATGTGTGCGAATGTGTGCAATATGTGAAAAACAATGCGAATGCCACGCAAACAAGCAGCTTTGCGGCTTGCAGTGATTCGCAGACTTCTCTTACATTTAACTGCCGCGTTACCACGCTAGCAGGTGCAGGCATCTACAGAAACGACCTTCTCACTATACACACAGCCTGACCACTGTGCGTTTTAGCCAAAAAGCGAAAGCGATTTCCGCCTACCCATATTGCTCCAGAAGAAATTACCGGGAGTGAAATGTGCGCTGCGCACTCTCATCGGCAGCGTCGCTTTCCGATGCGAAACCTCACTATCCGTCCCTTCTTTCGTAGCGGATCTTGCAGAAAGGAATGCCGGATTACTTCGTTGTGAACAGATCGATTTGTGCATCGGGGCATGCCGCACATGCGGTTACTGTTGTGCTTCTTGGGCATCACGCGCAAATACGTACACAAAGGTGCGGCGGCGACGGACAGTACAGCGCGTCGTCTGCCTATCCTCCTCGTGGCATTTCTGTCGTGCGCCGCGGTGCGGCGTGACAGTCTACGGACAGTGCGAATATAATGCGTACAAACTACGGAACAATAAAAGTAATAATAAAAGCTGCCAGCCATTGATTTGCTAAATTAAATGTAGAGCTCCGGTTTTATTCTGATGATTTGGGGTTCACATATTCTGCCCCCATCAATACGCGGTCGCCGTGGTCGGGAATCAATGTCGCGACTTCGATCTTCGCAAGCCAAACCCCTAGCCGCTAAGCCACCACGCGTGTACCTAATATAAAAAGAACTTACATCAATCCTTTTTACGCGTTCACCTCGGTGAAAACACGCAGGCGAAGCGTGCCTCATTACCCAATTTAATATAATTGCGCTTTCATAATATTGTGCTCAGTGTTTGCGTTACAATGAAACGACAAAGATAGAACGATGCCGAGATCTGGCATACATGCTAATCTAAGCTACCACTGCTACTACAGCCACAGGAGACTTATACCAACTGCTACGCCCAACGTGGCACGACGGCGCCCAGAGCTACCCGATCACCAACAAGCCTCCTCGCGCGAGCGAGCCCGACCGTTGCTTGGCGGCCATCATTATTTGCGTATTCAATCTCACCACGCTCAAAACAGATATATTAAAGCAGAAAACTAATAAAAATACATACAAACATAAAATAAAAATAGAGGTGCATACCTCGTGTAAATGATACGTTCATTTGAAAGCTTAGTTAGGCAAAAGTGTCGAAAAGCCGTGTCGAAAAATAACGAAGTTTTTCGGGCACACGTGGTAGTACATTAGGTAAGCCAAAAGAAGTCAAGCCATAGCCGCCATGGCCGCTGGTTGTAAGAGTGCTGGCGCGCGACGTGTGATGGGGTCTTTTAGTGTGGAATCAAGGGAAAATCGTCTTCGTAACTTAATTTAAGATGATTGTGTTCATCATTCTCACCCGCGGAAGAATTTACGACTTCAAGTCACCGCGTGGCAACTGTTTTCGCCCGTGACAACACGGATTTTCGGATCCATTGTGTGATCTTCGCTGCTTTCCTCTGTGACGGTGCGACCATTTGAAGGTAATTATACCGCTTATGTTTTCAGTGCAAGCTGCTCTGTATTCCGTACGTAGAAATATACTGCAACACGATGTCAGTGGCTTGAATGTTGATACCATGGATCGTTGCACTGACAACAAGGCTTTCTTCAGGGCGATGTACAAGAGCATGTGTGTGTTCTAAAATGCCTGAGTCTCGGCTCCCATGACTTTTTGGAGCCTCAGAAAAAGCCACTGCACGCTGTGCAAAACTTGTGTCTTGAACAGGATGTATAATGTGAAGCAGATGCTGTTGCGTAAGCGGTAAGAGCCCCGAAAGACTGAGTAACGATGGAGAAATGTTTATTATAGCCAGTGATATATTTTTCTATTTGGCTCTTTAGACTAACGCAGTTCCTTTTTTTTTTAACCCTAAATGGATCAGGAACAAACTCGAGATATCGGAATTTAGAAGCGCGGGCTTCTAGTCAAAAAAGCAAGATCGTGCCGCACACAGATTGGCACCGCATGGCTGTACAGTATACTGTTATGCCCAGCGTTTTAATGTGCATTAAGTGAGTGTTCTTCGAAGGTGCGCTCCATTTGAATTGCATTCGTATTATAATACGAGTGACAAAAAACAATTGCCCCTCTACAATTCTTGTTTGTGAATAATTTGACATGCACAATCTGACTATGCATCTGCACAGCTTAGACTGCTTTTTTTTTAATTTGCAGCTTCCTACAATAATATTCTTTACAGTATTCAGTTAAAGTATCTCAAACATTAGCATTGATAGTAACCTCAACCTGTGCATATCTAGTACTCTTTTTTTTTTCTGTAACTTGTTGAATGTTGCAGGCCAATGAAACTGTTTCACTGGCTCACTGCATTAGGGTGCAGTCTAGTGATTGCTGTTACATAACCTAATCACCAAAAAGTAAATAGTATTGCTTAGCATAACCACCTGTTATAGTAAAATTTTAACAGAATTTTTTACATCATTACTATGGTTATGTTGCCTATTCAGGTTTTCCCAAGTGATGGCGTGTGGCTACAGAAATCTTCATGTGAACATTTGATGCAGCACCACTAATGTCAACTTTTGTTCATGAGCCTGCTGGGCAGACATTTTCAAGTGCAAGCCTCATCGACAAAACCATTATGGACACAGTATTGAATAGGACAAGGACAAATGACTTGTGGATCCTGCCATGTATGACACTCTCAAGGTATGCTCCATGCCACAAGCATATTATTGCATGCAATGTTCTGCCATAATTGACAGCTCTCGCAATTTGCAAAAGGTGCAGATTAATTATACTGTAGCAATGCAAGTTTCTATGCAGCAAAAAGAAATGCTTCACTTTTGTGACCTTTATGTCTATTTTTTTAAAGCATTTTTCAGGCACTACCTAGAGTACAACTGTAACAACCCTGAAGAGGTCCTGCTGAGATATACCTCACCCAGAAAAATAGTCTCCTGGAAATTTGAAGACAAAATCGAGGACAAAAGTGGTAGTTTCTTGTAACAGTGATGTTGAAAATATATATTTGTGCATCGCTCATTTCTGTTCGCTTTATCGTTCCAGGGGTGTTTTCCACACAGTCGCCCTTCTGTGTGACTGTGGGCACCGATTAAGGCACCTGCAGGCCAATACAGAACCAATGCATCTGTATTGCTCCAATAGGCAAATACAGAACCAATACACCAATATAGCTCCAATAGGCAAATACAGAACCAATACACCAATATAGCTCCAATAGGCAAATAGAACACCAATACACCAATATAGTTCCAATAGACAAATACAAAACCAATAGACTAATAGACCAATAGGTGTCAATAACCCAATAGCCTATTGGTTTCTCTATTGGGAATTTTTGCTAGGGCAGATAGCAAAATACGATTTCGACAAGTGGACTTGTCTTCGTCAGGGCGGCAACCTGACAAAGACAGGTCCACTTGTCGAAACGTTGGCTCCTGCGACATTCCCTGTTCTAAATCATATTTTGCGATCTGTTCATCGATATAAGGAAGGGCTAGGACAAGGGGACACAATCTCTCCCATGTTATTCACAGCATGTTTACAAGAAGCATTTAGAACACTGGATTGGGAACAGCTGGGTGTAAGGGTTAATCGTGAATACCTCAGCAACTTAGATTTGCTGATGACGTTGCCTTGCTAAGTAACTTGGGAGATGAGTTACAAAGCATGATTACTGATCTAAACAGTCAAAGTAGAACTGTGGGCCTGAAAATTAATATGCAGAAAACTAAAGTAATGTTCAATAGTCTTGGATGAGCACAGCCATGAGAAGGGACTGCAACCCTCACTGTCAAATCAAGTAACGACGGAATGAGCCCTCCGATTGCAACAACTCTCATGCCGGACGGTAATGCGACTGTGTTAGCATGCGAGCGATGATGCCTCATCAGCGCTGGCAGAGTGTCATGAGTCTGGGATCAGGTTTCTTTACCACCACGACAGACGCTGACAGCGGCTTGCACGAAGAAAAACAAAAGGAAGAAAACCGAGCACTGTGAACGAAACAAGCAGTCTCTAGGTCCATAAGCTAGGTGCCCATTGATACTATGAACCTGCGTGTATTGATCATTACGTTGATGGCAAGTGAATGAAGTGTTTTAAATTTTCATGTACGAGTGTGTGTTACACATGGTGACATTTTGTAAACATTGAGCAATCTGTGAAGTGAAATGAGAGTGTTTCATCTGTGAAGATGTATTACGTGTCTTACCAACGTATGGCGAGGTTTTACTTGTGTGACTTGTGTGTGTGATTTATTGTGAAATGACGTGTAGTGCCCTGCGTGGACTGATACAAAACAGACTCTCATATGAACTTATGCACTACAGACTCGCAGAGACTTGTGAAAATGTTGCGATGTATTTTTGTGTGCTCTATTACATGTGCTTTAGAACATTACTTCACAACATTCTTAAAGTGTGGGGCAGTGTCGCAATTCGTTGAGAAGCACGGCATCATGTTAGAGACGCCGTGCCGAATCAAACACAGCAAAAAAAGACGTGACCTAACGTCATGCAATGTCTGGCCAAGGCATACATGGCACAATTCAATTTCTTTCTGAAAGACTCTAGAATACGACAGTGAGTCATCATATCACAGCGGGTAAGTGCTCAAGACAGACGAGGAGAGAAGGAGGAAGTGAAGAGTCGACGCTAACAGCGACATGCGAAGGAGGAGGCACCTCCGACAGAAAGAAGCTACTAGTTTATTCGAGAGCCTGCCCTCAGCTTTGCGCGGTGCTGAGGTCGTGTGACCAGCACCAAAACGTCTAGGATGCCTGGCGAAGCTAACTTAAAAAATCGACCACGGGCTGTCAGCAGCAGTCTATCAGTGAGCTCTCACGTCACAGTTGGACGACGCTGCTCCACAGACCAACCATAAAATCAACCTGCAAGCCCCATGTTGACGAGAAGCGTTGAGTGACTCTGGTGAGTAGGACACTGTTTTATACTGTATTGTAATGCATGAGGTTGTACATTTGGTGTCAGTTGGTTTCCCTTTCTTGAGTTGTAACCTGTCTATGTTTGTACTATTATGAAGAGCCGTGTTTGTGCACGTTTCTAAAACTGCCTGTTCGATGAGGGTGTGTTTGTTTTCGTTTGATAGCCCCTGGCTCTCACTTGGTCTCTGGACAACTGCTGGTGTCTTGCTGGTGCACCAAAGGGACCTAAAAAGCTTACTTGTCCAAGTTTTCGTACGGTCATTTTCGGGGAACTGATACACCGGTTCTTGGAATCTTTCCTAGCAATTGCCTCACATGTCTGATAGCTTGGGTTCAGTTACAATCACCAAGATCAAAAAGTATCCCCATTTCAAATGAAGAAAGTGAAGAAACAGGGTCCAAACTTTCACGAAATTCGTTTTCGAAGTCCCCTTATGCCAGGAAAAGTGTACATGCGATATTTTGCGTAACCATTTGCACCTTTCATGAAATATATAGAGGTTACATATCCAAAACAGAGTCCAAATCAGAAACAATTTGTAACTTTGATGAATTAGGCAGCTGCATTTGTTATTTTATAGAGAAGCTTGAAATAAATACCATATACAGACCACCACATTGGGCAACGTCCCTGCGTAATGATGACTTCCTATAAGAAGATGGAAAAAAGAAGAAAGGCTAATTCAGCAAGCCCGTCATCAAAAAAGGTCCATTTTCAAAAATAAAAAACATACAAAAGAAATGGAATAGTGGCACCAATTTTCGAAACATTTTATGCGGAAGTCTCCCGGTGCCTGATAAAACATCTCTCGAAAAATGTAATGTAAAGGGCCGGAAGTGTCTTACGGTGGGCGTGTTGACGTCAGTGTCTGCTGCTTGTGCACCTGCTTGCATTGTACATATATCAACTGTACTAATTCATAACAAGTAAATTTGCTCCAGCGCACGCCGTCTTTTCAAAAATAATCTATTCTCAGATTTTATTGACTTTTGCTGCGGAGGGAGGTGGTTTCCCCCTACCTACAGAGCTAACAGCTACTTATTATATTGTAGTCCGTGCCGTGCCTCAGTTATTCACTTGTCAGCGGAATACGGGGCACCGCAAGTGCGTGTTTTCACTGGCACTGCAAGGGGATGCCTGGCGCATACAGCAAGGCCCACATAAGCTGCTGAAAGGGAAGCTGGGTAATGGGCCCTCCAACAATGAGTAAGCCCTAACTTGCATGCTGCCTCAGAAATAAACGTTTATTTCATTAATTCATTCCACCGAATAATAAATTGCCTCGCCTTTGTAGAAAATGCTCCTTCACTGCCCGTTTTCCCACGCAATATGCACAGAACCAATTCGGCAAGCCAGGCCACGGACATTGGTCGCTCTGGTACCTAACTTATTGGGTACCCAATTAAGTTAGGTAGGATTTGTGTTGTAGACAAAATGAGCTGCTGCAAGGAAAAAAGCAAAGAGATATCTGTCAGGTAAAGCACACTGCCAACAATAATTTTACTCACTGCTGCATGGGCGTGGTTTATAAGATTCCTTTTAGCTGCAGATGTTTCTATGTAGGGCAAACAGCCGGTTGTATTAATCAGAGATTATAATCGAACATAGAAGGTCGCTATCAGGTTGAATGCCGTCCAATCTATCATTGCACTCCCGCGACTGTAACTGCATGCTCAAGTTAGACGAATGGGCGATTCTGTACAGGCATAAGAATGAAGAAAAGCATTTAATGGTCAACGCCTGGCATATCAGTATTAGCGGAAGTGTGTGCGTGAGTCAGCCGTCAATTAGCCTAAACAGAGGAAAGATAGAATGTCCTAAAAGCTGCCTCTTGTGTAGACCGGCACGTGTACCCGCTTGACAAGTAGCGCCACCTTTCCTGAGCATGCATAGATAAGTTGTGTGTCTTCTTTCTTTTTCGCCCCAACGCTCAGCTTCAGTTGATAGTCAGTGCACATGTTGTTCACTCCTTTTCCCTTGTGTCTGTGTTTTGCACACTTCTTTGCATTACGTGTCTAGAGGACTGTTTGAGGAATTAGAGGGAATTAAATGAGATGTAATAGGGCTTAGCGAGGTTAGGAGGACAAGTAAAGCCTTTACAGTGCTGAAAAATGGACACATCTTATGGTACCATGGTCTAGCTGGGCGGAGGAAATCTGGGAGTGGGATTTCTGGTCAACAAAAGCGTAGCTGCCAGTGTAGACAAATTCTATAGCATTAACGAGAGGGTAACCGCTCTTGTAATGAGGCTTAATAAGGGGTACAAATTCAAGGTGGCACAGCACTATGCGCCTTCATCCAGCCACGATGACCAGCCAGTTGAATGCTTCTATGAAGATGTGGAACCAGCAATGGCTAAAGTAAAGACACAATATACCGTAGTTATGAGAGACTTCAATGCTGAAGCAGGCTGGAGACAAGGTAGTTGAGAACTATGGTATGGGTTACAGGAATGACAGAGCAGACCTATGGAATGGAACAACATGCGCGTCATATACGCCTTCTTCTGCAAATGGGAGAGTTAGAATTGGGTGCGGAAGAGCCCAAATGGGGAACATAAAAATGAAATAGACTTCATACTTTGCAAAGACTCTGGCGCCATGCAGGATGTGGAAGTGCTCGGAAAGGTGAGGTGTAGTGACCACAGGATGGTAAGATCTCGAATTAGGCCAAATTTTAGAAGGGACCATAACAAGCTAGTACGAAAGAAGCCGATTAGTGAGCTAACATTAAGATGGGAAGTTCAAGAATTCAGGATCGCACAGCAGAACCGCTATGCAGCTTTAACCGAGGAAGCATTATCACGCAGTGCGCAATAGAAGTAGGAGGTAAGATTGCTAGACAGAATACCGGTACACTTTCCATGGAGATGAAAGATTTAATTAGGAAATTGTAAAGCATGACAGTCTCCACCCCAGTTGACACAATAGACTAGCGGAACTTCCGAAGTTAATTAATAAGGCAATACAGCTGACATACGAAAGTATGTCAGCTGTCTTACCCTTTCCCCGGAAATGCCGGACGTAAACATTACGTATGAGGGTGTCTTTTCCCTCCTTCTAAACATTAATGTACCGTATTTTCGGGTGTATAAGTCGCGGTTTTTTTCCAAAATTTTCACTGGTGCGACTTATACAACGGTGCGACTTATATACGCGAAAACCATGGGCGCTGGCGCGACTTACGCATCACATCTCCTTTATTGCTTTCATGAGTGTAAGAAATTCGGTAAGAGAAATCAAATCCCATTTTAACACTGCGACCGCGGCGACAGATGTCGGGCACAGACAGCACAGCTATGGTATCGCAGCGGCGTCAGCGTGGCCTTCAAGATTTGGCCTCCAATATACGTAGCCTCCGTGATGGACAACTAGACGTACCACTAGGTTTGTTTTCGATATTGTTAAGCCTGTGATATTGCAGCAGTTAATAAGAAAAAGGCACATCTGCTTTTCTTTTATTGCTACAAAGTGACACTACATCTATCTCTGAAATAAAAATAAGAGCTGTACGCCCCGCACACTACGTAGTCAATGCGATCTAGTCTAAATGTGACAGCCGCATCAGCATCGCAATGAGAAGCTGTGCCTCCGCTCACGAGATCGTCTTCTGCTCTCCATTTTGCTTTTGTGTCCGTGCTGTCTAAGCTGTGATAGTGTGCTCGTCGGCATCGTGCTACGCTTCGAGGTGAACGCGAGCTACGTGTTTTGTGATGGCGCCTAATACTTCGCGAAGAAGTTATACTGCGAAGTTCAAGTTGACTGCTGTTGCTTATGCAGTCGAGAACGGCAGCCGGGCAGCAGGACGGCACTTCAGCATCAGCGAGAAATTGGTGCGCGACTGGCGGAAGGCATCTGAAAAGATTCGGGCCATGAAAAGTACGACCGAGGCAAGAAAGCGCGATGGCCGGCACTGGAAGCTGATCTGCAGTCGTGGGTTTTGGAACAACGCAAAGAAGGTAGGGGCCTTTCTACCGTACAGATGCGTCTTAAGGCACACGTACTCGCAAAGGAAATGGGTGCTGTTGGCTTCGTCGGCGGTCCCTCATGGTGCTCAAGATTCATGAGGCACAACAAGCTGGCGATTCGAGCTCGCACGACCGTGTGCCAAAAGCTGCCAGAAGACTTTGAGGAGAAGCTTCAAAACTTTAGGGCATTTTTCAACAACGAAGTTGAGAGCCATAATGTCCCTCACAGCCACATTATAAACATGGACGAAGTGCCCCTGACGTCTGGTATACCGGTTGGAAGGACTGTTGCAGAAAAGGGAGAGAAGACTGTGACGCTGAGAACGACGGGGCACGAGAGGTCGCACTTCACTGTCGTCCTTGCCTGTTGTGCGGACGGAACGAAGTTGCCACCGATGGTTATTTTTAAGAGGAAGACTATGCCCAAAGAGAGCTTTCCTCCAGGCGTGGTCATCGAAACCAATAAAAAAGGCTGGATGGATGAGGAGATGATGGCCGTATGGCTTCAGAAGTGCTTCGCTAGGAGACCAGATGGATTTTTCCGCGTCAAGAGGTGCATTTTGGTCATGGACAGCATGAGAGCACACATCACTGAGTCAAGCCTAAAGAAAATCAAGGCGACGAACTGCACCCCGGTAGTAATACCTGGTGGAATTACCAAGATGGTACAGCCACTGGATAATGCCGTCAACCGGAGCTTTAAGTGCGTCTTGCGGCGCCTCTGGGGGGCCTGGATGACGGACGGTGAGCACACCTACACCCCATCTGGGCACACGAGACGCGCTTCGTTTGGCGAGGTAGCCAAGTGGATTCAGGAAGCCTGGGCTGCAGTTTCTGTGTCCACTATAACTGCCGGCTTCAGGAAAGCGGGCCTAATTGAGTGCGCAGCTGAGTCCGACGCAGAAGCGGAATCGAGCAACGATTCAGAAACCGACGAGGGTGACGAAGCGATGCTGCCGGCTGAAGTGGCTCAACTCTTCGATAGTGCATCGGAAGATGAAGCATTCGATGGGTTTGAATGAAAAAGTAATAAATGTTGCCTTTCTGCACCTATAAGGAGTGTTGGTTGAACTTCTTTCTGCTAGAATTTGTGGAGTAATATGGAAATTCAGTGCCCTGAAATGGTAAGTACAGCGTTTCGAGGTAACTCGCACACCGACCAAGTCAGAATAAGTGAGTCTTATACAACAGTGCGACTTATATGCCAATTTTTTATTTGAAACCTGCTGAAAGTGGGGATGGCGACTTATACAAAGGTGCGACTTATAGACCGGAAAATACGGTAAAAAAATCTAATGGTCCTGGCAATATACCAAATGCTTTTTTACGTAGATATGTGGAATGGATTGGACACTATCTTACGATCATCTTTAAAGCATCACTTGAACAAAAACGCGTCCCAAATGACTGGTTAGTGGCCAAGGTTGTTCCAATTTTCAAATCTGGAGACTGGCAGAAAATTGAAAATTACCGCCCCATTTCCTTAACTTGTGTATGCTGTAAACATCTTGAGCACGTAATGTCGAAATCAATATACACCTACCTGGAAGACAAAAAACTTCTATATCCCAATCAACATGGTTTAAGGCGAAATCTTTCGACAGTGACGCAGCTGGTAGAAACAATTGATGATTTTGCGAGGGCCTTGAGCAACAAGGGGCAAATTGACTGTATTTGTCTTGACATTAGAAGCGTATGAAGTTGGGCTTGTTGGTTCATATCAGACAACTAAAGCGCAAAAGGACAAGGACCGAGATGAGTAGACACACACTGCGCTAACGTACAATAACTTCATTGTGAAATGTTCACACTCTATATACCAAAACCGGGACGTCACAACCGTGCAGGTTCAGCACAGACGCAGGTAGGTAATCTTTTTTTCTGACAGATATATAGAAGGGGTGCTGACACGGTAACTTCCTAACCTAGCAATCTTCTCAGCACGAGGGAGATTATAGAAGCTGAGAAGACTGCTAGATTAGTCTGTGTGCTGGCGACCGGATCGATCGATAACATGAATGTCGTACTCCTGTAGCTTAAGAGCCCAACGAGCAAGTCGGCCGGATTGGTCCTCAAGGGTGGACAACCAGCAAAGGGTATGGTGGTCAGTGATTACGTCGAAAGGGCGTCCATACAAGTAAGGCCAAAATTTCCCAAGTGCCCAAATAATGGCCAAGCGCTCTTTCTGAAGAGGACAGTGTGTAACAGCTGCATTCTATTGGTACTCACGTATGGGGCAGAAACATGGAGGCTAACAAAGAGGGTTAAGTTTAAATTGAGGACGACATAGTGAGCAATGGAACGGAAAATGGTAGGTGCAACCTTAAGGGACAAGAAAAGAGTGGAATGGGCTAGGGAATAAGCGCATATTAAGGACATGGGCCATGTAATGCGAAGACAACTGTTGGTCATTAATGGTAACAGTGTGGAACCCCAGAGAAGGCAAGCGTGGCAGGGGGAGGTGGCATAAAGTTAGGTGGGCAGATGAGATCAAGAAGTTTGCGGGCATAAATTGGGCCAAGTTAGAATAGGACAGGGATAATTGGAGATCTATGGGAGAGGCTTCTGCCCTGCAGTGGGCGCAGACAGGCTGATGATGATGGAGACTTTCTCGGCAACCGAGTAATTATCCTTGGCTTTAGTCAGGATGTGGCTCTCATAAGCAATGATATATTCGTGGAACCCTTCCTTGCTTTGTGCAAGTACAGCACCAAGGCCAACTCCACTGGCATCGGCGTGTACTTTGGTCAGGGCTGCAGGGTCGAATGGCCATTGTCATAAGTAACACGGTTCTGTGTTAAGCCTAGCCACTGCCTCGGCCTCTTCTAGGTTATGCCCGGCCCTAAAGGTGACCTGGCTCTCTGCTGTTGATTACTCTGCTGGTCATCCCATTATGCCGTCAAAGGCGGAGCATTGTGGGTGCACCAAAAACTGCTGCAGTTCGGCCGCTGCCATCTCGCTCGGCTGTAACCCTGGTCGATGGCCACAGTGGAGCCTGGTGCCCCCAGCTCCTTTTCACCAGTCTGTAGCTGGCAGGACAACCTCCATCGACCAGTGCCACAGAGAATCCCAGCTCAGCATTCTCTAATCTTCGATCGCGGCTCGGGTCGCGTGCCGCGAGCCTGCTATCCACCAATTATGTGCACGGACATGTCTGCGGTGTGTGCTTTCCTGCATTTCGTGCCTCACCATTCCTTTTTGCCGTGTGGCCTGTGCCTCGGGCCCCTTTACTCATGACAGTAACCGAGTAGTTAACCTCGGCTTTAGTAAGAGTACGGCTTGTGTAAGCAACATAATCATGGAACCCCTTCTTGCGTTACGTGAGTACGGCACCAAGGCCAACTTTGCTGGCATCGGTGTGGACATCGGTCGGGGCTGCAGGGTTGAAATGGCGAAGAATGGGAGGCATGGTCAGCAGGCGGCATATTTTGTACAAAGCGCTGTCACAGGCAAGTGACCAAGTTGAAAGTTCTGTGCAGCCGCTAAGAAGGTTTGTCAGTGAAGCACAAACTGAGGCTAAATATTGAATAAAACGTTGAAAATACGAAGCTGTGCCAACGAAACATCGACGCTCTTTTAAGATCTTAGGTTTTGGGAAGTTCGTGACCGGGCAAAGCTTGGTTGGATCCGGAACGATACCGTCTCGTGAGATGTGACCAAGAATTGTGGGCTTTCGGGCACCAAAACGGCATTTTTTGACGTTGAGTTGGAGCGCAGAGTTGGTGAGGCATTTAAGGACGCATTCGAGATGCCCAAAATGTGTAGGGAAATCAGTGGAGAAAACAACTACATCATTCAGGTAACATAGGATGCATGTGTTCCACTTAAGGCCCTATAGTATGATGTCAATCATCTTCTCAAATGTAACGGGAGCATTACACAGGCCGAAAGGCATGACAGTAAATTCGCACAAGCTTTCAGGTGTCATAAAGATGGTTTTAGGTCGATCACATGTTTCCATGGGAACTTGCCAGTATCCGCAACGCAAGTCAAGTGAGAAAAAGAATTCCAACCCCTGCAAACAATCTAGAGCATCGTCTATGTGCAGCAACGGGTATCCCATCCTTGCGTGTTATCTTGTTCAAGCATTGGTAGTCTACACAGAAGCGAATGGAGCCGTCCTCCTCCTTTACAAGAACAACCGGTGGCGCCCAAGGACTGTGCTACACAACATTGTCAACGTTGTGAAGTGGAGAAAGCTCAATTTCGATGTGGCAGCATTCAATAACGGCATTATTACAGTCTACACTTGTTATAGCAGACCCTTGTACAACAGACTTTCGGATATAATGGACCATATCTTAACCCAGGTTTGGTCCATGTTTGGCCAACTTCGCTTTGAATGGACCCCGCTACAATGGACTATCGGCTACAGCGGACAAAATTGATAGCAGTTTTTTGCCAAAGTTGCACATACAACGGACTTTTGCTGTTTTGACGCGGACTGACAACATACTTTTTGGAATGGTTGTGCCGCACCGAGAGCAAGTGCTGAGATAATGGCCTCCAGAAAATGGAAGCAAATTTCGCTCAGCGATAAAATGAAAATTGTGAGTGCAGTTGCACGCGGAGAAAAGCAGGCGGATGTTACCAAAGCGATGGGAATATGGAAGCAGACCATGAGTTCCATCGTGCGCAACAAAGGTATCGCCGGCAAACAAGCGTCGGGGGAACCCCCCTAAGCGCTTCAGGCTCAATGAAGCGACCTAAGGGCCGCCAGTCACTGATAACGAAGTTCTTTTTGAGTTAGGTGTGAATAAAAAGCTTCTGTTTGTTTTTTTTCTACCTTGGATGTTCGTCGTTCGCTCCGCAATCGCGTCGTTAGGCATTGTGACCAACGCTATGGTAGTGAGGCGTTCCTGAGCTCCCAGCCCAAATACCGGCGAGTTCCACTGAGAAGTTGTAATGAATAAGCTTTTACGCGCGAGGTGCATTGGTATGAATGCACGTGCTAATTCAGCCTAGCAACGGTCTTGGATTAGCTGAGGCAGAAATGCATCCGTGCGAAAAATGAATTTGTGATGCCGATCGTTAGAACGAGCCCCAGCTGGAACCAGTTCTTTTTGTAACATGACCGGCAGCTCGTAACATGAGCGGCTTTGTGACGGCAAGCTGTTAGATTAGTAGCTTTTGGACTGAGCCTCGCTAATGTTTACATGGGTTCGGCAGCCACCCACCAGGCCTTCCTGCACCTAGTACTGTTGCATTTTCTGATGAAAGTTGAACATGTGCTACAGTTATAAATACTGTCGGTCGTAGCCTTCCCATGGAGTCTATATTCGGCGGCTGGTATTTAAAAAGGACTCAATCACGCAGCTGAGCGATGTCAGCAATGATAAACGCACGGGCCTTACAACCTCCCCCCCTTCCGTTCGATGTCTGGATATTACAGACTTCGGATAAAACACATTTTTTCCCGGATTATGAGGGTCCATTGTAACGAGAGTCGACTGTACAAGGGAAAACAAGCACCCACCCGTTCTGTAGCACAAGGCTACAAGGAATTCCACACGGATTTCTCAGAAATGAAAGCTTCCTAGTTGCCAGAAAATTTGTCTTTGTCTGGGCTGGATGCTAATTTTCCCTTTAATAACCGTTACTCCACCTTGCGGGTTTCCGCAGAACTCATTTGCCATATATTCAAGTTCTTGTGCTTCGAGTTGTCGATGGATTCGCTCTAGCGCTGTCAATCGCTAGCCGCCTGGTTAGCTCAATTGGCAGAGCAAGCGCCCCAGACAGGCATTGGTCCCGGGTTCAAACCCCGGACCAGGACAAATTTTCCGGCAACTAGGAAGCTTTCATTTCTGAGAAATCCGTTTGGATTTCCTTGTAGCCTTGTGCTATAAAACGGGTGGATGCTAATTTTCCCTTTCATAAAACGTTACTCCACCTTGCGGGGTTCCGCAGAACTCATTTGCCAAAGGCATTATTAGTTGCGTGGAAGTCCCAACCTAAAATGATGCCATGGGAACACGAGGGAAGCATGATGAATTCGACGGTATACACAACTCCTTCAATGACGACTCTTGCGGTACAGGCAGCGAGAGGGGGTCATGTTTTGTGCGTTTGCCATTCCAAGAGACAGGTCAGATAATGGCGCCATAATCTTACGGAGAGCGTGACTCAGTTTGGCAGAAATTACAGATATGGTGACCCCTGTATCGACAAGCGCAAAGACATGGTTCCTTCGACTGACACTTCGATCACATTGGCAAGGGAGGAACGAGGGCTTGTCCTTTGCGACGTGGATGCTGTTTGTGCCTCAGGAACTGTGGCCATCAGTTTTCCTGCTCAGCGGGTCTGGGACGGCGACGCAACGCAGAAAGCGAGCAATGATGTGGCGATGGTGAGTGTCGGGAAGGTGAGGATGAGCGATCAGGATAGAATGAAAAGGAAGGAAGACTGGAAGGCAATGATGAAAAGTGAGGAGGGAAAGATGGCGCCCATCGAATGGTCAAGAAAGGAAGCATACGGTGATGGCAAAAGACACGCCACGTCACAAGCACTGCCACATGCAAAACATATCGGGCGGTTGTCAGAGGTGCGCCACTCGTTGACGTACCCTCAGAGTCGTGGCTGTGAAGTCGTGAAAAGCTGCTTGCCTGGTTGTGGCAAAGGTGGCGGGGTATAGGTCAGTGGTCCATAGGGGCTGGTCGGCGGTCCATGCATTGACGGCAGCGCGAGCGTCTGTGGATGGTCGGGCAACGATGTCTGCGTACACGAGACGTGCAGTGACAGGCAGTGGTTCATAGGCTGGAATTGCGAAGTGTGGGCGTCAAAGGCTGCTTTGGTTCTGGGATGCAAGGCCACAAAGATAGCCGACAAGTTCTCGCTACGCGAACGAACTTCTGAATTTTCAGTAGCAGAGGAGCGTAGTCATCGCTGATGCCAAGACTGGAGAGTGAGTCATTAGGTGCAGAGGGATGTCTGGTCTGAAGATGTTGTCTACGCAACTCATCGTAACTTTGTCAAAGTTCAGTCACTTGAACAACAGTACTAGGAGCCATGGACAGCAACATTTGAATGCATCATCCTCAATGCCCTTCATGATGTGCTTGATTTCTTCTTCCTCCGACATGGGTGCCCTGAGCTGTCCACAAAGGTTAATGATGTCCTCAATATAGCTTGTGAAATTTTCTCCCTTTTTCTTGGTATCGAGTGCGCAGCCGCTGTTCGGCATGGAGCTTGTGTACTCCTGGCAGATCAAAAACTTGCGTGAAGTTCCTCTTGAAGTCGGACCTTGTAGTGAGTTCAGCTTCATGGTTTAGGAACGAGAACTTTGCAACCTCCGAAAGATAAAAGGAAACGTGGCCCAACTTGCTATCATCAGCCCATTAATTGTGAGCACTTGCTCGCTCATATGTGGAGCGAGTAAGTGTCTTTAACGTCCTTGTCGTCTGTGCTGGAGAAGGTAGGGGGATCTCGCTGGCGCAAGGTACCAGAACATACCACGGGGGGTGTCGTCATTGGAAGGGTGCCACTTGTATCAGGAATCACGGGATGTAGAGTGTGACTCTGAAGTTCCTGGTTTGGGGCGGATGAAACCCAGCAGCCTCCACCACTTGCGATGAGGTTTATTAGCAGAGATGCAGGCAAAGGAGAGGGGGTCAGAAAAACGGTCGCCCCAGCAAAACAATCACGAGCCCATGCCGATGGCGATGCTGTTGTTGCACAGGTCACTCTTCCTCACTACAGTTCTATTAACCATCGCATATTGAGTCTTGTATTGGTCAGTCCACGTAGTGTTCATGTGCATATTGTAGCGAGTGTTTGCATGCTGATTTTATTCTTTGTTCTTCTTGTTACGGAGTATTATGCATTTGTCACTTTATGTCAGTCAGATTAGCTGTACTTTGCATCTGTGTTGCACTGACAGCGTGGTTTTGCTGTCATCATCATCATCATCATCATCATCCTATTATAGGTCCTCTGCAGGAGTAAGGCCTCTCCCAACAATTTCCAATCGACCCTATCCTGAGCAAGTTGGTTCCACTTCAATAATGTTTTGTAGTTCGTGTCCATCATTGCTAGAGAGCACAATGTCATTTGCAAATCTTAAATTGCTGATATAATCTCCATCTATTCGAATTCCCTTTTCTTCCCAATCTAGACGTTTAAACACTTCCACTGAACATGCAGTGAATAGCATCGGGGGATATCATATCTCCTTGTCTGACACCTCTCCCGATCAGGATTTCTCTGCTTCTCTCATGTAGGAGTAGCGTGGCTGTGCAATCTGTGTATATGTTGTTTACGGTTTGCACATATACGTCAGGTACCCCTTGTCGACGTAAAGCTTCTAGAACTGCTTGTATTTCTATGAAGTCAAATACTTTCTCCTAGTCTATAAACACCATATAAAGAGGTCTCTTATATTCATCGTACTTGTCAATCACTAGGTTGACAGCATGGTTGTGGTCCATTATTGAGTTACCTTTCCTAAAACCAGCTTGTCCTCTTGGTTGGTTAAAGTCGAGTGTTTCTCTTATCCTTATAGAAAATACTTTTGTAAATAGCTTTTATATTACTGGGAGTAGGCTAACTGGTCTGTAATTCTTTAACTCCTTTATGTCACCTTTCTTGTGGATAAGGATTATATTAGCATTTTTCCAGCTGCGCGGTACGCTACATGTCTTGATACATTTCGTGAAGAGTGATGCAAGTTTTTCAAGTATAATGTCTCCTTCGTTTTTGATCAAGTCGGCTGTTATACAGTCGAGCCCGTTTATAACGAACCTGAGCGTGACGCGGCGTCCGTTCGTTGTATCCCGAAGTTCGTAATAAATGAAAAAACAGCTTTTAAAAAGTTACAAGTGAAAACCCAAAATTTATTTTTTCGCAAAAAAGTCCGTGATGCACGTCTGCTTCGAGAGTGCTGATGCGATAAGGGTGGTCTCCAGTTCATTTAAAGCGGCAGCATGCTCCTCGCCGAGGCCCTTGGTATAGACAAGTTGCCTGAGGCTATCTATGTAGCCAATTGCTACAGGCACGCTTGTGGGCGCTGGCTCCAACGTTTCATCGTCGTCGTCATCTGATTCCTCTGAGTCGCTCTTGCCGCGCACTTCATCGACAATGCCCTCATCCGTGCACGGTTCCGCGGTGTCGGCATCATCATCGGACGTAACGAAATCATCCCAGCAGATGTCCCTCCCTCCCATAGTAGTAGTAGTAGTAGTGGTGTTGTGGCTACAGGCGGTGTTAGCCTGGCAGACCTGGCCGGCAATTGTTCTGCCCGAGCGTCTCTGTCCATGTCGCATTATTCACCACGTGTCACTCAATCCTGTCTTTTGAAGAAATGCTTCAAGCTAAGGTGGCACCTTCTTGCGAGCCATCCGTGTACCTTCCGGATATATAATTTCTTCAGTGCTCCCATGCGGAAGCCCTCTTTTTTGCATGTTGTCCATGAATGCTTTTCTCTCGGTGTAAAAGCGCTTGCAGGACCAGATGTAGTGGTCATGTCGACAACACGCTGCCACAAATCGCCGCCGGAGTGGTCCTCTTCGGAAGGGTCGGCATCGGGTCCGATGTCGGCGAAGCCGGCCTTGCGGAAACAGTTTTGCACACATGTAGCCGTTACCTCCGCCCACGAAGCCTTTACCATCTCTAGAGCTGAGTACAGCGACACCCGAAGCGGCAGGTTGGCTGCCGGCCAGTCAACAGCTATGAGCATGCGCTCCACAACGCGGCGCCTATAATAAGCCTTAAACGCGCGGTTATGCCCAAGTCAAGTGGTTGCACTTTCGACGTTGTGTTGGACGGCAGGAAAAGCAGGGTGACTGCCGTCAGAGAGGCTTGTACGTGGTGCGTGGAGCAATTGACGACCACAAGCAGCACATGCCTGCCTTGCTTGTGCATGTCGCGGTCTAACTCGCTCAGGCACATGTGAATAAATCGCGCGTCATCCACGCTTTAGCACTATGCCTGTAACGCACAGGCACATAGCCCCGAAAGCAACGCGGCTTCTTCGACTTGCCGATTACAAAGGGCCCGCGCCGGTCGCTGCCATCCATGTTAGTGCACAAAAGCGCTGTGACGCGCACTTTACTGTGCTTGCCGCCAGCACATGCGTCGCCTTTCATGGCGTGCGTTTCCCGGCAGCATCTGGTAGAATAACGCAGTTTCGTCTGCGTTATAAACGTCTCGCTCCGCATAGCTTAAAATAGTGTCTCGATTTGCTTCAAGCCACGAGGCAACATCTTGGTCGCTGGCCGAGGCCGCCTCACCGACAGTTGATTTAAAAACAATGCCATGACGCACCTTGAACCGATGTAGCCAGCCATTTCCTGGGCAGAAGTCGGGAAAATCCAACAGAAATGCGAAGTCTTTTCCTTTGGCCAGCATCATAGGACCACTTATCGGAATGTTCCGAGCCCACGCATCAACGAACCATTTCAGAAGCGCTTCCTCCACGTCTGCGTAGGTGGCCCTCCGCAAGCGCTTTCTGTCCGTCGAGTTGGCATCGGCACTGATTATCTTGTCCTTGTTCTTTAGAATCGTCGATATCGTTGACTTGGACACGCCGTACTTCTTAAGCAACTCGCAGTTTTTAGCGCCTTGAGCTAGCTCATTTAGAATGACTCCTTTGGTAGAAATGTCCAGCGCTTTTCGCTTCGTGCCATCTGTTTGCGCGGAAGGCTTCCCGTCCGCCATCCTGACACACACGCATACCAACAACGAGCAAGACGCGCACGTGCGACACACAAGCAAGTACGCGTAGAATGGCTCTGAGCCATTCCACACGCCCTGTCTGAGCTCGTTTCTACCCAGAAAAAGAAACTTCGGAATTCGAGCCGGCGTGGAGACAGGCAGAGGAGTTGGAGGAGTTGCGATAAAGGGGGAAGAGAGGAGAACGGCCTTGGGATAGAATCGCTGTACTTCGGAGAGTGGCCTATGCGCGCAGCGGTCGGAGAATCTCATTGGGGTGCCAGTTGTTCGCGGAAGCGTGAAAACGGCTGTCACACGGGACGGATCGTCAAAAGTCGAACTTGCGCGGCCCCACCGACTTCGATAATTCGCACTTCGTTCCGCGTAAGCCATTTTTACCCTTCCGCACGCGTGCAGGGCATGCTGAACGGAGTGCAAAATGAGCGAAAACTCGGAACGAATCGCGAAATATCGAAGTCAGTGAGCACCCCGCACCCACTGGCGATGCGGGGTGCTCGGAGCAGCAGGGGGAAAAAAGCAGCAGGGGGTAACAAAAAACTGTCGGGGAGAACGACAGTGAGAAGCCCTGCAGAGGCAGGGTCGGCGTTTGGCTCGCCGATGGCTTATAGGTGGTCGAAAGGTGTCTCCGCAGTCGCCGGGTCACGGACTCCGTTCGCTGTAACCGATCGGCAGAGTTCAAAGGCATTCGTTGTAAGTGTGATTTTATGCCATTGAAATAATGTATATTTCCACGGTCACGCGGGTATCGTTCGTTTTAAGACGAAGTTCATTTTAAGTGGGGCCATTATATGTGGGCTCGACTGTACCATCTTCACCAGCTGCTTTACCGCGGGACATGCCTTTGGCAGCTTTTTTGACTTCGTCAGCGGTTATACATGGAATTTCAGTGTCCCCCTCTGATTCTATTTCTATTAAGGTTGTATGGTCTGTCTGAGAGCTGTACAGTTCAGAGCAGAAATCTTCTGCTACCTTTACTATTTCGTTGAAACTGTTGATAAGGTTACCTTGTTTATCTTTTAGCGCATGCATTTTGTTTTGTCCTAAGTGCAGTTTCTCTTTGACCGATTTAATGCTGGTGCCTCTTTCTACTGCTTTCTCTATTTCTCTCGTGTTAAAGTTTCTTACATCTCTTTGCCTGGCTTTACTGGTCAATTTTGATAGTTCTGCGAATTCTATTTTATCTTTTGAGGAAGTTACTTTCACTGTCAGCGTTTTTTTATTAAGTCTTTGGTAGATTGGGACAACTTACTTGTTACTTGCTTTGTTGCTTTACCCCCAACTTCTATCGCAGTTCCATCGCTGTTTCTAGGATTGTTTTCATTATGGTTTTGTTTATTTCTTACAAATCTTCATCGTTTTGGCCCAAGGCCTCGAACTTGTTGTTTAGGGGGACTTTAAATCCTTCGTTTGTCACTCTGATTACCTCTAGATTTGCATTTTTTCTAGTAAATAATTTAGTTATTGTTTTCTTTAGGTTAAGTACAATCTCCGCCCTTACTAAATCTGTGATCGCTGCATTTTTATCTTCCCCACTACTTCCATGTCTGGAATTATACGTGGTTGTTCGTACATTATAAAGTCGATTTCATTTTTTGTTTCCCCATTAGGGCTTTTCCACGTCCACTTCTTATTCCTGTGTTTCTTAAAAAACGTATTCATTATTCGGAGTCGGTTTCTTTCGGCACATTGTACTAGCATTTCCCCACGGTTGTTCCTATGGCCGACGCCGTAGATGCCAATTGCCTGCTCTCCACTTTATTTTGTTCCTACTTTTGCGCTGAAATCCCCCATCTCTATTGTGTATTGTGTCCGTACTCCTTTTATTGCTAATTCGATATCCTCGTAGAACTGCCCTACTTGTTCATCATAGGTCGTTGGCGCATACCCCTGGATTATCTTAAGTTCATACAGTACCGCTTATTTAGTTTTATTACGATGCATGCTACGCTTTCGTTAATGCTGTAGAATTTGTCTACATTTCCCGCTATACCTTTGTGAATCAGGAACCCAACACCATATTCTCTCTTTTCGGGTAATCCTCTATAGCAGAAGACATGTCCGTCGTATAATACTATGTAAGCTTAACCTGCTCTCCTAACTTCGCTAAGGTCAATGACGTCCCAACTAACGCCTTCTAGTTCCTTGAGTAGTTCCGCTAATCTAGCTTCACTAGACAGGGGTCTTGCATAGAATGTTCCAAGGTTTAGTTTCCAGTGGCGGCCTGTCCGGCCAGGTCCAGTGATTATTACTGCCCTCTGCTGCTTCACAGAGCTGATCGCCGCCGTGGACAGATGTTCCGCAGCTGCTGGACACTGAGGGTGAGGGTTTAATTGTAGACATCGCGTGGGTGGTGGTGGCCAAGTACTGCACCAGGGAGGCCAATTCCTGTTCTGGTGT
This sequence comes from Hyalomma asiaticum, assembly GCA_013339685.2. NCBI lineage: Eukaryota > Metazoa > Arthropoda > Arachnida > Ixodida > Ixodidae > Hyalomma > Hyalomma asiaticum. The sequence continues at coordinate 97,752,731 of CM023487.1, forward strand.
AGGAGTGAGTCGTAAACGGCAGTTGAATGACTGAAAGCCTTTCAGGTGCCCAACCGTTGCAGGGCCCCTCTACCGACGCAATCTCAAGCATTATAACAAAGGTATAGAGGAGAAGCTGAAAAAAACAGGGGGGGGGGAGGGTTTGGGTGTCAAACCTGCGACCCTTGGCGGTCCCGGTTGCAGCGGCTCCTTATCGTTAAACGTACTTTCTTTCAAAGCCTTTCATGCGCGTTAATTTCTACCGGCGTTACTACTATTTCATACAGTATTTGGTCTCAAAATGTCCAGGATCACCTAGTTTTACTGATGAGCACTTTCCTGTTGTACACAAGAGCGTCTACCGTCTCTTGCCCCTGGCTCATATTCGATCAGGCGGGGACCATGTCGCCGATCAGCAGGCCGAATCGCACCCAATGCAGGCGGGGTGGAGTGGTCGTCGCTGCAACCCCTCCGAAATGACGCGTGCTGGAAAATGCTTCACAGCAAGCCATGTATTTTAGTTTTATTGTGATAGTAACTATATGGACAGTGTCAACGGGTCTTTGCCGTTGCCGTCATGTTTAGTATAACATCCGAATTCATATCCGTATAAAGTCCGTGTATCGTACTTTCTACCTGCAGGTAAAAGGACGCGAGCAGGGTACGAACGCAGCTGAAGCAGAGATCAAACGAGCCCGGCCCGTCTCTGTTGCTTGGAGGGCGCATGTGATATCATCGCCCGCTCGGGAGGCCTTCGTTGAAGAAGAGGAAACGCCCTGCCCACCTTGAACAAGCAAGACGCGAGGGGGTGGGGGTTGTCGCTCGAGCAGTAACTGCAGACTTCATACGGTCACCATTGCTTGTGCGTGTGCTATCTCAGCAGCCATGACAGGTGCTGCGTATTGCATAGCAACGCCTTGATCACCTGCTCCATTCCAGGTGCCTCGCTTATAGGGGGTATGCATTGAAGTTGAAGTTGAAGTTTATTTGTTCTTTTCCTTGTTACATGTATTTACACTTTTTTGGCAGCGTCACTGATGCTGCCATTTTGAAGTGCAGCCAGCACAGTGAAAGGCTGCGCTTTTTCACGAACCGGTTATCTCCATAATCGACAGCACTGTGGAAGCTGCGAACTGTACTACAAAATGGCACACACTAACGTCACGTGAATACTTTCATACTCGCAACGCTGGCAATGCCTTCGCCGCAACGCTCACGGGAATGCGTCTGCGAGCACTGGCAGGAGCGCACACTCACTTGACGCTGCTGTGCTGAGCCAAGTTTCAATGGTGCAAAGTGCGTGCAGCTTATCATGTTCGCATGGTGTGAAGAACGTGCCAGAAGATGGGCCTGTTGTATCTGCCGCTTGACCATCAAATGGTACTTTACGCAGCTGCATACTTGCTTAATAAGCCCACATTCACTACAATTCAGATTCCCCCTAAAGCTGCTAGTCTTAATTCGTATATTACGCCATGCATTGCTATCGCATTCATTGGTTGGCCCGTCTGGTGAAACTCTGATTTTCTTTGTTTGCACGTCCTCACTTTTTGTAACGGAAGACATCACGATCTTACTTTTTTATCATGAACATTCATATACAGCAATTAAACGTTTGCAAACAGACATGTCTTGAGTTGTATCGCTACGAATTATTAGTGCACCCCAGTACACGAATTTTTATACAACTAACAAATCAGAACCAAAATAAGGGAACATGGCTGGCAATTAATGGACACTGTAATAAAGAAAAAGGTAGAGCTTTTCCACCTTCGAGTTTTGAGAGTTCTATACAAATATTATTTTTTGGAAAACATTAAAACATGGTTACCCATTGAAAATGCAGCATGATCTGGGCAAGGACCTCAGAAGACGTAACGAAACGTCATGTGACATGTCACTGGCCAAACCGTGTAATGCAATGTCATGTTGCATGTTCCCGACAAAATCACGTAACGAAATGTCTTCTGACATAATTCCCCCAAAATCAAGAAATGAAACGTCACGTGACACGTTCATGTCCAAATCACGTAACACAATCTCACGGGACATGTTCACGCAAAAATCACATAACACAATTTCACATGGCATTGCATGATGCCTGACAAATTATGGCTAGCTTAAACAGCTTTGCTGTTGAAATTGGCAAGAGAGAGGTTTTAAGATTTCGATGAAGGGGAAATGTTCAGGCCCGTGTACTGTGCGACTTTAGTGCACATTAAGGAGCCCCAGGTGGTTGAAATTTCCAGAGTCCTCAACTACGGCGTCCCTCACAATCATTTCGTGGTTTCAGGACGTAAAACCCCAGAAAATAAATAAGAGTTTTTACAGGTAGCTTAACCAGCTTTGCTGCTAAAATAGAGTTCATGGGTCCGACATTGAAGAATGCGGGTGTGGCAGCCACTATATTAGAACGCGAGATTTGAGAAGCCACTTTAATAAAAAAAACTGTGAGCCCGAAATGTGCGTTATTGTGCCTTCGAATTTAGGTTTACCGAAGAAAATTCATTTCATGCACAGTCACTTTTAAACTATTTTTCACCTTGGTTTTTGGGCATCCCACCCAGAGCCATTTTTTCATGCATGTAATCAACAGCTGCCGGTTTGATATATTTGACATGTGCCATTTTTTTAACACGAAAGTGTTTTGTGCCTGGGTCCACCACGACCCCATACACCATATCCGTAACGGAAGTGATGCAGTAAAACATACATGTAAGAGCAAAGAAAAACACGCAGCAAAATTTCCTTTGATGCGCTGGGAATTGAACTCACAGCCCCCTGCTCCATTGTGGAAGTGGCTGGTTATCTATCACAGCACTATCGGCGCACACGCTCGAACCTGTAGTACGAATGCGTTCATATCTCGCTTCTTTGCCTTTCCCTCCAGGAGAGGTGATGTTTTAAAGATGGTGGCACCATTCCAGGCACGTTGCAAAGTTGCTCTGGAGACACGCGCCCGCTGTACCGGAGAGTGCTTTCATGCATGTGGCTCCAGTGCGGCCATGGCAACGTGCGCAGTGCTTTACTTTGCTTCTCTTGTATGATGGCACTGTATCAGGCACATTCCAAAGTGTGCCTAGACATGCACGTGCAGAGCTCCATGAGCCCACGGCAACGAAGTTGATGGGTCAATGTGGCACAAGTAAACATGACTGATGCGTTTGTGGCATGGCATTTACTATTGACCGTGTCCAGTTATTACGTAAATTACTTCAGTTACCCCAAGGAGTTGGTCATTGATGTCATGAAGGAGGAAATGTGTGAAACATGGTTCATCCACATCAAACAGTGCCATACCAGCGAAACTCCCGATGGATAATGGGCAAGTTCACCCCGATATACAATAAACATTCAAATGCTTATATGAAGACCACTCCACTTTTGTGTTATACTGATTCCTCTTACAGTTCACATATTTATTTCTTTTTTGTTCTTGTTTGTTCCTCTCTACTGAGGTTCATGAGTGGTGTTATTGAATAAATGATCTCAGTTGCTAGTAAGTACTTTTGCTGTTCAACTCATCTTTCTTGTCCCGCTTGTTTGTGCTTCACTGTATCTATTATGCATAACCAACTGGCCTAAAATTCTACAGTTCTATTAAACAGTGCTCAGGGATTAAAAGCTGATGTGGCGGCCGGCACATTTTGTGCTCCTGGAGTGCACTGGGTGATCACAGAGGGGCCAAACTGAATCGCAATGCTTCAAGAAATACCTCGTACCACAATGGATCTGCTCGGCATCCCGAGTGGTGACGCGGAAAGCATTAGCAGCCGTGAGCACCAGCTATCACGTTTCATTTGCTGAACGCTGTACTACACACCAAAGCTGTTGGGAGGAAAACGATGTGTACACTACATTTTGACTCTACTACGTCTCTGGTATTTTATGCAGGCAATGCAATTTAATGTGGGCAAAGTGGTACATGATTCGCCAAAGTGTAAACAAAAACAACATTAGGCACACATCTTGAACAAAATTTCGGCACACGCTAGTGTAATAGCTGGTTACTTCCATTCATGGCAAGGTGACAAAATTAAACCAGCTTACCTGTCGTGGAGGTTTTGCAGTATCTGCATCTGTGCCGCTTGAGAGGCTTGCATCGCTTTCTCCATGGCGCTGAAAAGCTGCAAATAGCAGGGGCTCTGCATTAATCACCAGTGGTGAACAATATTAAGAGGTATAAAATATTCTTCTACGGAGCCACTCATTTTCTCACTGTTTTCTCAAAACCCACGCGGTTTCGCTTGTAAGGTGTCACCCGTTTGAGGACACCCCTCGTTTCGGCTCTGGAGCATGCATTTCGGTGTCTCCAGGGCAATGCGACTCATTTGTGCACAACTGTCGAGGATCCTTGTGCCGTATCGAGGTGCTGCTGATGTGTACATGTTCACATGTCCACAGTACCCAATCCATCTACTGCCCTCGATTTGCCAGATTGCCGCTTATGCATTCCACCACTTAGCGAAGACAGGCTTCACTTTCACGTCCTACCAATTCCTATGGCAAAGGGATCAACCACATTTTCTTTTTCAGACATCCGCTTCTGTTACTGAAGTATGTCACTGATTTCTTGATTTCTTGATGGAGCACAGCAGAAAACACTTCCGCGTTAAAAACTGAAACGGGTAGCAAATGGCAGTTTTAATAAATCATGAATGAACCAAACAAGTATTAAACACCTTTCACTGAAAATGTACCCATACTTCTTTCTTAGTTTTCCGCTCTCATCGCACTAATATTACGAGACAACTACATACTCACATATTAGTACAAGCTTTAGTTTTGTACATTAGCATGCGATGTTTCATTTTCTCTTGCGCTATGCCCGTTATCGCAGGCCGCTCTCTCTTGAAACTGCGTGAGCTAGCTTCATGAGTGTGATATATATTCCCTCTCACTTGGCCTGTACGACGCATATGTTTGAGTACATTCCAGGCATTGCAAGAGCGTCAATGGCAAAGCTGGAATGTTCCATGACGCGTGCATAAAAGCCAAAACATTTTGGCATTTTATTGACGACTGATACTGTGCTCACCGACATCGTCTCGTAGCGTGATTTGTTTGCTTTGCTGGGCACACATTAAACAGTACGTGTTTCAATGCTTAGGATTCCGCGTCCTTCGCTGTCACGACTCTGTGACAATGTTTGAATACATTTGAGTATGTCGCATACTGAAACGCACACTCAAAGTATGTTTGTTATGTTGCTGCACCAAGCTGATGTTCATAGGATTTACGGGAGATGGTGAGAGATGATACCTGGAAGGTACGGCAGGAGTAGGAGCACTGTGCACTACTGGGAATGAAATAAAAGATGCTAGCAAATAATGCAGTCACACACTTTAAGAGACATGAGTACGGTCGGTGGTTTCGAGAACAGTCACAGGGGATCCTGGCAAATGTCGGCTCTCGCCTTTCTGGCCACCCAGTTACTTAGCGCGCAAAAGAAAGAATGCCACCAAATGGAAGCAACTAACATGTAAGCAGGACACTTGCTAGCGGAAATTGAAAGAGGAGGTTCGGTCATAGAGAAAGATGAGAGCGGACACCCAGTGAAATTTGGCCTCAGGAAGTATGTTACAACCACGTAAAGAACTAGTGCTCTCATCAAACGGCATAGGACGCCTGCGTGAAAAAAATAATTGTAGTCAATCCTACACAACTGTTTTTGCAAAATAATAATTCATGCCAATATTTAGCATGTTTTTTCCACATAAAAGTAATTTATTCAATGAATCTTCTGCCATAATCTCATCAAAATCATCTACGATTCGCGTACAAGCGCCAAGGCAATGCATGCCAGCGGGAAGGTTTTATCAACGTTGGCTGCGTCGGTGTTTTCGTGTGTGAAACAACAGGTGAGCCACATTATCAAGCAAAGCTAGTAAAGACGGCGTGGTTCGCTAAAAAAATTTTTTTGTGGTTCTATGTAGCGGCTAGATGCGAACATAGCGTAACGTATGTTGTGTAGATGTGGCATGACGTGCATTCAAACCTTAAAGGCCTCGTATTTTGATATGTTCGTAATCTCAAGTTCATATTCTGACATTGATGCTGGTCTCGTTTTGTGATTTTTCGATGCTAGCACTCCACCTTGCCTTGGAATAAAAACATTGTGGAAACTGTCTTTTTGATCGAAAGACCGAATCACCGCTTGTTCTGAAAGAAAAGAAAAAACACAAGCGCGATGAATAAAGCCATAGTGAATTATGATTACCTGTATCTCCAGCTATTGTAACTGAACAAAAACAAAAAGTTCACATGAACAAATGCGCTAGCCAAAAAGGGAATCACCAGACCAAAACAACAAATAATAGCATTGCCATTTGGGTGACGAGAAGTGGTCTGAAATGACTAACTTTTGCCACAGCCAGAATCCGAACTTCGCACCAGTGCAACTGAAACAGGAAGTCCAGGCCAGTTGCTGTCATGAACCACCAGTTGCGCTAGGGTCGATTGGGCCGCTGGCATCTATTGGAGCACTCTTGTTTTTCTCTATGGTTCGGTGGTGAGCGACAACCTTTACTGGGTAGATAATCCCAGGTGTCTAAACAAAAACTTTGTCAGTGTGTTGATACAAGGAGCAACACATGCGTTACGTTGAGCACATGAAAACTACGGGTGCCAGTTTCGTTAGTAAATGTGGTGTGGTTACCATCAGAAAGGCCGGAGATGGAGTAAACAATTGCGTATGAAATTTTACCAGTGATGCGATTCTTAGGCATTAATTCACAAAGCTACCTCGTCCTTATTTCTTGTTCTCCTTATCTTCCTTGTGCCTTTATCAGGCTCCATGAACAAAGTAGTCTGGCGTCTGTAAACAAGCCATTTGACAGTCCTTCGCACTGGTTGCCATTTCATTGCCCTTAACACGTCTTAATGGCAGGGGGGGCGATAAGGAAGGCAAGCAATAAGGATGAGGTAATTTTTGTATATATATGGGCCTTAATGTACCCTTTGCTGGCAGTGCTAGGCAAGAGATAAAAGGCGGCCCTTCCTCTCTTGCCCTCGGCCCTGTACTGTTACATGGTGGTGGTTGCATGAAGCATGCAGTTGTTTCATCTCTCGCACTCGACCCACTCCTGGCCTTAGACCACAACTACCTGGTTATGCCAAGCCCAATGTGCAATAATGCACAGAAAAAGGTGGTTTAGCTCGAAGTTGCAAGATCGATCACTGCAGCATTTAGCATCAAATGCAAAGAAAGCGCATGCTGAAGGAGGCATCGATCACTTGACAGAGTTACGTTACAATTAATGATAAAAAGAGCATCACTCTTCGCTGTTCCGACAGCTCTGACTGGCCTAAAGTTTTTAAAAGCTAGTGTTGTGTTTTCCACAGTCCGTGATCATAAAGCCAGCGTTGGTCAAAAGCTGCGGCTGCTGGCATGAAGGAAGCAGGTTTGATCCTGGCCGCAGAGGTGGAAATGAAGGCGAAAATGCTAGAGGCCTGTGTACTGTGTGTTTTCTGTGCACCCTAAAGAAACACAGGTAGTCAAAACACTACCACGGCGTGCCTCGTGCTCATACAAGGCCTGAGCAATGTCTCATAATCATACAAACCCGGGCAAGCAAAACACAAGCAGTTATTATATCCAGCGAGTGAATCACAATGTATCTCGAGTCAAGTAAAACCACGGATGTATAATCTGGAACAACACAGACTAAAGACCTATATGAAAGCACCTTAGTATGACGATGGATCTTCGACAAGCCACTGCGCAGATATGCAAAACGTTTTAGTGGTTTCCCGTTTGTGCATTTTAATGGGGCTGATCCAAGACGGGTTCTGTCAGAGTGGTATGTACACATTTACACTGGGATACCAAGTTGAGTTGGATGCCACCTGTTATGACTTGCTACCGGTCTGGTACGGCATTCAGCTGGACATCCAGGAGCATAATAACACTCGCACAGGAACGGGACACTGCACATAGTTTATTCTGTGACAGCCTTTTTTCAAGACATTATCAAGCAGCTATGGCATGTGTAATGCCGTCAGGCTGGCGTCACGGCAAACGCGGTTTTCTGTACTCGTTATCACTTTTACTTTGCAGCACTCTTCCACCCTGAAGGTGAGTACCACTGTACAGGTTTCCTTATACAGGTCGATCGATGAAGCACAGCTGGTCGATCTTGAGAAGGTTGTGCCAGCATGGGACTGTATCAAGGACGGACTTGATGACATGTGACGCTGAACCTCACCGTCTGCCGTTTCAACAGTGATCATTCAGGATCCTCTTGTTTCTTTCACTGTGGCAGGCAGCCACCTTTCTCCTGCTCTGAAGTTGCGAGCCAAAACAGGAATGCCTGAGTTCAGCTGGCTTTCTCGATGTGCCTGTGGACAGATAGGAAAGGTTATGGGCGGTGGAAGGCACGTGTGTAACCAAGAATGGATCTGATATCCCAAAAGATGTTGAGACAGTGATCATCCATCATCCAGGTGTGTTCTCCAGTAGCTAAAGAGCAGTTTGGCCAATCGCTCAGACAAGTCACCCGACCGAACCTTCTTGAGGCCATCTTTCAGCGTCCGCATGGCGCGTTCAGCAAGCCCATTCGACTGGGGTGATAAGGTGCTGTACGAAAATGCTTGATGTTATTTTCTGTCAGAAACTTCGTGAAACTTTCTGACATGAACTAAGTTCCGTTGTCCGTCACAATGGTTCTTGGTATGCCCAGCCTGCAGAAGATTTCATGCAAGGATGCAACTGTCGATCGCGCTGTGGCATGATGCACTGGAATTGCTTTGATCCATTTCGAATGTGAATCTATGGCCACTAGAATCATGGTGTTATTCAATGTACCGGCATAATACAAATGCACACATGACCAATTCTCATGCGTTAGTGGCCAGCTTACTGGTACTTTCGCCGGTGGCATTGCGCCTGCTTGTATGCATGTAGTGCGATTCCTACTGATTTGTTCGATAGCTCCATCAATGCTCAGCCACCACACAACTGTACAAGCCAATGCCTTCATTGCAGGCATTTCCTAGTGCGTCTCGTGCAGGAGTTGCAGCATATCACTACGAGCAGCGTCGGGAATCACGACTCTGTGCCCCCAATAAATGAGACCTTCAAAAACGGTTAGCTCAGTCTTTCATGCGAAGTATGGTTCCAACCGCGGATCGGGTGTTTTGCGCTCCTTTGGCCAACCATGAAGCACATAGGACTTGACATTTCTAAGCACCTGATCTTTCTCTTTCAACTGTCTCATTGCTTGTGAAGAAAGGGGCCTGTCATCCAGCTGCTGCAGCGAGTGCACGTATTCGGGTAGCTCCTCTGATGTGTCCTCGGTGGTTTCTAGAGGAAGCCAACTGAGGGCGTCTGCATTCAGGCTGCCCGAGCCAGGCTTGTACTCTACCTTGTACTGGTATTCTACCAGCAGCGAGGAACAACGCTGAATTCTTGCGGCAGCTATGATGGCATGATGGCCATGGGACGATCTTCGCGAAATGTACCCGCCATCGGCTTATGATCCGTGATCAAGGTGAAGGTTCTTCCCAGTAGATAGATACCCCAACACTAAAGCCGACGCTCCACGCTCAAGTTGTGAATAATTTCTTTCTGCTCTGGAAAGTCTTCAAGACCGAAAATTTATAGGCTTGTCAACATTGCCAATGCGATGGGACAGTACAGCTCCGAATCCGTACAGTGATGCATCGCACTCCAAGCACAGCGGCAGTGTGGGATCGAAGTGAGTAAGCATTGCATAAAGTGTTTTTTGACTTCTGAAATGCTTCCTGTTGTTGAGAGCCCCAATTCCAGCGACATTCTTTCGTTAGCAAATGTAGAGCGGGATAGCAGACTGGCCACATCGGGAAAGAACTTGCTGTAATACGTGAGAAGACCCAAGTAGGAACGCAGTTCACTCGCGTTCTTGGGTGTTGGCACCGTCATGAGAGTGTCCATGTTCTCCAGAGGGTGCAGCCCTCCCGTACTGATCTTGTGGCCGAGGTACGAAACCTCAGGCATCCTGAAGGTGCACTTCAGGATGCCTGAGGTTGACGCCGTACTCTCGAAAGCACTGGAGAACTTTGAGGTTCTTTCCGCCATCATTCCCTTTCTCGGCAACCAGAACGTTGTCCGAGTACACCTGGACACACCAAATGGCAGGCAATTAAAGCAGAATAATCCTCGGTGTATGTTAATGACAGTCAGCTTCTTTGACTGCTCATCCAGGGGAACCTGTTTGTAGCTGTCTTGAAGGTCCAATGTACTGTAAACGTCACCCTCATGCTGTGCAGCAAAAAGGTCATTGATTGCCGGGAGTGGGTACTGCTCAGTCACACAGCTGGCATTTACCGTTAGCTTGTAACTGGCGTCACGCACTCGAGTGAGCCACTGAGAACAGTACTCCAGATTTAATAAGCCTGTCCAGCTCGTTAGAAACCTTTTCTCGCATTGTATATGGAAGTGGCCTGGCTTAGAAAAACTTTGGAACCGCATCCTCCTTTATGTATAGATGAGTGAGCGGAGCCTTGACCAGACCCAGTTCAGGTCCGAACATGTCCTCGTGCTCACATAGGATCGCTTGCAAGTTTTGCCCTTGCTCCTTTATGCTGGACATGCTAAAAAAGAGCCAGGCCTGCACGGAATCGCAGGACAGTGACAGCGTAAGCTGAAGGAGCGACCTTCCTAGAGGCCATTGTAAACGCTTGGGGAAACTAGTGCAAGTACAGGTGGTGGGTATCCCCTGCGCCATAACTCTGCGGTTTGGGCTTCTCTCTGCATAGCGGTCTGCTGTGCCCGACATCGCCCTGCTGCAGCCACGCGCGTAACTCTGCGATTCACTTCTTCAGCAGCGGTCCACATCTTGCGAGGAGGCGCCATCAGGTATATCGAAGAGCCATGTCAGGTTGCTGTCGGGGCTGCGCACGTCGCCTGTCGCGTGACGCATGGAACGATACGACAAAACTGCTTCACGAGGCAGCGCTTCATAAAAACACATTTCGAAGGCTATGCGGAGGAAATCAGCGCCAATAGATGGCAGCAGTTGTCCTGTTCTTCACGAGGAGCGATAGTGGTTACGGACACGGGCGGCGGCGGCGGCGGACAATTACGACGCCGCTGTTGTGATCTCATAACAGCTTACGCTGTAAAACCGCAGCCCCTTTGTTGTTCAGTGCTTGGATGAGATCATGGCCGCACAGGCTTGGTCCGGAGATGCGAACAACGGTCAGCGATGCTGTAAGAGTCGTGCTGCAGTGTGAAACTGGGAGCGTTAGCTTCCCGGCTATAGGCAATGGACCCAAGTAGTATGACAGCTTCAAGCTGGATTTTTCCAGGCAGGGTCAGCTTGTGTGATGTTGGCAGTAGACGTTCCAGGACACCATGCACACAAGCTAGCCGGTGTCAGTTTCCATCACGATGCTGGTGGAACTGTGTGGAGAGCTTGGCTTTGGGATTTTCCACTGAGCCGCTGCTCAACGTCAAGCTCCGCTGTGGTCGCTTTCCTTTAGAGCGACACATGGTAGATAGGTGCCCCTTTTTCTTACAGTTGAAACATTTGAAGTGTTTAAAGGCACAAGTCGCCTCACCGTGCTATGGCTTCCACACCAGTGACAGCCTTTATCCACTTGCCTAGCTGCAGGCTTTTCCTGCCTGTTGCGGCTGTCTATTGCCCACTTGTCTATGAAGCTCAGGCTCTTCCTTCAGTTCTGTCTGCTTCATATGCTGAACACCCTCTCCTGCAGCCTCTGCTGCAAGCATGATGTTTTCTGCCTCCTGCAACGTCAGTTTCGGGTGAGAAAGAAGTACCTTCTGCACGTCACTGCTGCGATTTCTACACATCCTGTCTCGCAGCAGGCAGTTTAACATGGTCCTGAAGTTGCATTCATCAGCCAGACGTCGAAGCTCTACGACAAACTGCTGTGTTGATTCCTCTTCCCTCTGAATGTGAGCAAAGAACTTGAAGTTTGCGGCTATCTCATTTGGCATGGGTGCGTAAAATTCTTTGAGAATGGTAACCGCTTCCATTTAGGTTAGCTCGCGCACCTTCCACGGAGCACAACATCCCCTCAGTACATCGATAGGTTTTGAACCCAATGCCAAGATGAGAAGCACTCTCTTTTTAGCGTCGTTGACAATGTTCTTACCTTCGACGTATGACTCGACTCTGATGTAGTACGACGAGCACTTGTTCTTGGCATCAAACTATGGAACTTGGTACGTCATGGCAAAAGTTTTCGCTGTCATCAAGGTGCTGTTTCATTGCTTGTTGCCACTGTTATGATTTGGTACCGGGCTGGTACGTCATTCGGATGGATGGCCAGGAGTGTAACTGCTCACACAAGAACGGGAACACTGCGCATTGTTTATTCTGTGACAGCCTTTTTTAATGACGTTATCAAGCAGCTATGGCACATGTTTTGATGTCAGTCTGATGTCACGGCGAATGCAGTTTTCTGTCCTCGTTATCACTTTTACTTTGCAGCACCACCCAAAAGATAACCAACAGCTTCCGACCATTTTGTGTGCTGCTATTTCGTTCTGCAGTGGCAGTTGGTTTCATTACAAGATCGCCAAATAAAAGGTTTCATCTTTAACAGTGCAGTTGCTGCGTCCTTTATCACCGTGACCACGTGAGAATATTTTGCTTTATACCGGCCGTGCTGAGTAAAAAAAATTACGCAAGTGATCCAGGGCCTACGAGGGCAAGGAATGACCAGATAACAATGTGATGTAGCGGCGACGTTACCTTTTCGAGGAACGGTCAATGAAAATTTATAATGGTGCTACAGCTGCTGGCTTTTCATGCTAAAGCATGAGGTGGCTCATTGGGAGCTACCTCATACTCTAGCATCAAGGAGCATGGATGCCAGTGTGTAAGCTGTTGTCCAATGAATAATGTAAGCAGTTCTGATGCTAGATCAGTGTTGCGGAAACACCTTTTTCTTTTTTACTCTGCCACTGGCCGTGCCCGTAGGCCACAGCACAGCTGCCCAAAGAGAAAAGGCAACCCAGGTCCAGCAGCACCAAGTGGGACCAGGCTCAGAATCCGCACAATTTTAATGGTTCCGGCACCTTTAAAGGAATTGATGTAATGCTTTCAATATAACACACTCTTTGCCTGGACTTCGCACGATAAGACATTTTTGCACGTAAGATGACTGAAAACGCACTGCTGCGGCAAAGACCTGAGGCCATCTGGTGTGCACAGAAGACGACATCAGTCCTGTAAAAGAACTGCGACTGCAGGGCCTATGCTTCTGAAGCTTCCTTTCTAAAAATAAAAACATTTTTGCTCTAGGCTCTTATTTCGGTGCATTTCATTTGCAAGTCTGACAGACCGTGTTTTGAGTGTAGCTTACAAATTGTGTTTGGGCCTGGAGGGCTATATGCATAAGCTATTAACAGAGGCCTTTGTTCAATTGCGGCATGCATATTCTTCAAACGGGTGGGAAAAAACAAAGTGTTGCCGCTTTGAAACTCATGCAAAAGTGTCCATATTTCCTTCCGCATCAAATCGAGACTGCTGAAATTATTGGTGTTCTCACTGCAGAATCTGATACGAGCTTTTCAGGCCAGCGAACACAGAGATGTGGTCAGTTCTTGGACGAGTACTATGCACGGCAGCTCACCGATTCCGTGTACTTCTGTTGGACGTCCATCTCGGCACGGTATTGCTCCTTGGTGATGTTCGCCATGGCTGCGTTGTGGCTCTGCTGCAGTTCCTCTTTCTGCAGCACACAAAACCATCCTTGTACTGAATGCCCAGTCTACATCAGGTATGCATGACATTTTTGGCTAAGGAACTACCATATGACTACACTCCCATTTCATACATGAGATGCAAAGTTTCCAAAGCTCTGGTTGGCACTGCGTACTTCTGCGTCCAAAAACAATGCGCTTCTTGCGTTGAGTGAAAAAGAATAAATGCTCCGCCGGCAGCCTTACAACATAGTCCATTTGTCAGCAGCTTGACAAAAACTGCTTGTTTTGTTGGAGAAACAATCAAAACATGCGAGTACAGTCGACGCTCGCTACAACGAACGCCACATCAATGAAATTTCCGGTACAATGAAAAATTCTCGGATCCCCATCAGCAGTCCACAGGAGTCAATGCGTAAATATGCTTGCTACAATGAACACATTTTTCTGTGCCGTTTCGCTTCAACGAAATTTGATGATGCAATTCCAGTCTCGAAAATTTGATTTGCTGTGCAGTAAACACAATCCCGAACATTTAGGTGCATTTCAGAAAATAAAAATATGTCTACAAAGCCGAAATTGCGAGCTGGCACCACCAGAAATGGCCGCTCTTGACTGCGTGGTTGATTACCTATGTCTACTGAAGCCGCCTACCGATGTCTGTCGAGATAGTGCGCGCAACCGCCCCCTCTCTCCACCGGCGCCCCTTTTGGTCCTTCGCCCAACGAAACAAGGGCTGGGCATCTCCTCTCTGCTTGAGAAGCAAGCAACAACAGCGCACAGGCGGTGCGATGTTATCGCATTGTTCAGTTCGTTCAGTGGAGATGGCCAGGTCGTTTCATCTCTGCTTCAGCTGCATTCGTCCCCAGCGTTAGCGCACTTTTACTCATGCGTAGAACATAAGATGTGTGGGCACTGTTATCGAGTTGGACTTAGTACAGAAAAACGGCGACCAGCAAAAACCCGCTAACAGTGTCCCCATCATTGCAACAACTCCTCCACCACCACGGTCAACTTCTTTTTTTTAGTTGTCCACACACCCACCCCCTCTTGTTAAGTACTATATTTACTTGAATCTAACGTGCACCTTCTTTTCCGACAGAACGGATCGCAAACATCGTACGCGCGTCAGAATAGAGTGCGAATGAACGACAACGTTACCATATCGCCGTCGGCATCAAAATACGTCAGCCTGAAAATATAGAATGCGTTGCTCTAAAGCTTTCATGCAGGAATACGTCATTGTTGGTGTTTGGCTTGTACCGCCCTCCTGATTCATCCCCTCAATTTTTATATGACCTCTGTGAACATATGTCTTCGTTTTCTCATGACAAAATTTTTCTTGTTGGAGATTTCAACCTGCCAGAAATAGATTGGGTGAATGGATACCTTGATCCTGACCTAAATTCAAATTCTGATTACATTAGCAATGTAATGTTGTACCACAACTTGAGGCAGGTTGTCAATCAACCGACACATGTTCAGGGCAAGACAGCAACTATACTTGGTCTTATCTTTGTCAGTCAAACAATCAGTGATTTTTCTGTTTCGGTTGAACCGGGTATCTCTGATCACTACATGGTGTATTTTTCCTGTCTAATTCAGTCTTGTAGCACCAATCGATGCAAAAGGGTTACAGTTAAAGACTTCTCGCGCTCCAGAGACGGGAGTGTGTTGGCCTTCCTTGACTCTTGTCTCAACAGCTTTCACGGTGACGATGTTATTAGTCTTTGGAAGAAGTTTAAAAACATGTGCATGCACTGTCTTAATAATTTTATTCCCGATAAAACAAAGAAAATAGCAAAGAAAAATCCCTGGATGACGCGTGAAGCTCTGCAACTAAAAAGAAAGATTAAGCGCTTCAGACGACAAGGTGCCCCTCGTAGTACTATTCTAAGTATCCAACCTAAATTAAACGAAATAGTGAAAAATGCAAAAGAAAGGTACTTCCAGCAGACGCTGCCTGATTTTATGCGAAATGCCCCGGAAAAGTTTTGGAGGTACTTAAAAGAAAAAACAAATCAAATCGACCAAATTGTACACAAGGGCTCCCTGGTCGTCGAGAAGCAAAGCATTGCTGATCATTTTAACAAATATTTTCACAGTGTTTTTTCCCGTTCTTGTGATCTGCCATTCAAAAAACATATGCCTCACATTGTGCCATCCGATATAGTATCGCAACCAGGGGTAGTTTCTATGCTGCTCAATCTGAAAACTAAGTCATCACCTGGTCCGGATGCTTTACCAAATGCTTTTCTGCACAGATATGCATAAAAGTTGTCCCATTTTTTGTTGTCATTTTTCATGCATCATTATCTTCTGCAGTTCTTCCTAGTGATTGGTTGAGTGCACGTGTCGTACCTGTGCCTAAGAAAGGCGACGCAACTCTTTTAACAAACTATCGTCCAATTTCACTAACATCGTCTTCATGCAAGCTACTTGAACATATCATAGCCAACGAGATTAACAAATTCCTTTCTGATAGAAATATTCTCTCCAACTACCAGCATGGCTTTCGTAAAGGCTTTTCTACAGTTACCCAACTGACTACCATCGTTCACAACTTTGCGTTTGTCCTTGACAAATCTCGGCAAGTTGATGTAGTTTTTTTAGATTTTAGGAAAGCGTTTGACCTTGTTTCGCACTCTAACCTTATAAAAAAACTCGAAAGGATTAACTTACCAGCATATATAATTAATTGGATTACTGCCTATCTGTCTAACTGTAAGCAGTTTGTTGTTCTCGGTGATAGTTTTTCGGGAGAACTGCCGGTAACTTCAGGTGTCCCACAGGGCAGTATTTTAGGACCCTTGTTACTTTTAATTTACATTAATGACATCACTAACACAATTACAGAGCCCGTTCAAATCAGACTGTTCGCCGATGATTGTGTGGTGTTCAATGAAATAACCTGCAGAGATGACCAAGTTGCACTTAAAGGAGTACTGACATGATTTTGCGGGGGCTCAAAATGTACATTTTTCATTTTCTATCCATGTATTCTTAACGCCCTCTGCACACGGAAGCCAGGAAACAGGTACAAAATACTTTAGTTTGGTTTTAATGTTTTCGTCGCCCAGCACTGCAAGCCAGCCCCAGCGCAATGGACACTACGATGACGTATGAGCGCAGTCTCTTAAAAATCGCTGAAATCGCTGTCAGAGTCACTGGATGACCGTGAAATTGTCGTTGTTTGCATGCTCCATGTGTAATTGACCACAGACGACAGAGTTGCAGCGACTCTATCACGAATTGCTGTCCCTACGTGACTCAGACGTACGTCCGACTATGTTGATACGTCACTAGATAACCGCCCCCACGAAATCGAAACCGAAAGTGGGCTTTTAAGGAAGCCGCATTAAAAATATATTCGTTGCCTTGCGAGGCACCATGATACTCTTTTGGGGGTTCTCCACACCAGGGCTTCCATTTACAGCAATAATACGAGAATGTCAAAGATTCGTGTCAGTACTCCTTTAATTCTAACCTTCAAAACATCGTGTCCTGGTGTGGCAAATGGAATATGGAATTAAATGCAGAAAAATCTGTCTTTATGAAAATCACCAAAAAGGTTAAAATGTTATCCTTTCCCTATAACCTCGCTTCCAAACCCCTGACAGAAGTTAATATTAATACCTAGGTGTTACTATAACTAACAATTTATCCTGGAATGCACATGTTTCTAACATCTGTAAGTCGGCTTTCCGTAAGCTTTGCTATTTAAGGCATAAACTGAAACAGGCTCCCCACAACACTCGCCTAACCGCTTATTACTCGCTAATCCGTCCAAAATTGGAATATGCATGCACTGTGTGGGATCCTTACACCAAACGTAACACTGACGCATTAGAAATGATACAACGCAAAGCAGTTAGATTCATTTTTTCCAGATACCGTTCAACTGACTCCCCAACAACCTTAATGCTAACTAATAACATTCCAACGTTGCAACTACGGCGGAAAATTCTCAGACTAAAATTCCTGTTTTTGCTGAAAAATAACTGTTTATCCCTTAACCCGCAGCCTTTTCTAAATCCGCTCGAAGCACGTCGGACAAGTTTTTTATTAGTTGATCTGTATATGTGCGGAATATTTTGCTTATGTTGTACGGTAATGCTCAGCTATGTTTTGTATTATTAACTTTGCATATGATTGATTAACTTTGCATTAATGGTGCTGTATAATGTGATCGATGTATAGAAGAACTACTTCGCTTATGTATGCATATGTTTCTTGTTATATTTTGTGTTAAATTCTTATATTTGCTTATATCGATGAACAAATCGCAAAATACGATCTAGGACAGGGAATGTCGCAGGAGCCAACGTTTCGACAAGCGGACTTCGTCAGAGCGGCAACTGCCTTCTCCAGCATTCGTTTACGTACGCCTTTGCACACTCTCCCCCGTCCTCACAGCACAGCAATAATGCACCGCTCGATTCAAGCATCCATCTTCCCCTGAGCTTCTCTTCTATATTTGCTTATGTAGTATGTTGTTCTCTTTCAAGTGTTTCTTCTTCTCTTTTCATGTAATGTATGATTTGCAGAAGTGCTGCTTTTGACCCACCCTGTAATGGCCGACAGGCCAACAGTATGAGTAAATCAATAAAATAAAGTTCCTAAACTTGCAAAAAAAATTACAGCGGAGGGCGCCAGTTCGGGGACATGGCGGACGAGGTTTGATGTTGCTGTTCCGGATGACATAATGATGTCCACAATATCAATACTGGCGAAGGACACAGTTTGCAGGCAAATGAACAAGCTTGGGGCAAGTTGTGGCATCGGCAGATCGCACGCTGTAAGCACCGGACAGTTTGTCATGGCCGGTACACAAGCCTAAATTGATTGTTCGGGGCTGATGGGGCGACGCCTATGGTCCCATGGAATATGACAGGTGGTTTCATGCGAGATGCCTTCTTTTCGTTTTCGGTGTTATTGCAGTCACTTTGATGGGCACGGTCCTGACCTCCGGTGCAGAAGGTAACTCCACCAACCTTTCAATTCTGGGAAAATGGCTGATATAATTGACATTTAGTTTAGCAAGGCAGCTATTCAACATTCTTCTATAAGCCAGAAGTGTGCTTCCTATCAAATTTCGTTCATCATTTCAGTAGTTGTTACTTCAATGTTGTCGGTGGCGTCCTTTGCCTTGGGTATGTTGGCGCTGCTGCAGCTGCTGCGAATTTTGCCATTGTGGTGTCCCATCCAGCATATGGTTTCGGTTTTTTTTTTTTTTCACAGCCCCACTTGCTGGCTGTGGTGGTGGTGCATGGTACTGTTTCAAGAATTGTCGCGCAGTGACAGCAGAGTAGCAGAATTATTGTAATGCTTCCGAGAGGCTTCAGTGGAGGCTTCTGCCACTTGGCAATGTGCGGGGTATGCTTGCTCCAGGTCGTCAGGAGCAATCGGTGTGTCTTTTGGCTTTCACTGTTAACACGTTTGCTGACTGCTGTTTCCACAGTGCTTCAATCTTCATGTGGTTTAGCGCTGGATGACACCACTGCATTCATGGCTTGAGAGGGTGTCCATTGCAATTTTGTCTCTTTTGCCCTTGTATTTATGTTGCTATGCCCTTGTATCTCACGAGCCACGATGAAAAGGCTGTGGCTTGGTCTGGTATTTACCCCCTGAATGAGCTCGCCTGAAGGGATGTAGCGACACTGTGAGGCATGTGGCCAGAGTTGCGAGCAAGATTTCCTTTCTGAAAAACCTAGCTGTAGGCCCTCGTTTGCGGTACGAGAAATCAACAACAACAACTTGATGAGGGCTAGTTGGTGCATATCCACAGCAAAGAAGTAACAGCGCAAAGGAACACAGACGACGAAGAAACGAAGACCACAGGACAAGCGCTGACTGCCAACTGAATGTTTATTGCGTGAAGACCAGCCTATTTATACATTCTCAGAAGAACACGCGCACATCAAAACACTCACAATCACAAATACAATCGTTCTTTTATGAAGTCTATCTCCTTCTGTGTTTAAAAAAACAAAATTTATTGGTAAAGAAAAATGTAAGAAAGAAAGAGAAATTTTAGAGGCGTTCTATATCAACCAAGAAGGAGATAACTGTGTTAGTTCGCCCTCACTTGTACTATCACAGAAGGAGATAGACTTCATAAAAGAACGATTGTATTTGTGATTGTGAGTGTTTTGATGTGCGCGTGTTCTTCTGAGAATGTATAAATAGGCTGGTCTTCACGCAATAAACATTCAGTTGGCAGTCAGCGCTTGTCCTGTGGTCTTCGTTTCTTCGTCGTCTGTGTTCCTTTGCGCTGTTACTTCTTTGCTGTGGAGAAATCAAGTGCATCGAACTCACGCAGCTTTCAGTTCTTTTGCTTCGATTGGTTCTTTAATGTCTCGAGACCTCTAGTGCAGTGTAGAGGCGGACAGAGACGTCTTTTGTGCAAAAAGGAAGCCTGGTGGAAGGTTCAATGCCTTGGTAACACGACTTGTTGGGATTTCAGAGATCACTGGCTTCACACTTTTGCAAACATGACTTAATTGCAGTTTAGGGACTACTTTTTTTATTGAACATACCTCAAAGGCCCCCCGACAGAGGGCTTTACATGAGGGTGTGGGCGAACAATACAAGATTAATAAAACAATGATTCTATGGCACTTCTAAATTTGTGTGTGTCGCAGTGATGGATGACATTTGGGGGAAGATCGTTCCAGTCCCTGGCTGCTTGAGCGAAAAAGGAGTGATGGTGGGCTGAGGTGCAAGCAGGAGGTGGATATACGGCCTTGTGGTGACTTGTGCGGGCTGAAGTACGATGGGCTGGTTGAATAGGAGAGTTATAATGAAACGTATGATACATTTTGTGATACAATGATAGTCTGGAAATCTTACGGCGTAGGTCAAGGTTAGGTAGATCTGCTATTCTTTTAAGGGTAGTAACACTAGTATGATATGAATAATCTGAGTAGATGAATCTAACTGCTCGGTTTTGAATTAGTTCGATGGATTTACTTAGGTTAATTTGGGGTGGGTCCCAAATGGCGGATGCGTACTCTACATTCTCTTGATGTTGTCTCTTGATAACGGTAGAATGACTTATGGTGCTTGAGCGCATGTCGTATATTCAGAGTTTAGAGGTATGGGACATTCGCCGAGGGTTTCATAACACCAAGTCTTGTTCGACAATTATAATGGCTACGTGAAAACTGTATTTGACTTGGACAGCCGACTTGGAACGTGTGGAAATGGTCATTGATAGGCGAGTCTACATCGTAGTCTTTAAATTCAGCAGTCAGTTCATTGACCTTCCACGATTCATTGTTTTAGAATTTGTGCATCAGATAAAATCGGAAGGCCTCACCGGTGACGTAGTTGTTGAACATAGCTTAGCTACCATCTCTCGTCCTGACCATGATGAAGTGGTAGCGTGGAGTTCGAAGAGGTCGAACCAGCCCTCCACAGGTACATTGAGCGCTGATCCTGCGTACTTCGAGATGTGCAGGTCTGCCCATGATGCTGCGATGGAGGCAGCCACTGTACAGAGCAGCTGTCTGGTTCTATGGTCGATGTTCAGTCAAGGCATTGTGTTGAGAGCATCGCTGGTGATAAAAGGCTTATGAGGTCTTCATCCTGCTGACTTGTGTGATGCTAGAAATGAGAGCCATGCCACAGTTCATACACCACGCTTTAGTCCACTGCACGCGCACTCCTTCTTCGTCGCCTTCTAGACCATCACCTGCTTGATAAGTCATACACCCTCTCCCTCTCTCTCTCTCTCTCTCTCTCTATATATATATATATATATAGATGAGTAGTAGACCCTCGGAATTGGCAACAAAAATGCGGAAAGCGTTTATTGAACGTTTCAGCCAGAGACCGGCCTTCATCAGGAATGAAGGATTCCTGATGAAGGATTCCATCAGGATTCCTGATGAAGGCCGGTCTCCGGCTGAAACGTTGAATAAACGCTTTCCGCATTTTTGTTGCCAATTCCGAGGGTCTACTACTCATCTCTGCCTTCACACCTCCGGCCTATTCACCACCATGACTGCTATATATATATATATATATATATATATATATATATATATAATGCTAAAAACGGGAGCCGTGCTGTGGTTGATCTGCCATGGTTTATTCCACTGCACGCGCCTCTTCTTCTTCGTTGCCTTCTCCTTCCATCTCTTGCTTGCTACGTACGTCACAGGATTCCCCCTCCCCCCGAAAGAAGTAAAAGCAGTAAATGTATCAAAAAACAGAATAAGGAGAGGAAACACACACAAAAAGTAAAAGTCACAACGCGCAGACACTTCCACAGGTCCCAAGTTGGTTCCCGTAAACTTGCTAAAGCTTCAGAGCGGAGGGCGGCGCAGTCCAGAGAAATCTAGGTCTCTGGCAGCCGAGGCAGGCTGCTGTGCTGCGGACGATGTAAGCATGCCCAACACATCGGTAATAATGAGAACACAACTTGCAGAAAGGTCATAGGTCAATAATATTGGGACACATTGTTGCATCGGCAGCTCGCATGCCGTAGGTGCTGGACTGTTTGCGCTCCCAGTTTTCGTGCTCGTCGACTGAAGCTGATGGGGCGACGATTGCGTTCCTGTGGAGTAGAACGGGTAGTTTTATGCTTTTTCGTCATTTCTGATGGTGGTGTCGTAGTTGCTTCGGTCGTAGGTGCAGCCCTGGTCTTCGCTGTAGAAGATATCTCGGCCGCTTTCCCATTCTGTGAAGTCGGCTTACATCATGAAGCGGCCTTCTGCAGTTCGGCATGCTTGCTGTTCGGCATCCCTCGTTATTCCGTAATTGAGCTTTCGATGAGATTTTCGTTCGTCGTTGTCTTTGCAGGTGCCTTTGTCGTGGTTTCTCGCGTTCGTCAATTTGCTTGTGTTGGGGCTGCTGCTGTCGCCGGCTTTGCTGCGACTGTCGCTGATGTGACACTCTTTCAGGCAAGCTCTGATTCTCTACCCAGCTCGATGTGTTCAACAGGTTGGTGGTGCCCGGTAAAGTACTCCGAGGATCACAGGGCAGCGAAGGTTTTGTGTTGGAAGGCTTTCCAGACGCTTGTACGATACCGTTCGTTTTTGAATCAGTTTTTGAATCATTTCGTGGTTCTTGATAAGTAACCGTCTCAAGGGAGTTCCCCAGAAACTACGTCTCAATTAGAGTTCCAACAGTGAATGTTTCGGCTGTTTCATATGAAAATAAGCAGTGTTCTTTGTCTAGAGTGTGACGTTAGAAACTGGAGCCGTGCCGTGGTTGATCCGCCATGGTTCATTCCACTGTAGCGCCTCTTCTTCTTCGTCGCCGTCTCCTTCCACCTCTTGCTTTCTACGTACGTCACACACACACACACACACACACACATATATATATATATATTTAAGTAAAGAGAAGACACACGTCGAAAAACAGAATGGTTCCTTTACGTTTCGGCCGTGGGACCGCCTTTCATCAGAATAACGTGATTCTGACGAAGGCCGGTCCCACGGCCGAAACATAAAGAAACCATTCTGTTTTTCGACGTGTGTCTTCTTTTTACTGATATTATTTACCGGCGTCCATGAAGTTGTTCACTGCAAATATATATATATATATAATATAAAGGAGATTTATTGGAGATCAAGGAGGTCAAGCGGCTGCCTGTTGAAGGATCTACCAAGCGCGTTCTCCGAGCTCGAGCTCCCTGATGCACTGCGCGATGCTGCTGCCTCTGCACCGGTGCTCTTCTTGTTCATTACAATGGCCCCGCGGAAATAAAGGAGCCATCCTGGCGACTTAGGTTTCAGGAGAGACAGTGAAATCATGGTAAGGCTTGAGCCGCTGAACGTGGACAACTTCACGGTTGCGACGTCGCATATCAGACGGCGGCGTGAGCGGCTCAACCAGGTAATTTACCGGTGAAGTTCGCTTGAGTACGCGGTATGGTCCGTCGTATTTCGGAAGTAGTTTTGAAGCGAGCCCTGGTGCGCGGTGCAGCACTGACAGCCAGACGAGAGCGCCCGAGACAAAAGCAGGAGTGGAGTTCTGCGCGTCATGAACTGCTTTTTGGCGGTTCTGGTCGTCGGAGGTGAAACGGCAGGCCAGCTGGCGACAGTCTTCAGCGTGTCTGGCGGCTTCAGAGATTGGCAGGCATTCTGATGAATCCGGTCTGTACGGCAGAATTGTGTCGATTGTGTGTGAAGGATGACGGCCGTAAAGAAGGTAGAAGGGCGAGGAACCAGTGGTGGCCTGCGTCGCGGTATTGTAGGCGTAAGTGATGAACGGAAGAACGAGGTCCCAGTTGGAGTGATCAGGCGTGACGTACATGGCGAGCATGTTACCCAGAGTTCGATTAAAGCGCTCCATAGTGCCATTGGTCTGTGGATGATAAGCAGTGCACGTGCGATGAACAATAGCGCGTTGGGCAAGTAGTTGTTCTCTAGTGCTCTTGGTTTTTTTATAAATCTTGGTTCGAGTTAACTGCGACACCCTGTATATAGAAAAGTAGGAAGCGGAATGTAAGCAGTCTATGGCATCATCAATGCGCGGGAGCGGGTAGACGTCTTTCTTAGTAACAGAATTCAATCGGCGATAGTCAACACAGAATCTCCACGTACCATCTTTACTTTTTCACAAGGATGACGGGAGCGGCCCAGGGACTCGCCGATTCTTGAATTATTCTTATCGACAGAATCTGTTGCACTTGCTCGGTGATAACCTTGCGTTCGGATGGTGCGACTCTGTAGGGTTTCTGCCGTATGGGGTGTGCTGACGCGGTGTTGATCCGATGACGTATTCGAGACGCTGGAATTGAAGGTGTTTTGCTGCTCTGTGAAAAGTCGAACACTTCCGAGTGCTTGGCGAGAACGTCTAGAAGTACATGACGCTCACTTGGGCTTAGTGACTTGTCGATCATTCGTAAAAGCTGCGAATCGTCGGGACCTTTGGGACGTAAACGCGCATTCTCTTCAGCAGCATCAACACAGGCAACTAGGGTCGCAGACAATTTGGGTTTAAACAAAGCAAGTTTCATGCCCTGGGGCAATACTGCAGGTTCCATTGAACTATTAACAGTCCATACTCCTGTGTATCCTTCCACTACAGATACCATGCAATGAGGTACTAAAATGTTCTTTTTTATGCATGCTGAATGAATCGGTTCCAGTGTGGCATCGAACATGGCAGGATCGTCACTGGAGCACGTAACTGGAACGCACATGGCAGAAATGTGCCCTCAGAGACAAAGAAGATACAGTCGGTCCGGGGTGAATTCTCGAAGAGCGTAGCCGGACAACTACCATGCACGGAGATGTTCCGGCTCCTACAGTCAACAGTTGCTCCACAATCCCTCAAAAAATCAAGACCCAAAATAACATCATGCGTGGACTGTTTTATCACTGCAAATTCCGTGGGAAACACTTTACTGCACAAAAAGACATTTGCGGTACAAACACCCATAGGAAACAACATATCACCACTCACACCATGGAATGTCACACCACAACATGGAGCAAAAACATCACTTTCAGACCTAAAATGTTCTTAAAACTCGCACTCATCATCGTAATGGTCGCCCCAGTATCCACAAGTGCCATTGTAGCCACTCCATCAACAAGTACATAAACTTTGTTTTTTAGTAATAATGCTGATGGGGGTATATCTGTCGGAAATGCCTGGTATCCTGCGGCTTCACCCCCAACGGCCGCACCAACTAGTTTTCCGGAGGCGGTGACCGGGTGCGTTGGCGCGGCGATGGAGACCGTGGGACACGTGGAGCTGGTGGCGGCATTACACTTCGGTCAGAGGCCGGCGAGGAGTACCGTACACGTGTGGGCATGTGCGGTGGCCGTTGCGGAGAGAACGGGCTGTCGAAAGGCTGGGAGTAAGGAACGAACGAGGGCTCTCGCTGGTATGACGAGCGATTATTGCAAAATCGTGCGATGTGTCCAGCGATGCCACAGCTGTAGCACACTGGAAAAGGTCGAGACACACATTGCTGCTCGTAATAACCAGTCCTCTCTCCAGGCGTAGGGTAGTAGCGCCGATCTTCTCGGACACCGTAGTCAGGAGACGACTGCCGAGAAAGACGAGGAGGGCGAAGGCGCGGTTCAAAATTGGAGGGCGTCCATTTTGGGAACCCAGATCGCAGTCGCCCTAGGTGTTCAGTGGCGTCTGCTACGTTAACTGAAGGTTGCCATGGAGCTGCAGTTGCCGGAGCTCTCACATGTTGGGTTTCTCTCGAAATCGCCGGGACATTGAGAAGTCTGCTCATGTCGACGCAATTCTTCTTGTACAATCTCCCAATTGTCGAGGAAAGATCGTAGGGTGACATTGTGTCGACGCTAGCCACTGCGGGGACATTAGACAAACATCCGAATTTCAGTACTATCCAGCGCGTCTTCAGCATTTCAAACGTGCGTCAGTGTTGCATCACATCGGACACGGAGTTCAGGCTCTCTTTCCCAATAAAAAAATTGTACAAGTCTTCACCTATCCCCTTAAGAACGTGCCCAACCTTATCTTCCTCCGGCATTCTGGAATTCACTACTTTTCACAGCTTCAAAATCTCTTCTGTGTACATCGTACATGTCTCCCCTAGAAGCTGTGCCCTATGAGCCAATGTCTGCTCTGCTTGTTTCTGCTTTGCGTCAGTATCGCCGAAGCATTTTTTGGGCCTCTTGAACAAAAGTATCCCAAGTGGTCAATAGGTCTTCGTGGTTCTCACACCACATGAGCGCGGTGTTGGTTAGTGAAAACACAACATTACTGAGCTTCGCTGCGGAATCCCAGCCGTTGCTTCTGCTCACCTGGTTATAGTTCTTAAGCCAATCCTCAACGCCTTCTCGTGAGGTCCCACCGAAATTCGGTGGCACTCTGTAGTACGTCATGGAACCCGCTGGAACTGCCCTCAAAGCACCGGAGGTGGTCTGGCCCTGGGACATCTCAATTGACGAAGGCGAGAGTCCAGCAAGGCGGTAGCTGCGGCGAAGTCCTCGCAGTAGTGCTTCCATCGTAGGGTTCACGGTACCCCGCACCTCCACCAAGTCTGTTACGAACCACGCAGGATTCAGGGGCTTTTAATGCATAAGCAAATGCCGAGGCACCGAGGCGGTCGCGCGATCGCATCAACAACGTAGTCTTCGTCTCTTCTCTGTGTGCTTCTCTCGATCCACTGACGCGCTGTAACAATTTATGTGTGTGTGTATATATATATATATATATATATATATATCAGTCAAGGGAAAAGAAACAATAATACCCAGACATCACGCCAAGAGCACATTGTACCATTATTGGGCACCAAACCATGCATATCGACATTTGCATTGATGAAGAAACCGCGTGTCATGTGCAGACACACGCGGTTTCTTCACCAGTGCAAATGTTGATATGCAGTTCACCGTGCATATCAACATTTGCACTGGTGAAGACACCATGTGTTTCATCATTCATGTGCAGACAGTGACAAAGATGGGAAGGGTGTGCTGACAGCCCTTCTTATCAAATACGCTCCAGAAGTAGTTCACGTGAGTTCTGATAGGCGCTTCACTCTGCCCATGCGTGGCTGTTTCCAAGACTGCACACGAAAGGTAGTTTCCGCTGTGCGTCAAGTACATAGGCTAACCGGGATGCTGCCTCACTCTACAGCTACAGTGTATTCTTATAACATGCACAAAGCAGTCCCGCGCCATATACGAATCTATCACAGTGATTGTGGATGTTCGCCCAAGAAGAAAGAGCCAAGCTGGCCAGCGGAAAGAACAGAGCCCTGGCTTTCAAATAATTTTATCAGCGTCCCGTATCGCCCTCATACTCGCTGCCATAGGATAGTAGAATCAAATAAACAACCTACGTGATGCAAGGCACAAACAATGTTTTGCGAGCGGTATTGGAAACACTCGTGAGTGGGAGGGGTGAACTGACCATTGATACAACTGGTGTAGTTTACCCGGCGCAGAAACCAGTACAGCCCCACTGCATACCTTTCCGGCCACACTTCAATCTATGAGAGCTGTTATGCACATACGGTGTGACTACGCAGGTTTCTTACGGTCACTGAATTTCTGTTGGCCCCCTGGGATATAATTAGGCATTACCTGCTTTAATATCTTTTCAGCTACAGCAGGCAGTAATACAGCTGGACATCCGGCACTTAAGCAGGCCAACTTGAGATGTGAAAAAACTCCACTGCGTGACATGATTTCTCGAGAGGGCTGGTGAGACATAGGTTAGTAATGCTTTGTGCATTACCAACTTAGAAGCGGGAGGGTCATTTGGAAGAAGTGGTATGCCACCTCTGGATCCATATAGCAAGCACATGTGGTAATGTGAAAGAATTCATTCATAAAAAGCGCAAACTGTTGTCGATTAGCATCCAAAGGGTCAACACAAATGGATAAAGACAATCCTTAAAAGTTCCCAAGATTTTGTGTGATAGGTGGTTGCAGGCGGCGTCACTGCAGTTGGCAAGAACCAATAAATCATCTACGAAATAAAAAACGTTAATGACATTACCTTTGTCGAGCTTGCACATTTGTAGTTTGTCATAATGAGCAAGGTGCACATTGCTGGCAACTGGGTCAAGGCACGACCCAATGAAAACAGCACTGCTTTGAATATAGACCCAGTCACTGAAAACCTCGCCACGATGGTCCAGCGGCTATGGTACTCAGCTGCAGATATGAGGGTCACAGGATCGAAACCCAGCCACGGTGGCTGCATTTCGATGGAGGCGAAGTGTTGAGGCCCGTGTGCTGTACAATGTCAGTGCACACTAAAGAACCCCAGGTGGTCGAAATTTCCGGAGCCCTCTGCTACGGCGTCTCTCATAATCACAGCTGGTTTTGGGATGTAAAACCTTCAAAATCAATTGATCAACTGATCACTGAAAGACACAAAGGTGGGCTTAAGATAGAACGACCGAAGCTCCAGGGACACTGCCTTACAATACGAAATCCTCGGAACATTTAGAGATTCGTTTCCCTTCAAGATTCTCCAACAGCTTCACTTCATGCGTAACAGTGAAATACGTATGCACGAAATGAAATGGCATATACAAGACAAACTTGACATACCTTTGCTTTGTGCTCGGCATCCAATGTCTGGATCTGGGATTCGTTCTGCTGCTTGAATGCCATGCTGAAATGGAAAATGAAGAAAAATTCCATGTCTTCTTAATATGTTTGTGGAGTATAAAATAAATTTTACTTGCCATAACTTCGTAGCACAAATCAATCTGAGGACTGTAGTGTCTACATTATAATTCAATCAGAAGATTTGTTTTCAGGCAGGTAAATTAAAAGCAGCTGCCGAAAAATCGTTGTACTGAACACTCAAACTATGCCAAGGTGCATATGTTTTGCGACTGTCACAAAATATACCACCATTTCAAGCAGTAAGAACCCGACCTTAACTTTCCTACATCTCAATTTTTATCCTTAAAGTACATCAAGATGACAACTCATTGCCTGTTATCTGCGCACCAACGTCAATAACATTTCCCTAAAAAAAACTAAAGCCACACAGGCACTGCGCTATAAATGCAAATGAAGTGATTCTGCCAGCCATCTTGAAATTAAGATTTCTTTGCTAGGCGATACCAAGCACAGGTTCAAGCTCATAATGTGGTACTTGTCGCCCATGCAACCAAAATGCCTTGCCAATAGTGATGAAGCTAGTGTTGTAGAACCATGAACCGTCCGGTTAGATGGCGCGGTATTTGAAAGTATAGCAAAGCACCCAATGACAATGGAGCTTCATCCACAGATGCCAAAGACAAAAAGCAGTGACTGCAGGTAACGTCCCGTGCACACTGTCATGCATGAGCTGGCCGACTGCTGACCTCCACTGACGCCCCAGCCCACTGCTACGTGTTAGTGAACCCTTGCCAATTACGTCGCAACTAATGATGCAGGCTTCACTGTTCCCACGGTTTTTAAAGTGTCCAAGTAGATTTAATTTTTTAACATAAAAGTGTTTTATGCAGGTGTCCACCATGGCTTTACTGCGTCACTATACGTCACTACTGTAATGGATATGATGGAGCAAAATTTACATAAACAATGACAAAGAAAAAGCAAGCAGAGAACTTTTCAGTAACACGGCAGGGATCGAACCCACGATGGTTTGAACTGTGATGCAACGTGCCCGCCACGCTACCGACTGAGCTAACCTTGGCCATGTGAGAAGGAGCATGAACGCGCCTTATAACCATTCATTTAAACTTTCTCCATCTCTTCCCTTCTCATTGTGTTCTCCGTTGGCTGGGGCCATACCACCACCTAGAATCGGTGCAGACTTGGTTCCAAATAAAGCTGGAGATTGCTTGCTGTCCTTTCAACAAAAGACGTCACGAGTAGCACCAACTACATCGCTTAGCTCCTTTTGTTGTTCTTAAAGAAATATAGAGATGCTTTCTTAATTTGTAGAACTTAAAAGAAAGAAAGAAGCATTATGGAGTACATTTCTGCAATTATGGAATCACTAATGCTAGTTCTACTCCAAGCGAGCAATAAGAACAAAGTTTCTTGTGACGTCACATGTTGAAAAAAGAGCGGGCAGTTCCCACCTGGATGTGAAATCAGATTATGGATCCCCTGTTGCGTGTGGAGCACTAATATTTGGCTCACATGTTCACAGGAGCCACTGATGGGTACATTTTCAGAATACGTTCAAAGTGTTACAAGGCTCCTTTAAGATAGATGCACGATACATTCTTTAATGTGTCGGAAATACACATGCTAATACACTATGAGGCCTCGGTTTGGACGACGTTTATTCTCCTCGGCAGGTCACCCGATGATGCCCACGCAATGGGCACAAACCCGATGATGATGATCACACACCAGCGATAAAGAAGACACGCAGAACGCATGGTGATGATGGTAAAATACAGATGATGAAGACGTGCTTAATGAACGCCCACACTATTTCCCCCCCACGTGGAAGCGTCCATACCGGACGCGATTCAATACATTGATGAACGTCGCGTGAAGAGTTTCATGCGGGACACGTGCACAACCTCCGTGTTGCGGCAACGGCCGTCTGTTGGGGCATCAAGGGGAGTGGCACGATAATTTACAGGTGAAGTCTGTTCGATGACTGTGTACGGTCCGATGAACGGGGGCTGAAATTTGGCGCACAGACCAGGAGTACGAGGAGGAGTCAGGAGAAGTACTTCATCACCAGGCCGGAAAGCAACGACACGGTGGCATTCATCGTAAACAGCTTTTCGGTCGTGTTGTCTGGCTTCTGTGTTGAGGCGCGCATGCTTGCGACACTGGGCGAGTCGTGAAATGTACTCTTTGCACGAGGAAGGAGATGAACTAGCTTTAGAGCCGAAGAATGAGACGTCGAGAGCGAAGGTGAGGGAGCGTCCATATACGAGGTAAAACGGCGAGTAGCGAGTTGTTCGCTGCACGGCCGTGTTATAGGCAAAGGTGACATCCCGACCCTCAAAGCAAGGAGTCGTTTTACCTTCTGCTCCCACTGGGGCGAGATCCAACAAGTCAAGTGTGTCAAGTTGCTGATGTCATCACCTGTAACTTACGTTAGTTGCACGTTTGTATTCCGCCAAAACGTCCTTTCTCACATGGCGTTGTCTCGATATTCTACTTTTCATCGTAATCTAGTGATCGCACCCCAGGCAGCACAGATGTTTGGGCCAATATTGCTTTTGTTGACCTACAAAGGCCCAATGAAGGCTTGTGGTGCCACTACTACGCCAGCATTGTAAATGCCATATAAGGCCTCCAACAATAGCCCACCATAACAATTTAGTTTACAATATTATTTCTGCCATCCTGTGAGGAAGGCAAAAGTGGACCAGTTGTTAGTCAACATACATTATTGGTGGGGCCAGGCCACAAGGATGGTAATCATGGGTCAGTTTTCCCGTTGTCCTAAAAATATTGGTCATGCAAAAGCGGCGGGCTGTATATATTAATAGCCCAACCAATCTCGCTGCATTGCCAATGTTGGACTTTCAATGTTCTGTGTTCAACAATGTTGTCTACACAAAATAGTTTTAGCATCAATGTTGTTAACATTGGCGAGTACACATGACATATCCGGAACAATGGATTTTCCAATTCTTTCCAGTTTTACGAATGCTCGATGCAATGCCCCAAATGAGTTAAGAAAAGTCAGTGTGTTGTATTCAGCGAAGCAGGAAAAACTATCTCAACAATTTACGCAATTGTTTATTTGCACAAGTTCTAGCTAAGTGTGTGTGTGAAATAGGCTAGAACTTGAGTAAATTACTGAGATATTATATATATATATATATATATATATATATATATATATATATATATATATTGTGAAGCTGTGACGATAACGCCGTTTTATTAAGCCTTGAGGCTACAGATGACGGTTCGATGACGGTTCCCACAGATGACGGATGACGGTTCCACAGATGACGGCTACCGATGACGGTTCCCAAAGCACAGATTGAACTCTAGCTGACAACCCACAGCAGAGAATGATGACGAAACCAAGGTGATGATGATTATGTACAGATGAAGTAGAAGAGGCTAATGAATGCCCACACTAATTTCCCGCGCGCAAGAGCGGCCATCCTGGCCGCAGCTCAAGGGGACGGAGAGCGCCGGGTGAAAGGTTTCATACGAGAAACGTGGACCACTTCGGTAGCACGGCAGCGGCGGTCAGTAGGGACGACAACAGGTGTCACGCGGTAGTTGACGGGGGAGGTCTGTGTCAAGACGGTGTAGGGGCCGATGAAGCGAAACTGAAATTTCTCACATAAGCCAGGGGTGCGAACTGGTGTCCAGAGCAGCACCTCATCGCCAGCACCTCATCGCATCATAGTGCTCCTTGCGATCCCGTTGCCTAGCGTCGGTATTCATGCGGGCGAGCTCGCGACAATGGAGCAGACGGGACAGATATTCTTCAAGAGTCGATGAAGGCTCTTTGATAGGAGCCGCGAAGAAAGAGACGTCAAGAAAGTAAGAGGGCGAGCGGCCATAGACAAGGTAGAACGGCGAGTACCCGGTTGTGCGTTGTACCGCAGTATTATATGCGAAAGTTACAAATGGCAAAATGGTGTCCCAGTTTGTGTGGTCAGGTTGAATGTACATGGCGATCATGTCGGAGAGCGTGCGGTGAAATCGCTCGGTTAAGCCGTTGGTTTGCGGGTGATAGCTGGAGGTTGTCTTGTGGATGGTTCCGGAGGCACTGAGCACTTCGTCTACAAGTTGCGAGAGGAATGCTTTTCCGCGGTCGCTCAGGATGACGCGAGGAGCACCGTGACGGAGTATTAAAGCTCGAAGTATGAATTCAGCGACTTCAGAAGCTGACGCTGAACGCACACAGGCGGTCTCGGCGTAGCGTGTCAAATGGTCCACTGCCGTCATAATTCATCGATTACCGCTAGACGTCAGAATATATATATATATATATATATATATTGCACATTGGAAGTTACACAAACTACACCTACAGCGCCACCAAATGATCCAAAATGCCCAGCAGCATATGTTAGTGGCTTTCGAGCCCGTGTGCATGGCATAGCGGGCCATTTTATCCATTGTTATAGCAATATTTGTAAAATAATGGAAGTAGGCAGTCCAGTCATTCTAGCTGGTTTTCCCAATACAGGACAGCCACTGCTGCTTGTGAGACAATATTGTTCCAACAAAAATATTGTCATGCCTATGCTGTTCACATTGGGAAGTACAACCGTCATATTGCAAGCAATCTTTTTTTTTTTTTTCACTTCGAACAACCTTAAGGGAACTTTAGCTCGAATCGAGCTCCCATTTATGCCGGGTGATGAGACCCACATTGCCAGGTATAAAATGAAGTACAGACAGTATAAATATTATTACGATTCTTATGCTATCATGCTTCACAAATGTTGCAAAAAAAATTTCATTAAAGTACCATGTTAGGTTAGTTATGCAAGATGCTTCAAATAGTGCAATCAAACCAAAAAGAACAAAGGATGTCGAAGTTAACTACTACTTAGTAGTAAATCTTGTGTTGATTTGTGTGGTAATGGTAGCTGATAGTGATTGTATAAACACCCGAATTTGTCACTGCCTCAGAAAATTGGCACTGAACAGTTCAACTTTGTGCAACAGTGTTTCCTATCCTTTGTCACTTCCCGTGCAGACGCACTGAAAGCATTCCGGCCATGTCACTAGCAAAGAAATCCTTTTGAAATATTCGTTGTAAAGTTCATGGCACGATTATTTTGGTGCATGCCATGCCATTTCTTGGCAGATCCATGTTTCTGGAGGAGCAGAAAGCCAGTCAGGTCCATACCACTACAATTTGCTCTCTCCTATCATGTGGCCTGACAGTCCTCGTGTTAGCAGCTCTGCCGGGTTGTTATTCGCAGCACAGCGGCCCCAACACAATGGCTCCATGTGCGTTCGAATTTCTACGATTTGTTTCCAAACAAATGGTTTCCATCTAGTGGCCCTAGATTGAATCCATAAGAGAGATACTGGAATCAGTCCAACAGAAATATGGAGTGCTCTGTGGCAGTGTGTCTCTTAGAAATGCAGTTAACCTAGCCCCAAGCCAAGCTGCAACCAATTCAAGTCATGGAAGCATCATATATTTTAAGGGAGCGACTCTTGCCTTCGCCAGATATTGCTGGATAGTGGATACTAATTTTCCCATAGCATCTTCAGCTCTCAAATACCACAACACCGTAGGCATGGGAGCTCGCATCACTCAATACATGTAGCTGGTATCGGGTGTCATCACCTTCGAGATTAGGGTTTAGGGACTGCTGGCTGATAAGAAAATCCTTTAGATATCCAATTTCTGAAATTCAGTTTGCACCACTCTTTGTTAAGTGGCTCAAGCTGTGATGCGTCCCATTCGACACCTTGAGTACAGATCCGCTGAAAAACTGATTTGGTGCTTATGGTGAATGGCGCCAAGAAACCCAATGGGTCAAAAATTCAAGGTGTGGTTTGCAGTATGACTCATTTGGTGGTGTTCTCAGTGATATCCTTCTTCAAGACCGTGTCTAAGTTAACACCAATCTTATCGTCTTTGGTGTCCCAGTACAGCCTAAGCACTTTTGTCAGGGTAGACCCAACTGCCGCCGTTGTGTTATTATGCTGTAGGGCGCTTTGAAACAAGCTGCAGTTCGTCGCCCGTTTCTGCATCTTCATACCAGCTAGTTCCATTATCTTGTTTGTCTGCTGGTACAAATGCAGGGCTTCTTGAGTGGTCTGAACACCAAGTATTAAGTTGTCCAAGTAAAAACTTTTCCTGAGCTTTGCAGCTGTTTCTTGGTAAGGCGGTTTGACATGGTTGAAGTGGTACTGCATGGTAGTGGCTAGAAGGAAAGGACTCAAAGTAGTTCCAAAAGGTACACAGGTCATTTTGATTTCTCTTATGTTCGGAAGGGGCTTTCTATCTCTTCAAACCAAAGAAACTGGAGTGCATCTGTGCCTTCTGGTCGTATATAAATTTGCAGGAGCGTCTTCTGTATGTCAACGGTTATTCCAAAGACATCCACAGAATAAAATGAGCATTTCGAGCAGGTCAGCATTAAGGTTCGGCCCCTTCTCGAGTTTGTCATCCAGAGAAAGCTCTCCTGCTCCACACAAGGAGGCGTCTAACACAACTCAGAGTCTTGCAGTTGTAGAAGTTTCGAGGATCACTTCACGGTGAGGCATATTATTCCAAACACATTTCTTAGACGCTATGCTGAGCGGACTTCAGGTTTCTTGACTAAGATGTTTAACCTATCGATAACTACCAGTTCCATCCCAAGTGACTTGCGCATTGCACGTGTTACACCTGTCCACAGAAAAGGTGATCGCCTTTCTGTGAATAATTACCGCCCTGTCTCAGTCATAAGTACGCGTTGCAAGTTGCTAGAGCACACTGTTGCATGTTACATTCAAGAGTTTCTAACTGATCGAGGGGTGCTGTCACCACATCAGCACGGCTTCAGGAAATCTATGTCCACAGTCACTCAGTTGGTCTCGACTGTGCACGAGATCCTGGCGGTACTTGATCTATCTGGGCAGGCTGACATTCTATTCTTAGATTTCTCGAAGGCGTTCGATAAAGTGCCACATGGCAAGCTAATGTATAAATTAGAATGTCTCGGCCTGCCATCTTTCATTATCAAATGGATTAGTTCATATCTTTCCAACAGAAGCCAATTTGTAGAAGTCAGAAATTGTTCATCCCCTGTGCTTCCTGTTACCTCGGGAGTACCTCAAGGTAGTGTTTTAGGCCCCTTGCTGTTTCTTATTTATGTAAATGATCTGGTTGAAGTCGTTCCCGGTTCTGTATCGATTCGGTTGCTTGCTGACGATTGCGTTGTGTTCAAGGAAATATCAACTACTAATGATCACATCTTGTTGCAAAACAGTATATGTGCAATAGGAGATTGGTGCAAACGTTGGGGTATGGTTTTAACTCGGAAAAAAACAGTATTACTTCGTGTTACTAGGAAGAAAAATGTCAGTGTATTTGCCTATTCAATTAATAACAAACAGGTCTCAGAAGTCGACAAGTTTAAATATCTAGGCATTACTCTAACAAACAAGTTCACATGGTCTGAGCATATATCCGACGTTTGTGCAGCCTGTCTCCGAAAACTGTGGTTCCTCAAAAGAAAACTTAAAAAAGCACCGAGTAGTATAAAACTTTTAGCTTACAATGCCTGCATAAGGTCTAAACTGGAGTACGCCTCAATCGTATGGGATCCACATTACCTAAAAGATATTACACAGCTGGAAAACGTTCAACGGAAAGCAGTTCGATTTATATTTGGCAAGTATAAACGTCTAGATTCTCCTACAGATCTGATGAAGTGCAATAAAATACCGACATTGAAAGCCCGAAGAAAAATGAACCGTCTTTCATTCCTTCACAATTGTCTTATAGGTAAGATCAATTTAGCACTCCCAGCATCTGTTAAGTGCCTCAGTAAAAGGACAACGCGGCACACTCATAAGACATTCATTGGCACCAATCTTCGCTCACACAAAAGCGTTTCAGAACAGTTTCTTCCCTCGCACGGTCGCGGATTGGAATTCTTTGCCACATAACATATTTACTTCCGACGATTTTCTTAGAGAAATACAGAGCCATGTTCTGAATATGTAGAATTCTTAGTTCTTACCGCTCCTACTTATCTTGTTCCTATCACATGCGTGTTTTTCTGATTTTCCTGCTTTTCATGATTTTCATGTTTTTATGTTGTATTTCTTGTGTTCATTTCTGCGTTGTTTGTACCTTTACTTTCGCATTGTATGTAACGCCCATCCTGCTTGAGCCAAATTATTGGCTTGCAGTATTTCAAATAAATAAATAAAAAATTATAAACACATTCTTCTGATGTTTTATTGGTAGTAACCTTCCCCGCATGTCCGTCTTTCTCATATTATCTGAGTGCTTTGTCATAAGCTTCCATGATTTCCTTCATCCACGAAAGCCTGCAAACAAGCAAATGCAATCTCGGCAAAGCGACCTTATGATTATCTGCTAATTTGGCTAGTTTCCCTCGTGCCAATTTCCATGGGAGTGCCACTTCACAGCGACCATTTTGGAAACTGGTGGTTTCATTCAACTTCGTAGGGACGCTATCATGTTGTTTTAGGCAAGTATATTCTACAACACCATTGGTCTCCAGCTCCAAGAATCGCTGCAATGGATAAGCGATACCTTCCGCTTCATGCATTTCCGTTTGTAGGATGCAGATACAGCTGTTTGTACGATGGCTTGCCTGTCCCGTAAAATACAAAGGTCCTTGCAGAGTCCATCCCGATTTCATTTTGATAGCGACCAGTGCTCTGTTATCAATGTCCCAGCTGACTTCACTGTTATTGGACATCACTTTCCACATTTGATCTGCTCCAATAGGGAGACTTAATGCCGATTCACAGGTGATGTTCAGGAAAACATCGGCATCAGCCAATGGTTTTTCTTCAGCAAACGTTGCTAGAAGAAATTTGGTCGTTTTTGAAGCTTCTATCATTTCGTCGCATACGAAATGCACGACAACAGCTTCCATTTGGACAGACATGTCATCACGTTGGCTCGGAAGTGTAATGCTTACCACCTTTGCACGTTGAGCAGTCTGCGATCACTCTCATTCAAACATGCTGATGGGCAAATCCACTTTGTAGTTGGGTGAGCCTCAGTTTCATGCAAACATCCTCAGGTAGAAATGTCCTTTGACTTCCATTGTCCAAGACACCACGAATGTAGCAGCAATATGTCGGTGTCATCAGCCAAGCACGAAAGGTCAGCAGTAGAATGTCATTTGAAAGTTCCGGTGCAGACTGTAGCGATATGCATGGCATTGTCAGAAGCACTTTCGGTTAGTCTAGTTGTACTTTCTGCAGCCTTATGGTACACATTGTTGATGCAAGATGACATTTGCATGTTTTACAAAGTAGCCTCCAATGGCATTCTCGTACTATGTGTCCTTTCGTTGTGCACTTGAAACAACGACCATCTGCGGTGAGCAAATTGCGTTTTTCGGTGATGTTCAGGCGGATGGTACATACTTCTGTAGAGTGGTTGCATGCGGAACAGAACAAGCAGGACTTGTAAACGTTTTATTCCTGTTGTGAAGAACCTTGGCAGATGGCATCGCCGTGATCTTCTGCATGCTGTGGTTGTTACATGTATCCATATGCGTTACTCTAGAGTTGTAATATGAGCGCTTCTCTCTCGGCACTCTACTTCGATTCGAAGAAAATTGAGAAAATGCGCCATCTCAATTTCTGAAGGTCTTTGAGTGCTTACCTTAGCTGAACCTGCGGCTGACTCAAGGCTTTCCCGTTAATAATAATCGACGATATCTCCAGGTATTACGTTATTGAGGATCTTGCTCAGCATAGCAGCATATGATATCATGCTCATCTTTAAGTTTGCAAGTCCTCTCTTGTTGACTTGTAACTCGTCGTACAGCTTCCACAGGCCTGGTATGAAAACCAAGATTTGAAGGCAACCCATCTGGCCGGGGAAGTGCATGCTGTTTAGACGTGAAGACATACACCGACCAAAATAAAAAAAACTGAAATTGACTTGACGTTTTGGTGCCCCATAGTATGCGGTGCAGAAACATCCAAGTAAATTTCAGATTTTTTTTTTTTTTGGTCGGTGTATCTCTTCACGTCTTATCAGGCCTGGTATGTCGCTCGACGACCTCACAGGCTTCAGAGTGCGGAGTCTCTCGAAATGTTGCTGTTCAACTAGCTTCACATTTCCAAATCGCTGTTTTAATATGTCCAGTGCATCACTGTATGATGAGTTGGTGGCTTGCATTCTGGTTACTGTTTGAGTGGCGGCTCCGTCGTGAAGCGAAACAAGGTAAATCGTCTCCTACCCGTCGTTGGACAGTAACTTGAAACCGATCATCATTAGATAAATTTGGGTTCTCATGAATGGAGTGTCGGAAGATGTCCCAAAATGACTGCCATTGAGTAAAGGTTCCATCAAATATGAGGAGTTCCAACTTGGGCATTCGTGCACCAAGCTCACGTCGAGGTTGTGCAGGTTCCGTAGTCGAGGTCGTTGTTTGTCCCTCAACTGTTCTTGCAGGCCACTGTGTCATCAAATTCCGAGAGGAAACCTTGAGCCTGTTCATTTGATGTTTGAGCAGGGCTAATGAGCTAGTAGCAGCGTCTTTGTATTCCATGGCAGAATCATAGTCCTCGGCCACCTGCTCATCTGTAAGGAAGGTTTCCAGCTTACCGTTCAGCACCCACAACTTTGTCTTCACCGCCTGTAATCGGCTATGGAGTACCTCAAGCTTCAAGAGGTCAAATTGTTCAGACTCTATAAGTTCATTTACCCCATGAATTAGTCTCGTGCTTTCGGACTGGTGAGATGACCGCTTGTGCTTGACACGCTCCATGACAGCCCGGCTTGCACAAGGGCATCCCAGTCTGAAGCAACAGCTCATGGGAGTGCAGGCTGGCTTCCCGGGTCTCAGCACGAAAAACAATCTGGGAAAACTCCTTCATAAGCCTCTATTGGCACCAAGTGCGATGCTGCCCGAACATGGCGTCCAAGACAAAGCAAAAGCACACAAGCTTCATACCCACTATACTCACCAAGTCTTCGTCATCCTCACCACACCATGCACAATATTTAACAGACCTATCGAAAGCATTTGACTCCCCCCCCAATAAATCATGTCATCGTCATTACTAAACTATGGCACCAGGTGTCGACAGGCCCACATTAGAACTTACAAAAGCTTACTTAACACACACACACAACAGGCTGTATACATTAGTTCCTCAGTTCCTAATTTCAGAATAACCAACAAGGGGGTTCCACAGGGATCGATACTCGGCCCACTGCTATTCTTACTTTACATAAATGATTTACCTAAAAGTGCCTTTCAGACACTGAAGCTTGGGTCCAGGCAGATGATGCTACATTGATCGCTAGCGATCAATCGCTAAGCGCTCTTTCAGCAAAGTTAAAACACTGAACTAAACAATATTTTAGTTTTAGCATGGTGCCGCCTTAACTCGCTCAAAATAAAGCCTACCAAAACTTCTTTAATGCCTTTTCGTTTGACTCATAGAACACCAGAATTCTTTCCACTGTCATCCTTGACTCTCATGTCATTAGTGAAGAGGACGAATGTTCATTTCTTGGCATTATTTTAGACTGAAACTTCAAATTTATGAAACATATTGCCCATTTGAAGCAGAAACTTGCTCCAGGCATTAGAATTGTACATAAAGCTACCGTATTTGCTCGCATAATGATCGCACTTCTTTTTCAAAAAAGTTCACGCAGATTTCGGGGTGCGATCATTACGCGGGGTAAATTTTCCGCGAAATAATATTTTGAGCACCGAGAATGCAAGCAAGTCGCGTATCAGAATTCTTACGATAGCTATAATGAACATAACCAAAAATAAAAGTAGAGTAAGGCTTGCCTTTGTAATAAACGCACACATTACGCAGGAACTACATGCACTGCATATTGCCCTTTAAATTTTTCATTCACTCACCCCCTAACTTTCATTCAGAGTCTGAAGCGTCACTGACGTCAG
Source organism: Hyalomma asiaticum (assembly GCA_013339685.2). NCBI lineage: Eukaryota > Metazoa > Arthropoda > Arachnida > Ixodida > Ixodidae > Hyalomma > Hyalomma asiaticum. The sequence goes on from CM023487.1 coordinate 97,793,335, forward strand.
TGTCGTCTCTGCTCGATTCCCTGTCGGAACCGGCAGTGTTATCACAGTCCCACACAAGGTTATCTTCCGTTCCGTCGAGGGCATTAGATATGCCTGTCTTCTCGAAGCTGTTGGCGTGGTGAAAACTACGGCATTTGTCTTTACTAGCTGTTATCCTAATACGTCCCGCGATCATTATGAGAGTAAATACGGTACATATTTTTTCAGCAAACCTGCACTACTAACCCTGTATTACTCTTTCTTTCAGAGTCACCTGAATTACAGTATCATGTTGTGGGATACCACTTATCCCTCACATATAACACCGTTACATTTGCAGAATAAGGCCATCTGTATATTAATGTCCAGCTCTTCCAGTTGCTCTTTCTGACATGCTTCGTAATCCCGGAATCCATTCATTACATTTATCTACTCATGAGCGACCCTACTCCAGTGAACATATTTCCAGATTCTATTCTAACTAACATCAGTCAAACGAGATTTACAGCTAACAATACATCATTGCCATTAGTCCATACTAACTATGAAAGACACTCTGGTTGTTTTGTATCTTTATCAACTTGAAATGGCCTTTAAATGTTAAGCAGTCTTCATCGCTAGCTCTTTTGAAAAAATGTTATCAACATTTTTTCTTGACAACTTAGAATTCTGAGATGTACGATATTATCTTCACTTGTTCTCATCTCCTGTAATGTTCTTGCTGCCACATTTGCTCATCTTTTTCTCTCTCTGGCCATCCGTTATTCATTTAGCCTTTTTTTTTTTCTGTTTGTAAAATGTTGTAAGCAGTGCTTTGTTGTATTTGTGATTGTTCTAATTTCTACTACTGCCACTTTGTATTCATTTTTCATTACGTAACATCTTTAATGTTGCTGACATTGCTGCATTTTACTTGCACAACCGTCGTCAAAATAAGTCGGGACGCGCGAGCGACGACCGCAATCAGATAAAACTGCATCGTCGCGCCCTCTGACATGGAGCGTCTGGTGTCGAGACATCACAGTGCGCGTGCGCATACTTTCATACTCGCAACCATGTCTTTTTACTCGCTTGTAGCGGACCAGGTGATTACATGTAGTGTTTTGCGCTAGGTGTCACTCTCTTTCTTCAATCCGCAACGCGCTTAGTTCTACGGGGGCACGGTGGCGGTGAAATGTATGCGGCTCGCTATGCCCTGATTAAAGATATATCATATCTCGTCTGAGTGACAAACTGGGACCCTCACACATCATTATCGTTCTCTTCTTTGCATGGTCGTTTTGGGTGAAGCGTACGATGTGATATCGAAAACGAACGAGGGCACCGAAAAGGGATTGAGCCGAAAGGATGCTTCACTTTATTAACATAATATAACAAGAGGCAGGCAGATCACCTTGCACATGTAACATACTAGGCGAATGGACGAGAAAAAAAAAAACACATGCTGTATTGTCATGGGTTGGCCTTGAAAGAACAAAAAAGAAAGCGACTTAGGCTGAGGGCGAGCGAAAAATAGCATCGGCCAAAGGTATCACCGATGCCACCCCCTCACGCTCGGCACGGATTGAAGAAAGTGACACCTAGCTTTAAACGCTACATTTAATCCCCTGTTACGCTGCAAGCGAGTAAAAAGACATGGCTGCGAGAATGAAAGCATGCACACGCGCACTGTGATGTCTCCACGCCAGACGCTCCACGTCAGATGGCGCGGCGATGCGGTTTTATCTGATTGCGGTCGTCGCTCGCGCGTCCCGACTTATTTTGACGACGGTTGTACATGTAACACATTTTCTGACAGGAGGTCTCCCTCGAGCCAACTGCTCTGGGACCTGCTTAGGCATACTTGTGTAAGCATGTATATTTTATATGAAAATAAATACACTGAAAATAAAACTGATGCTACATCCTCTGTCCTCCTCTTCCCTGCGTCAAGTTCTAAACCATTGTTTGTAGTTTCTGGAGGACATAAACCTAACCAATAAACCTTAGAAAACCTCCATTGCAGCCGATATATTTCCTGTACGCAAAGAGTACAGATCTTGCTTTCCTGCCCTCCTACTTCTTCTAGGGCCCTGAATCCCCAATCCCCCTCCCTATGCAGAGTAGCATGTATACGTCTATTTCTACACTGGCAGAATTTTCTGTATTTCAATAAAGGGCTTTTTCTTGTGTAGCGGTGGGCTGAGAGAAGAAGTATACATGCCAATGCCATACATTGCGCTTCGCATAATAACCATCACGATGTAGTAGTGAGTCGAGGGCAAGAGCGCGTTTCTCTTTTCTCTCCTACGTCATGCCATTGGACAAAGGGTCGTTTTAGAACAGCTTCTCTGTTAAAAACAAACTTCACTGCTGTCAGCTTGGGCAAGTGCTCCTACTCAAGCGCACAGTTGGCAAAAGCAGTCACTTCTGCAAGCATGCACTCGGTATTGGCTAGCCATGAGTAGTGCACGGTATTTCGAACGCACTGAATTCGGTTTCATTGCCACCCACAATTTAGTGACTGCTGCGGGGAGACCCAACAGAGGTTCTAATCTGCTTTTGGTGGTTCCTCCCCGCATGCTGACGAATGCATGCCTGGTGCAGTACAGCCATTCCTTGCTTTCGTCTGTCATCGTCACCTGGATGTCATGTAGTACTGAGGGACAACAGGAAGTTGTCCACAAGTACAGCAAGCATGAAGCTTGAGAAAATGGCGGCGGTTTTGGCGGCCGGCCAAAATGGTAGGCGGCAAACCACTGCCACCCACTGTAGAAAGTACCCTTATTTAGGATAGATAGATAGCAGACAGACAGACAGACGTACAGTCGGAATGATGGACAGACAGAAATACAGGCAGAAGGAACGACCGACCGACCGACCGACCGACCAACCGCCAGACAGACAGACAGACGCAACGAGCGACCAACAGACAGGCAGGCAGACAGATTGTTAAGGGGACGGATGGACAGACAGACACACAAGTGGATGGACGGACCAACAGACAGACGAACATGCAGAAGGAGCGACAGACAGATAGACAGATGGATGGACCGACAGAAAGATGAACAGGTGGAAGGACCAACCGACAGACAGACATGGTCAGCGTCTTTTGTTCGGCAAGAAAATCTCGGAATTTCATTCAGTTGATAAAAGACTGTCTATAAAAAATAATAAAAGGAAGCATGTTTGCCCAGAAAGTATTGGGTAAAGTGCTTGAAGTGAGTAAACATGTTCGCACATGCAGTGCGGAATCTTGCAATGAGGAGCAAGAGCTGTATGAAAGGTAAAATTGGGATTCACTTGTTTGCAGCGCAAATCCACAACAAACCACATGCGGATTTCTAGGAAATGAGAGCTTATCAGTTGACGAAGAAATCATCCTGGTCCACCTTGTTGAAATCAGTACAAGTAGTTCGCCAAATTCAGCATCCATGTGCATCGAGCTGTCAATCAATTCACCTTCATGCTACGAATTGCGATTATTGGGGCTGGCTCAACTGGTGAAGTGTTGCTCAAGGGTCCGATCCTAGGTCAGGTCGCATTTTTCATTAACTACAAAGCTTTCAGTTCTGAGAAATCCGTATCGTGGCAGTTTTGTGAGACAAACAGGTGAACGGTAGTTTTCCCTCTCATATGCCTTAAGTTCTCTGCATAATCGCCTTAAATGATCCACGAGCAACTCACACATCACCACACGAGAACTTCTTTCCCAGCTTTGATGGCGGCTTAGAAAGTTGGGCGCGGTGCTTTTCAGCAGCCTGAGCCAGCTTGTCAGCACGCTGAAGCTGGCCCTCACGTTCTTTCTCACGCAGCTTGTCGAAGCGCTTGCGTATGCCACCCAGTTCTTTCTCCAGCTTTGCCTGCACCTTCTGCACAGCTTTGTGCTCACGTAGCTTGCCCAGGGGCTCCGCTACGAGGTTCGCCTCAGCAGACTCTGAAAAAGAACAAGGACATACATCCTCAACTGCAAGCAGGACAACACCATCTGTAAGCATACCAGCAGAGTGACTCGCAAGATCCCAGCCACTAGATCCTGAACGATCATTATCGTGTTAGCTTTCATCACCATCGACCTCTTTAAGTACTGTGCAATGAGAGCCTCTCCCAATAATTTCCAAACTGGCCTGGCCTAAGCGAGTTGATAGCAGCCACCCAGTGCCTACTGATCTCGGTCTTCATTATGTCGTTCTCATTCAAAGGTTGCCTGTTCACATTATGTGTTCTGCTCAGGTCCACTTATTTTCCTCACACAACGTAAAAATATAAGCTGTACGAGGGGCATGCGAATATTCAGAAATTTCTAATAACATATCGAACAGCATTCTATACAATTTGGTACAGGAACTGAATGGTGCATATTCGAAATAGCGAATATTGTCTCGAATAGTTGACGAATAGTCGGCACTGACGAGAACACTTAATTTGAAGAAAACTTCGGAATTGCGAGGGGTTATTCTTTTAATCAATAAACTACCGCGAAGCATGTGGCCTGACTTTTTACAAGGCTAGGGCGGCTATATGCATCCCCAGACGTAGACTTCTTTTGCTTAAAATCGCAGTGTCGCAGAAGGGGAAGTGTTAACAATGTACGGTAATCATCACATCAGTAGTTAGTTTTGCTTGCCAAGCTCTTCGCGATGCATCAGTACCCCCTCCAACATGTTCGCACTCATGGAGGAAGGAATAAAGATAGGAGGAGGCGTCACGTGACGATCATGAATCTTAGTCGTGAAAAATTTAAAGGAGTAATCATGGGAAGTAAGCCTTCATTGCACTTTACATAGCTGTATTTTCTGTCAGTTAAATGAAATGATAAGCTTCCTTTGTCAATGTTTACGACTATTTCCTTCGAAAGAAACGCCGAATTCTGGGCAATCTTGAAAAATTTTCCATACTATTGCTATTCGAGGGGTATTCGATTCGGTGGAAAGATTCACACACCCTTATCAGCTACCCCTGTTTGTTCCCTTTTCGTCCCACTGTCCGCTGTGGAGCCAGTTTCATCCTGAGACTTCTTTTTCATTTATTATCTAGATGTCTGCCCCGAATGTTGCACACTGTACATGCCAATGATAGCAGTAAGTTTTTGGTTGTCATTTGGGAATGCTCGCCGTTTGTCCTCCAGCTCAGCCGCACTACCGTGATGTTGTCTCAATATACCCTGCACCGTCGCAGTGGTTGTCACATGGATGAGAACAAGGAAATAAAAGCGAATTTTCTTGGCAAGGCAAGATCTGAACGAAGAACTTCACTGCCCGAAGGCAAGTGTCAACCACTAGGTGATACACCCACGGGGATAGCGTGGCCCCAGTTAGCACAGGACTGGGATAATTGGAGATCTATGGGAGAGGCCTTTGCTCTGCAGTGGGCGTAGAGCAGATGCTGATGGCTATTATTATTATTATTATTATTATTATTATTATTATTATTATTATTATTATGACATACCCGTGGTTGCAAACATTAACTTACGGAAAGTTTATGAATGTGCTCTACTGACAATTGCAGCAACTAAAATCAAAATATGATGTGAGTATTACATCTATTTTATAAGACTAAGGTAAAGGCATGAACCTTGTATTTCCGGCACAAAATACCGGGAAAGCAATGTGCACTTTGTTTACGCACTTACACTAATTGTAATGAACCAGTGGAGAGCACCTGGGCGCGCAGAGGAGTGCCACTGTTGATGGCAGCGCACACTTAGCATGACACTAGGCATGCCAGTACAATCAGTTCCACCGCGAAAACCATTGGTCACCTCACACAGAAGACACTCACATAGAGGAGAGGGAGAGATCGAAACAGCTTCAATGAAAACTGCCAACATAGAAACAACATTAAAGGGTCCCTGAAATGCAAATTACACACGTTGCTTTTGTTGTACCGTTGGCTGATGTGGGACTCAATGATGACCTTAGCACCAATGATAGTGGCAAAATAAGAAAGTATTGCATTTTAATTTTTACCTAAAATCGGCTTCCATGCCGAATGCACCGTCATACATCAAGTTCATGCGACCGAATGTAACATTGTTATGCTAGTTGCACTGCTGGTTCTGATCGGCTCGTAACAGTCGGGAATAAAAATGCTAGTCGCACATGCACTGGTATAACGAATTTTAAGACTGAAACATGTTTTATGCTTGCTAAAGCTTCAAAAAGGCATAAATTTGCCTGTTACAAATTCATTGTGTGTGCAAGTGACACAAGGAGCGCTGTGCAGCCCACGCGGCTGCTGTAGCCAAGGCAACGGCACTGTCAAGAAGCGCGGTAGCCTTCGTGGCAGGAGGGCCACAATAGACAGCACTGTCCGGCAGTGCAAGCTGTAAGCTGCAGTTTTTACAGTGAAAGCTGTATATGGCTAGGCGAAACGAAAATCCGTTTGCCTCCTGAGCACAAAAACTTCTCAATTGGCTGTGCCGTCCAGTGACGTCGTTCTCTGCGTTGAATCCAAGCACTGCGTGCCATTGCCACCACTGTCAGTGCCACTTCACACAAGGTAGAGAGGAGCAGTACAGCAGGCCGTAGTGGGACACGTACAGCTGCTGCCGATGCCGACCATACCCGTGCACCATCAGTGGCGTCATTCTTCGCATCGCAGCCCTGCTGCCGAGCCCACATGCAGCAGTTTCAACTTACAACTGGATCGTACGAACTCCCGTACAAACTCTTGAACAGCAGACAACTTTCGAAGAACAGCACTGACAGCACAATCGTGAGATAATTCATGTTTGCCGGGCCGATGCTGCAGTCTGAGCACAAGAGCAGGCCTGAGCAGCCAAGCGCAAGCAGCAACTGTGTGCCGAGGATCCGGCACCCTTCGAAGCAGCGCTGAATTGCGAAAAGAACACAAATGGCAATGATGGGCAGATGCTGCCTAACCACGATGCCGAGCTATGGTGGCTAGCAGAGCTAACTCGAGCGATCGAACGCAAGTGACAACGGCGAGCTGACAAAGCAGTGTAGCGGGCAGAGTAGTGTCAATGTGGTGGGAACGTGTTCACCGAGGCCAACGCCTGCTTTTGATGGGAGTTAAACACAATGAACCGCTCATTACACTCCTCCATGACCATGATCATGTAAGGCACAGTGTGTGCCATGTGAAATAAACACTGTGGTAAACCCAAGTCAAATGTGCGTGTAACCTCATTAACAAGCACAAACATGTAGCCAGAGAAAGGCTTCAATGCACCTGTGGGGATTAATCCACGGCTAAACACCGGGTCCGCACATTTCCTTCACTGGTTGACCATCTGCACGGAGTGCTTGGGTGGTGTTCTTCCTTACTTTCTTTTTTTCTTTTCAGGTACGGCCAAGTCAAGTTTATTTCCAACACTAGGTCAGAGGTCCTTAGGCAAAAAGATGTTCCAGACATATTGAGTGCCATTAATTTTGATTGGAAGGAGCGCAGCACGTCTCTGTGTGAGTGAAATGCGAAAGAAGATGCCAGCCAATATTGGCCATCTGCTTTTACTTCAAATTTTGTAAGCTGAATAACTTATGTTTGACCGCGTCAATCTCAAAAATCCTTTTAACACGAAAGAGTTTTATGCTGGGGTCCACCAAGAAATCAGTGATGTACTTCCATAACAGAAGTGGATCTCTGAAAAAATGAACTTACATTCACAATGAAAAAGTTCCACCCAGGCGGACTCGAACGCACCTTCACCTGAGATTTTACGAGAAGAGCTGGAAGCTCTACTGATGCAGCACCGCAACATTGCTCATATAGGGAACAGATGGGCCTTATATATTCACTGTAGCACTTTACAAGTTGCATTTAATCGTCGTCCGGTTAAAGTAAAGGTATTTAGTACAGTTAACTATAGTGCTTAACAAGCAAAATTACTCTTAAATAAACATCGGCTCCCTTATACTGCACTCTTGGATCGCTTAGGTTCGCTGTGATGCTACCGCCATCTAGGAACAATTTATAGAGTGAAGCAGAATGTCATGCTAACTGGCATCAGTAGTCATAGCTTCGGTAGTCTTTGCTCCTCGATTGCCGCAGAAGCTAGAGGAGTGGCTGCGTCGTGACAGCGCATTCCTCGGGCGAAGTAAGAATGTGGCCGCTACAAAATGTATCTTGTGTGGCCAGATGCGTTCATTTGCAATGCGCACTGCTCCAGGAATGCAAGGACGGCCATGAATAAGCACATTACTGGCCTTTCGTTGCAGTGGACTGTGCTGTGCAAAGTTCTGACGCGTGCAATTCAGTGTTTCTGAAGCAATGTGAGTCGTTCAAGAACTATCCCTCGTTTACAACTGTTGAAGATCCCTGTGCCTTGCTGAGGTGTCGCTGATGTCTACATGTAATGGATCCACACGTTCACAGTACCCAAGCCATGACCTGCCCCTCGATTCGTCAGGCTGCCGCTTATATGCATTCCACAACTTCACGAAGACAGGTTTCAATTTCATGTTATACAGATTCCAATGACAGGGGGATCAACCACATTTCTGCATTTATCTCAGGGCAATGCGAGAAACACGTGTCAATGTAAAACAGCTCAATGCGTAAAATTTTGTTTCAGGGACCCCCTAACGAAAACTAGCGATACAAGCCATTTCGCTTGGAAGAGGCGACCGGCAGCTTTGCTGAACGCCACGGTGTAGCGCGAAGACACACAAAAAGCACGGAAGGTAGACAACACAGGCGCTAAAACACAGGTGCCTCTGTTGTCTGCCTCACATGTCTGTTTTTCATGTGTACTCGCGGCACACCATGATGTTAAGCAAACACCAATGAGCACACGCAGGAACAAGGGCCTCCGACATCTTCGCAGTTCGATGGTTTTTACGGCATGAGGCTGTCTGAATTTTTTCTTCGGGTAATTTCTTTTAAGAGTATAGCTGTTCAGGCTCCAGTTCCAGCCATATGGAGTGTCTGCGAAATTGTCGAAGTGGGTGAGGGCAAGGTGAAGAGAGACAGAGAGAGTGTGAAGCAAGGAGAAAGGGTGCAGACAGAAAAACAAAAAGTGATGCCGACCAGTCCAAACAAAACGTTTATTTGATGTTTCGGCTTCCAGCTCAGAAGCCTTGTTCACATTAAAAGCATCACCAGAAATGGTTTCGTTTAAATGGGCTTGAGTAATTGCTGCAAAGAGTGTGCGTGAATCGGGTTTAAATTTCTGCCATTAACTGCATTCAAACCACCGTTAACTGTGTTGCAGGTGGTTTGAATGAAGAGCAATTCCAGATAAAGTCGAGATGACTTCATTTTTGCTGTTGCTATGGTCCTTGCGCTACCTCAATAAATCGTTAAAGGTGAACATTTGACAGAGATCTGTCTGGTTGGGACGAAATTAAAGGTGAAAAACAGGGGGACACCAACCAAATTGTAAACATTTAAAAGTAAAATTTACTTCTAAACATTCAAAAACCCGACGTTTCGGGTCCCACTCGGACCCTTCTTCAGGGGTGACTGGAGGGCACCAGACAGCAGCAGTGCTTATAAGGCCTTCTTTCTTCTCTCTTCCTTCCTTTCTCCCTTTCTCTTTTTTTCCCGTTCTTCAAGCCGAGGTCATGCTAACGTTGAATCAGGTGCCGGAGTCCGCTAAAATAGACACTTGGCATTGCACCTGCAGACCGGTTCACCTTTGCAGGTGTCGCCTGAATGTGCCATGATTCCACAAAGAGTCGCTTGTGAAAACTGGTTTCCAAGTCGAGGACGCGGGAGTTGTCAAAATCGATGCGGTGGTCGTGTACCTCGCTGTGTTCAGCTAATGCACTCCTTTGTCTGTCGAACTTGCGGACATCGTTCTTGTGCTGACGTAGCCGCTCTGGGAAGTTCTTCGTCTCTCCCACGTACGACGCGCGGCAATCCGAACAAGCAATGGAGTAAATTACACCTTGCGCTCTCTCCCTCGGCAGCCTGTCTTTCGGGCGCGGAAAGAAACGGCCAAGCGTGGAAATTGGCTTGTGTGCTACTCTTATTCCCTGCTCGGACAGCACACGTGCGAGCGCTTCGCTGGTACCCGGAACGTAGGGAATACACACGCGTATGGGCTTGGAATCCGGCAGGTCAGTGTCCTTTCGAAGGAGTCGGCGGGGATTAGACTGGCGGCGAGCAACCTTTCCAACGAAGGCTTTTGTGTAGCCGTTTTTCAGAAGGTTTCGGCTCTGCTGACCCGTGCACGGAGGGTCTGCTCTTCGGAGAATAAGCGGATAGAAGAAGAACAGGTGGTCAAAAGCGACCTTCTGAAGAACGGCTACACGAAAGCCTTCGTTGGAAAGGTTGCTCGCCACCAGACTAATCCCCGCCGACCCCTTCGAAAGGACACTGACCCGCCGCATTCCAAGCCCATACGCGTGTGTATTCCCTACGTTCAGGGTACCAGCGAAGCGCTCGCACATGTGCTGTCCGAGCAGGGAATAGGAGTAGCACACAAGCCAGTTTCCACGCTTGGCCATTTCTTTCCGCGCCCGAAAGACAGGCTGCCGAGGGAGAGAGCGCAAGGTGTGATTTGCTCCATTCCTTGTTCAGATTGCGGCGCGTCGTACGTGGGAGAGACCAAGAACTTCCCAGAGAGGCTACGACAGCACAGGAACGATGTCCGCAAGTTCGACAGACAAAGGAGTGCATTAGCTGAACACCACGAGGTACACGACCACCGCATCGATTTGCAACCGCGTCCCCGACTTGAAACGTTTTGACAACGCTCTTGGGATCTCCATTCAGCGCACATGGAAACGTGACCGTTGCAATCAATACAACACTTTTCACGGACAGGTTTGTTTCACATAGAACCCTCGGCTTGAGAATGAAAAAAAGAAAGGAGAAGTGCAAGGAAGAAGGTTTAGATTCTGCGTCTGTGCCTGCATCACCCCTGAAAAGGGGACCGGTCGGTTTTTGAATGTTAGAGTAATTTTACTTTTAATGTTTACATTTTGGTTGTTGTCCCCTGTTTTGCTACCTCAATAAATCTTGTGGTCATTCATGATGGCGTGATCTGCTAAAGCATTGCTGCGGACGTTCTTATCCTTTACATCACGCGCATGCTGCTTCAGACGTTTTTAGTAGTTTTCCAATCCCCCGATTTAAACACCACTGCAGTTTGCGTCGTGTATTTCACAGACAACACTGGTGAAACGCTCCCTTGGCAAGCGGTTTTTTTTACTATCACAAGCTGATGGCGCAACTTTCTGGTTGGAATGGGCGCCACTTGCACGTCATATCATGTACAACATGTGCCAGAGATTCACTTGTTCCCGGAATATACGATACATGGGCTCGCTTCCTTGGGGCGGGGGGCCGGCCCAGATCACATTCTGTTGTGTTAATAAAATGCCTAGGGTAACCGCAGTGAGCGAGGTCATCCCACACCTGAATTCAACTGTGTCCACTGCTGCATCCTCAGGGTTTGAACACAATCTTTTGGCATGCTGCAGTAGTGTGCTAACAGCCTTTCGTAGGGGACCATTCTTTATCGGGCCAACTACAAGCGAGAGATGCGTTTCCTACTCGAAGACAGTGACATAAAATGTAGCGATCACAGATTGGTAAGGGCAAAGATTGTACTTAACCTAAAGAAAGTAAGAACTAAATTAGTTGCTAGAAAAAGGGCAAATCTAAAGGTAATCAAAGCAAAAAACGAAGAACTTAAAGTTGCACTAAAAAACAGATTTGACGCGTTAGATGAAAATAATCAAGATTTATAAGTAGTAAGCAAAACCATAACGGAAGTGATCCTGAGCCAAACAGCAAGTGAAGTCGGGGGTAAAACAACAAAGCAAGATGTAAGCTGTGGGGTGGCCACGGGGGGTCTCCCACGCTCGAGGAACAAAGGACACAGTTCACCGCAGTGCAAACCAACAGTAGGGCATTTATTTGCACCTCCTACACATAGTAAGCACTCTAGCAGAACTATACCAACCAGGCATGCTAATGCAATACCCCGTGCGTAATCGATGACATTCGACTCACCGCAGCAGGATACCGAGCAAGTAGTGTTCGCCCATGCTGAAACAGTAAGCCTATATTGTTCGCGAGATAAGTCGTGCGAACAGAGGCACAATCGGCGATCGGGAGAGGCATCCGCGGAATCGTCCTAGTGGAGATCACCGCCACAGCGCGCACGAGCGTCGACCATGCGCGACGACGTCCCAAGGCCCAAGAGAGAGAGGACTGTTCCCCATCCCCGGGCCTGCAAATCCTCACCACCAGGTAGCGCTATCGCGGGAACAACAACGTCATCTCAGCGCAGCAGTGCGCATGACGATGACGTCACGTCTCGTGCCCCGCGGGAAAGCCACCTTAGAGGAGCTTTGAGCAAACGCGAGCGCCACGCGATAGAAAGTCATCTGGGGATGTCAACATTCCCACAAAGCAAGTTGTCCCAATCCACTCAAGACTTAATAAAAAAACGCCAGCAGATGAAAATGACTTTGTCAAAAGATGAAATGGAATTCAAAGAATTATCAAAGCTGAGTAGTAAAGCCAGGCAGAGAGATGTCAGGAACTTTAACGTAAAAGAGATAGAGAAAGCAGTAGAGAAAGGTACCAGCATTAAATCAGTCAGAAAGAAACTGCAATTATGAGAAAATAAAATGCATGCACTGAAAGATAAACAAGGTAACGTAATCAACAACTTCAAAGAAATAGTAAAGGTAGCAGAAGATTTCTACTCTGAACTGTACAGCTCTCAGACAGACATAAAGGGGTTAAAGAATTACAGACCAATTAGTCTACTCCCAGTAATATATAAGCTATTTATGAAAGTAATTCAGCTAGGATAAGAGACACACTCGACTTTCACTCGACTCAGTCGAGTGAAAGAAACCAGAGAGATGCACGCATTCGTCAAGGGTAAGCTGCGCAGAGTGGCGGTCCACCGAGACGGAAGAGCCTTGGGTATAGTGACTGTCCTATTGCCTGTACCTCCCATAACATGTGATTTAGTGTGAGCAGAGTCGATCTGCAGACCTCGCATACGTGTTTAGTATATGCCTCCGGGAAGATCTTGTTGAAATGGACTGGGTTAAACATTCGGAAGTTTGTTTGTACCCGGTGACCAGCGACTGCATGTGCCCTGTACGTTGTTAAGCTTGACGTGAGGTGATGGAAGCGTTCTTCAGTTAGAATGCAATCTGGTGATGTCATTGTACCTAGCCATACCGTCTCGCCAAGCCCGTCCTCCCTCGCTTTTGTCAAAACTCACGCGATCAGTCATGTCTCATGTGACATTATGGGCTACTCTGTAAAGGTTGCGGGGTGTTCCTCCCTCTCAAGTAACGTGTGCGGGAAGCCATATGAGTGGGCTGTGGTCTTTAGGTCAATCTAAATTTCTTATAATGTACGCTGCAATCGATACCCTGCTTTAGGCGAAATTAAGGAAGGGAGTAATTTTTTTTTCGCCATGCCCACTGCGAGACTGGTCTCAGCTCAACAGGAGCTGCACACTGTCTGATGATGTGCGCTGACCTCTTGTTTGCTATAAAGCCAACAGCCGAAGTGCTGCTGGGACAGTCGGCAACAGACTGTGCTGTGCCTCGCAGTGGCAAAGGTTAAGGGCAAGTGCGAGTGCCCAGGAGTATTGTTTAGTATTTGTAGTGTTCCGAGTTAGTTTCACAGTGTTTTGAGTTAGTTTTAATAAACGTTCCTTTCAAGTTGAACCGGCAGAACATCATTCCTTGGCGGTGAGGCAGCCCGAATCCCCACACAGTGTACGTACTGCATTGTGTTGCGAAAACCATTCCGTGAAGAGGGACAGAACGAAGAAAGAGACAGTGAAGCACCAACCCCCAACTGTCCGTGCGTGCATGAAAAGTGTCTTCTTTTCATGCATTGTCAGAGTATGTTATTAAAGGAGTTGGTAGTTGTTGCTTTACTGTCTATTTCTTCATTCTGTCCTTTCTCACGAAATGGATTTCACACAAAACCCAGTACGCATATGATGTATAAGCACCTACTACCGAACAAGTACTTTTCGTGCCCATTTTGGTTTCACTCCTAAGTCGACCTCCAACTTTGGTCTTTAAATTTCGACAGAATGGGTCGACTTACAATAGTGTGAATATTGTACCGTGCAGACCCCAGTTTATAGATACAGCTGCAAGATATGTGAAGCATTCGGGCCATTCCAAATGCTGGTGGTTAATAGAAACGAGAAAAGCGGCGATGCTTAGTGTTCACTATATAACGTACACTAGCAAATTTAGAATCCACACAAAACCGTTCCGTTCTGTAAATTTCCAAAAATACTGCAAACAAAAGGACAAAGTCAGGGCTTGTGGAATGCAGCGCTGCATTCGCGTAGTCCCCTCGATATCACTGCGATTTGTACTGCTTTTGCAAATACGGACTACAAACATGCGGAATCTTTGATTCTTTTTGAAACTATACAGAACAAGTACAGCCATACTTGCAAGAAGTGAACAGCAGCTCACCCAATAAAGATAGTGTCTTCTCCTGGTTGCCCTCATCTGATAGACTCCGTACTGTTTGGTCCAGCTTGCCTGCAACAGAGTGATGTCATTATTAAAACAAAGCAATGAGCTTCACTCATTTGCAAGGCAAGTAGTGTTTTTTATCGATATAATGCATTTCCCTTAGCTGGAACTTGAAGGAGCCCTGCAACACTTAAGCATTTAGCAGAAATTGCCACCAATGAGTTGTCAAAGCACATGTGAACATTGAGAGCCAAATATCATTGCGCTGCAGCCACCAGAAACTTCTCAATTTGGTTTGAAAAACGACTGGACACTATCCGAGTTTATTCTAACTAATGAAGTCACTGGCAGCACTGGCTACATTGATTGACTTTTCTCAGGCTTCCAAAAGACAGGTCTAATGCATTGTCTGGATATGTTAAACTCAAAACAAACAACGAATTGCAGAAGATCCTTCCGTGATCACGAGATCAACCAATGATATTTGTGGCTCAAGCAACATATTCAGTGCCTAAGTGACATCAGAGGCCCAGCTCTACTTGAAACCAAATTTCATGGTGGTGTGTGCAGTGCAAGCACATTAGGCTTACATGTTCACAGGAGCCACCACGGACTAATTTCTGACTACATCCAGGAAGTGTTACAGCCACCCTTTTAAACTGCCGAGGGTTGCTGCATATGAAGAGAGTGTCACGAACACCTTGGTCTTCACATGATTCACAGGGAAAATGGATGCAGATTAAAACACCACGATATCATATTGTATTGCACGTGAAAACACACACACAAAGCAAAGTTTTAGAAACAAGTGTGCAAAACAGAAGGGCACATGAAGGAGATACAAGAAACTTTCACTTATGCACTACACACCTCTTGAAGATGATGCTAAAATTTAGTATTATTAACTTTAGTTACTCGTACATGCTATGCAAACTTTCAAATCGCAAGTACATTTTTTGTAAGCTCCAGTGCTGCCGGCGAGTAGCAAAGTATTATGCATGAAATGAATTTCAGCTCGTCCTGCCGGTGACTTCGAGCTGTAACGCCAAAGATGTTATTCAGAAATGCAAACGGAAATGTCCAGGCATTCATTCAAAAGATATACAAACGTGGTAGTTGGCCGCTAGTGCTCCTTTGTACAGGACCACATCACGTGCGCTTACTGCCTAAAGAGGTTATGGAGCAGTATTTTTTTCGACATGGTCACAATATCACCGAACTGCAACTACTAGTAAGCTAGACATTTATTTGTCGTCTCCAAAGGTGACATTTTCACAACCAATCTGCAATGACGTTTAGTTCTACTTCACAGCAAGTAGTATTTTCATCCTAAAACTTACTCCAGACTTTAGTATAGGCAGCATTGCACCTTAGCGCGATAATGTTAAGCAGCCTGTATCGTGGAAGATTCGGCACCCTGGGTGGAAAAATACATCCCGATGCACCCTGACCACGCAGTCCCTCTGTCATGGCGCAGATGCGTTAGTGAGCAAACTTCAATTTCTCAAGGTAACATCCGTCGGAAAAGTCGTAAAGTACAACCTACATACACAATAGATAGCTCGGATTGAAACTTGAATGTATGAGGAAACAATTCGGTTACGAGAGAACTCAACATGAGCTGAGTTGAACCATTTCTACCACACCAACATCAGCATGCACAGGTAGTGTGACCTACACAGGGGCGTTGGCGAGTGTAACCTACTCGCACAAAATACCCTCTGGATCATGGGTTCTCAGAGTGGGTTGCGCAGACCCCTCTCTGATGTTCCGCAACCCACTGATGTATTTGGTTCCATATTCGCTAAGTGGCTAAGACAGTGAAGAAAAGGTACACAATCTAAACGCCTTTCATTATATGGCCATGTGTCAGAAAAAATATGCACAATGCATTCTAGAAGCTTCTAGAAGCCCTATCGGTCAGCTGCCAGAGAATGACGCACCGCTACTGTACAGGTCACCACCAGAACCAGCCTCCGCGCCTGACAGCGGTGCGTATGAATGCATTACAAAGGAAAGGTCTATTGGCCTTGACATTGACCTAAAGGCGGCAGCACTGTCATCTACGTGTACCACAGCAGCACCTGCAAAACAGACTTGGTCGCAATGTCTGTTAACATTGCTTCCAAGTGAGGCAGCTGATGTAACTGTAACGATTCCAGATGAAAATGGACATGATTGCGATAAAGTAAAGCTTCAGCTGAGGCAAAGGTGCAGCTAGTCTACAGAAGAGTTAAGGATGAAGTTTCATAGCACGAGGCACAGTCAAGGGAGGTCATACTCAGAATTCACCTACAAATCCATGAGCTTCTTAGAAGAATGGCTTGAAAGCGCCAATGCATATGACGACAAGCAACGCCTGATTGAACTGTTTGTGCTAGAGCTAATTTATGGGTCTGCTCCGGAGCAAATGTGCCTGTGGATTCAGGACAAGCCAAACATCAAGACATTACAAACGGCGGCTAGTATGGCTGGCGAGTACTGTACTTGTAGGATGGAAAGCTCGGAAGAACACTGCGAACACCGGGAGCATTCAAGCAGTTTCAGTGAGTAGCAAGTGAAATCAAGAGAGAGCCGACAACGTTCCCGCCCAAGGGCACAAGGGCAATGCAAGCGAACCGAAAAGTTGCAAGTTTGAAGAACAACGACAGTTAATCTGTTACAAATGCCGACAAACAGGCCATATTGCAGTGGGGTGCCAACAGGCACATGTGGGCATTAATTTGCTAACCAAAGAGAGCCCTTGCTTACACATATGACATGACGGTGAATGGGATCAGTTGTAAGGTTCTACGTGACACAGGAGCAACATATGACATCGTCCACTCTTTGTTTGTCAAGCCAGAGCATTTCACAGGAGATTGTGTATGGGTGCAACAGGCACTAGAGCCCTACACGAAGTGCTTGCCGGTAGCCACAGTTGAAATGACAGGTGTCATCGGCAAATTTCCAACTGAAGCTGCTGTTTCAGACAATCTCCCTCAAAAAATCCCCTTTATTTTTTCTAACAGTGAAGGACTTGCAAAATGCAGGAATGGAACTTCTTGTGAATGCCGTAATGGTGGTCATGAGGTCCCACACAAGAGCACGAGCTAATAGCACTAGTTGTGCCACCAAAATTACAGGCCAAAGTGATAAGTCACAAGCTGCCGCAACGAGTGAAACGGTTCCATCCACAGCAGCCATTGATAACAGCTCCCTCTTCACTCGTGCGTCCGAGGGCGAACCGGTAAGCCCAGTGAGTGAAAACTTTCAACTTCTGGCAAAGGTGCACAAAAGCTCTCTCAATATGGAGCAGGCGAAGGACAAGTCACTGCAAATGTGCTGGGAAAGATCAGGACGGAAACAAAAAGGACCAGCTTCGTTCATCGTCAAAGATGGCCTCATGTTGTGTTGAAAAACTATATGCATGTGTTGAAAAACTATATGCATATCGTTTATCTGTAGCGTTCAAACGCGAAATAACCCAGAACACATCCTTTTTGCGGCAGGTTTCTAACCTATCAAAACGCGAGCGCACCCACACAACTCGGCAAACTGATGAATGGAATGTTCAAACGTATAAAAAACAGTATGGTAGGCAATTACTAGAAAATGAATTGCCAAGACTTCTAAATAACTTATGCAGAAAGAACATCACTCTAGGAAATATTACAAAAGAAGCAATTTTTGAACATTTCTTTTACGAAGAGCCTTAATATTCCTAAACAAATGCATTGTTTCTTCGTTGATTAAAATATGTACCTAATGTTGTTACGTCAGTTTTTTTTTATAACATGATGACCACGTATGCTGATTACTTTGTGCATGAGATCTCATTTTGCCGTCTTTCATTTTTTGTATCCGGGACGTAAATCATGGAGTTGTAAAATGATGTCTTTTTTTTTGTTGTTGTTGCTGTTGCTTATTGTTGCATTTGCTTGTACAGTAGAATTTCGATGATACGAATTCGTAGGGAGCACGTAAAATATTCGTACCATCCTGAATTCGTATAAGCCAAAACAGGTTAAAACTGATCATGAAGATGAATAAGAATTTTATTGGGGTCAACTACTTCTTGCTGAAAAAGTCCATGATGTTCTTTTGAGCTTTTTGAACTTTGCTGTCCCTCAAGAAAGCCGCCTGAAAGTAATAAAACCATGCTGCGGTTTCTTCACTCAAGCTGCCGGTGCTTACGGTGCGACGCAGTACACAGAGGGCGACAAGGTTTTCCGACGTTGACAGTAGGAGATCACACTCACCAGCATCTTCACCATCACTCTCAGACTCGGTATCCTTAGCCTCGTTGACCAATTCTTCGATGGATCACAGCCAACAGGTGGCTACGTTGTCGTCCGCGGTGACGAAGTCTTGCGCTGAAGCTCGAGTTTCAAGGTTCTTCCAACCCTCGATGTGCAAATCGTCGTCAGGCTCTTGGTTTTCTTCCGTCGGAGCCGCATCCGATTCCGCGAAACATCCACGCTTACGAAAGCAGTTTGCGATCGTGTCCTGGGTCACATTATCCCAGGACATGGCCAAGAAATGTAACGTGTCAAGCAGGCTAATTCACAAGTTTTCATCCTTGCGCTCAATTTTCGCCAGGAACCTCCGCACAAGCAATCCCTTGAAATGGTGCTTCACATTTCGGATTATTCCCGCATCCAGCGGCTGTAGACGGCTCGTGGTGTTTGTGGGCAGGA
This sequence comes from Hyalomma asiaticum, assembly GCA_013339685.2. Classification (NCBI taxonomy): domain Eukaryota; kingdom Metazoa; phylum Arthropoda; class Arachnida; order Ixodida; family Ixodidae; genus Hyalomma; species Hyalomma asiaticum. The sequence goes on from CM023487.1 coordinate 97,812,368, forward strand.
ACCTTACGGCGACATTGCTGAAGTTGCAGTCTTTGGGATGGGCGGAACACTGGTCGATGAAAAGCAAGATTGTTCTGTTTTTTCCTGCCATTTTCCGGTCAAAAGTCGTAAGGAACTCGCGGAAAAAAATCTGCAGTCAGAAAATCTGAGTCAGTCGCTCGCGTACGTGAAGCGGTCATTTCACGTGTTCGTATCATCCGCAATGGCTGGGGAAACTGTTCGTATAACACCGAATGACGGCGCATATTATACAACGTAGTCCGTCCAAAACAACATTAAATTCGTATCATAGCAAAATTCGCATCAACCGTAATTGTATCATCGAGATTCTACTGTATTCTTTCAGCTTATATTGTATAACCGCTTTCCACTGTCTAAAATGTTTATGCCTTCTTTTTCATGCGCCTAAGATACCGCCAAGGTGTTTGTTTGTTGTAGGTGTCCACGGCGTTGTCAAACTATCGAGAGATAGTTTTTACCGCGGGCTCCTCGGCTATCACGTTTTGTTTTGATGGCGAAAATAAACTGAATTGAATTGAATTGAATGTACAGAACATTCAAAAACAAGAAAGCCTGACATTAAGAACAGCTGGTTGTCCCCAAACGTATTGTGTTGCGCTTCTGGGTTTGGTTCACAGCAATAGCTGGGCTGGCCATTCAGGAATAAACAAGGCCAAGACCTATTGGATGACTACTACTGGCTGATGCGGTTCGAGGAATATGGAACTGGGCATGTTCCTGCGATGTTTGCCAAATGATGGGATGGCCAAACAAAAAACTTAAGGCGCCTTTCGCCCAAGTGCCTTTCATTGGGGAACCTTTTTGCAGATTAGCAGTCAACATTCTAGGCCCTTTACCAGTAACAGGAGTGGGCAACAAATACATACTGACACTTACTTGCCCTGCCACGATGTTCCCTGAACGAGTGGTGTTACCAGAATTAAGCTCCACAGCAGCTGTAGACAGGCTCATCATCACTGAGAGAACTGGATTCTCCAGTGAAATTCAATGCGACCAAGATACTGTGTTCACAAGTGTGCTTAACACAACATTCTTCCAGAAGTGTGGTATATCCATTCACCACAGCTCCGTCTGCCAACCGCAAAGTAATTTGGTCGAAAACACTTTCCTCAGTAATGAAGCGCATTTAGTGCACACTCTGCTTCAAGAAGGGCACTGACTGGGACATAGGCGGAGACTTTTTCATTTTCCGGGGGGGGGGGAGGGGGGGGCGGGGGCGCCGGGATCTTCGCTGCGGTCTTCTATCCTCATTCTCCAGCTACTCTTTCTCATCCTTCTTTCTCTAATTTTCCTCCTCACCCTCTCCCATATTTTTCAAAAACGCGGGGGAGCTCAGGCAATTTTAATTTTTTTTTTCTGATGATCATCAGAAAAATGCCTGTTTACATCGATGTAAACAGGCAAACTGCCACACGGCCGGACTGGAGGAGCGATGCGCGCGCATTTGCGCGCGTCGCTTCCCCAGTCCGGCCGCGATCGCATCAACATCGCTGTGAATTCACATCTGACATTATTTTTTCCAAGAAATATTTATTTTACAATAAATGGAGCAATGTATTCCCAAATGACACCGAAAGCACAAGAGAAGAAAAAACGTCACAGCAAGTCACTTTCGTGCAAATAATTTTGAACTTTACACGATTATTTGCACTTCACATTTGTTACTCACATTGTCATGCAATCATGACCCAGTGAATTAAACACCAGTTAAGGAAGTACTGATACAAAATTTAAGGCGATCGAGGTTACTTGGGGGATAGATTTGTGTCGACACACACGCATCATCTACAAAATATCAACGGCTGATATAGCTTAGAACATATTTAATATCAATTTTAACGTGCGTGTTGCGCCACTGCATGAGAAACGCGCTTTTCTGTTTCATGTAAACACCAGTCACCAGTTGCGTGACGAGTATGTGTTGCTGTCATGATTCTTGGGAGAGCGCTCATCCTGCAGGCGTTTCCGACGGAAAGAGGGGGCAGAATTGCACCGGAGTACAAACTGACGTCCTCGCCTCGGCAGCGCATTGTTGAGGGATCACGCATGTCTGAAACTTCCCAGAGGGCATTACAGCAGCACCCAGGGAGCCTTCACTCAAAAGAGTTGTCCGCGCGGTGCTCATGGGAACGCAGTTTGTGTGCACATGTAGTCAGCTGTGTTTACATGAATACCATCCTGGGTGCAGCCTTACTCATCGCTCTTTCAAACGGAAAATGCGTCTGGGCTCCACAAAACCGTACAAAAAATATTAATAATCGCGCGCTCGAGCCCTCGAGGTTTACAGCCGGAGTAAGCGGGTCATTAGCTACTTATTGCAAAAGAAAAAAACAAGATGCAGAATTTTTGTGTCAGTACTCATACAACGTATCAACGTAATTGAAAAATGATTTACGAAACACCGGCTGCCAAAAGAAAGATTCCCCGGGCTAGTGTACGAGATTCCGTCTGCCGATTGCCACGCCACTTACATCGGTGAGACAAAAAAACTTTCCGGAAAGGATACACAACACAAGAATGACGTACGCAGCTTCAGCGCTATGCGGAACGCGCTCGCAGAACACAGCGAAAAGAAAGACCATCACATGAACTTCGACGACGCCCGGGTCCTCGACACGGAAGGTAACCGCACCAAAAGGCAGTTCTTAGGGCCGTGGCGCGTCCAAACAACACCTGGAAATATCAACGGCTCAACTGGGACCCTGCCAGAACCAATGGAGAAAACAACACCGACACAAGAAAGGCGGAGGAACGACGGTGTAGAGAGGGGCAATCACTAAGAAAAGTCGCTAGCTTCGGAGCTGGCCGGACAGTCACCCCATGATGAAGAGACCGAATGGGCCTCGACACGTTGGGCCAGTTTTTAATTTCAATATTAAAAGCTTAGATTAAGAAAAGTGGCTATTGAGTTTTTTTTTTTTTTTTCGTATAGGCCAATTATTGGACTTCCGCCGCCGCTGTAGCGAACCGCTTTAACAAGAGGCCTCCCTTGGCGCCGCCATTATCCCCTTAAAAGGCGTAACCCCCCAAAAATCCGCTGTCGAGGCTGTGCAGTTGGCCTTTGTACTCCCTTGGTACAATCCCGAAAGGAGGTGTAACTTCTTTCATCGCCGGTCGTTCACACGCCAGGCACGTGGATCGGCGAGTGTGGCCTCGCCGCAAGCTGTGGTTGCTAGCGGGACCTATGCGCAACTCACATGGGGAGGAAAGCAATGCATGCTTTCCTACCCGTGTGAGTTCATCATCGCGTGTATTGGCGTATCATTTATCGATAACGCTTTGCTGAGAGCGTTCAGCCCGTTACGATTATACTTCTGCACTACACATAACGATCCTCCTCTCCGGGCTCCGGCGGGGGCTATGCCCCCCCCCTTGGAAAGTTCGGGGGGGGGCTCGAGCCCCCCCGTACTCTCCGCCTATGGACTGGGACAAAGCTGTTGCCTCGATGCCTGGCGCTCTGTCACTCACAAAGCGGATGGATTCACTCCAGTGGAACTTGTTTATGGTCAAGCGCTTTGTTAAAGGAAAAATGGGAAGACAAATTCGTAGACAAATCAGTTGGCAAGTACATGCTGACCTTGTCGAAGCATCTGATGAATACGGAGGCAACAGTCAAGTGCCTATGTCAAATATTGCCACCGTTGTAAGTGACCTGGAGCACACTTTTAGTGCGCTTCAGAAACGAGTAGGCGGGCTTCAGCATCAGAACAATGAGCTGGAAAATAGACTCCGTAAGAACAACCTGGCAATTCATGGACTGCGTGAAAAGGCTTCCAAAACAGCTGATGATCTGCTTGAGTCTGTGTTGCGATATACCTTAACAAAACTTCTTCTTGGGCTAGTTGGTTCAAATTGGTGCACATACTTACAGGGCATTAAATCAACAGACACAAGAGAGGTACACACAGACACACAGACTGCCATGTTTAGTTCTGTGTGTCCCCCTCTTGTGTCTGTTGATTTAGCGCCCTGCAAGTACACGCACCAATCCGTGTTGACACTTGTATCAGTTAAACTCTGTGTGAAGTGTGATGGCATAGAGCATTGCCACAGGCCTGAAGCAGAAAAAAGGGGTAACAGTCTGTCAGTAATCATAAAATTTGGATTTCAGGACAAAGGTTGCTATCTTGAACAACGCTCAAAAAGGAACTAAGTTATATGTCAACAAGGACTCTTCTGGACAAGGGTACAGACGGCAAAGGGTGCTGACGGCACTGAAGTCGATGGTTTCACGAAGCATCGTCTGGTCGGGAATAAGTATGAAGAAACGAAAACAATGAGCACCAACCAAAATGAAAAAGTTTGAAAAGGTTTTTAAAAAATTTTAAGAATGATGTTGCGGCTACCATACAGAAGCCTTGATCACAGTAAAATGGCCCAGCGAAGCGGGCTTATGTCCGTTTTAGAATGCTGCCGAGACACCTGGCGTACGCTGGTGGCGGATTGCCATCATTTCTGTTCAGCGTTTTTTTCGTAGTCTGGATAAAGAGGGATTCCAGGTATTGATGCGAACACCAGTTCCGTTCCTTGGTGATTATGCTTGCCATGGCCCAGTCAATATCGTGATTAGATGTAGCCTTGTGGCAGGCCGGGTGGACTGACTTGTAATGCAGGTAACGTCCGGTGTGGACATGGGCAGGCCACGTGATAAGAAGGCTAGATAACTGATGGACAGTTAGAACGATGGAATGGATACCACGAGAGGGTAAGTGCAGCCGTGGGTGGCAGAGAGTAAGATGGGGGGACGAAATCAAGAAATTCGCAGACATCAAATACATTCAACTCGCACAGGACAGGCGAGGATGGCGAGGATTGGGAGAGGCCTTCATCCTGCAGTGAACATAAGATGGGCTGATGATGATGATGATGACCTGTTCCGCAAGTGCATTCGATACCACGTTTTTCTTCCTGACGTCATTCATGTGGTCCCTCAGTCGTCTTTCAAAGTTATCGCTCTCCCTGATATAAACACAGTCACAGTCTGCACATAGAATTTTGTAAACAATGCCAGGGAACTTTTCTTTTTTGAGCGGGTCCTGTAACGAAAATACGAAGGATGAGAACCGGACCCGACCGTCTGGCCTGTTCGAAACGAATATGGCAGAACTAATAGCGCGAGCTCGCCCGTGGCCCCTGCACGCGCTAGCCACCCCTTCGTCGTCTTTATTTTGCAACATACTCCCGCCGGCGACGAATATGCGAAGTCCCGCGCTTTTAAGAGCGCGAACCTTGAGACAGGACAGCGTCCTCAGGCACGAACAGCAGTTCTGTCACACAATCCATATCACACAAAGTCAACGTGACGTACTCAAGGGTGTCGTCTCAAGGTCGTCGTGACATTTCGGTTGCCACTTTGTCGGTGGCGCGTAGGCGCGTAAAGTTGTTGTGCCGCCAGAGAAATGAGTCAGGTGCTTGCTGAGAGGCGATGGCGAAGGTGTTGCCAACTGGCGGTGCAGCTGCGGGAGGAGGCTTGTCTTGAGGGGCCGGTGGTGGTTCTAGCTTCAGGCTGCGTTCCGACGAGCAGGCCTCCACGTTGCTTGAAATCGTCAGCTTCTCCGGAGGTCGTCTGTACTTCTGCCCTTCCTTGGAGATGCTGGGCGACTTGGAACCGTACAACTTGCCGTTCTTGTGGTGTTTGCGGATGTTGCGTCTCTTCCTGTAGCAGGAAGTTTCGGGCATCGTTCTGCTCTTTCCAGAAACTGATGATGTCGGCCCCTTACCGTTACGAAAGCGGGATCTTGACCTACACTTCGAAGAGCCAGACGATGTGTGTGGTCGCTTCTCGTCACCCTCCTTGATCCTAGGGGACACAGTGGCGAAGGTCAGCTTCGAACTTTGCGAAAAATGTGCGGAGGAATTAAAGAAGTGATCCTGACGTGACGAAAGCACAGGCGATGGTGTCGCGGCGGACGCTTCTGCAGCATTAACTGTAGACAGAACGGCAGGTGTTGGTAGCTGCACAGTCGACGTCACGCAAGTGTTCGAGAGCGCTGCATCGTCGTCGCTAGACAGAATGGCAGGCTCCGCGCACGTGGTGACGTTGCCTGGCACTTCACAGAGCTGCGTCGGCTGCAACTTCTTTGAGATTACGTCGGACGAGTGGAAGGTCACGTCTGCAAGCGAGAGCACAGTGGGTTGGACGACACAGAAGGTTGGCGCTTGGGTCGAAAGGCATGGCGATGCGCTGAATCGGGATGTGTTGCTGCGGCGATGCGAGTGACGCGACGAATGGTCTCGCGGTGTTGGTGGTGGAGACGGATAGGATCGGCAGACGCGATTGGGTGGCGCGGCGAACATCGGCTATGGCGGAAATCACCTTTTGTTGGTAATCAAACACTGTTGCCATGTCGGCTTCCAGGTCAGTGTCGAAGAGTGTGGCCTGGATGCCGTCATCGAAGGCTACGAGCTCTGAATACTTCTGCTCGAGTACGGCGAGATGGTTCTCGAGTGTCCCAGTCGGGGTGGCGGCATCCTCGAGCAGGGTGCTGAGGGTCGAAATTGTTTTGGTGATCGCGGTGCGGACGAAGCCGCGCTTTGTCCGAAGCTGGTCCATTGCCGAAGTCGAGGGACCAGACGACAGGGCGGGTTTCGGCACCAGAAAGGATGTAACGAAAATACGAAGGATGAGAACCGGACCCGACCGTCTGGCCTGTTCGAAACGAATATAGCGGAACTAATAGCGCGAGCCCGCCCATGGCCCCTGCACGTGCTAGCCGCCCCTTCGTCGTCTTTATTTTGCAACAGGTCCTTCACGTGCACCTGTTCGTGTTTAACTTTGCGGGCAGGAACATGCACGATGTGTACGTCGAAACGCGCGACGTGTACGTGCGTGTACGTTGCGTGACGTGTACGACACGTACGTTGCGTTTGCAGCGACGCGTACGTTGCGTGTACATTGCGCGACGTGTACGACACGTACGTTGCATTTGTGGCGACGCGTACGACACGTACGTTGCGTTTGCGGCGGCGCGTACGTTGCGTGTACGTTGCGTGTGCGGTGCTTTACGGAATGAAAAAAACTGACAGGGTACCCGTTATCAGAAAGCTCGCTGCGCACTTTGGAAAGGTCAGGGGCGCGCTCCGCGTCACTGCAGCAAATCCTATGTGTTCTCTGTATCAGGGAAGTGGCAACAGAACGCTTGTGGCAGGCCGGGTGGACTGACTTGTAATGCAGGTAACGTCCGGTGTGCATCGCCTTCCGGAAGACACCAAAAGAAAGGTGGCTGTTTTTTCGTTCTACAAGTACGTCCAGGAAGGGTAGATGGCCAGACACCTCCATTTCAGGTGTGAACTGAATGGATGTCTCGATGCTGTTTAAATGTGTCGAGAGTTCCTGCAAAGCCTCTTTCTTGATGACGCAAAAACAGTCGTCAATATAGCTCAGGAAAATCTTCGGGGGACGGTCAAAGGACGTCAAAGCCCGTGTCTCCATCGACTCCACGGCAAGGTTCGCTGCCATGACCAAAATTGAAGTGCCCATCACGGTTCCATGCACCTGCTTATAGACAACATCCTGAAACACAAAGAATGTGTTTTCCAGGCAGAACCTCAGAAGCTTCAGAAGATTGGGTGCGTCTATTGGTGATCTGTCCGCAATTTTATCGTCCGTCTGCAAGACAGCCTCGCACACTTCAACGGCCAGATCCACTGGAACACTGGTGAAAAGTGACTTCACATCGAAGGAGACTAAGATCTCATCATCGTCAACCGTGATGTCCCGCACCTTTTCGATGAAATCATAGGAGTTTCGGATGAAAGGAGTGCCTTTTCCCACGAGAGGTGCGAACACGCGATGAAGGTACCCAGAAAGCTTGTACAGGGGCAAACGTGTGAAGTCCACAATCGGACGCGAGGGGATACCCGGCTTGTGAATCTTCGGCAACCCGTACAATGCACGCGCCGAGCCGTTATGGCAGAGGAGCGAGTAGTACAGGGACTTCTTGTGTGGGGGAACAAAACAAAAGACGTCAGCGAGAAGCTTCTGAAGCTCCCTTTCCATTTCGAGCGTGGGATTCAGCTTAAGACGGACGTACGTGCAACCATCTTCAAGCAGGGCAGCCAATTTGCTTTCGTACTCTTTTTTTGTCCATGATGACGGTAGCGTTACCCTTGTCAGCAGGTAGAATGACGATATCCGTGTTCCTGCGGAGACTTCTCACAGCACTAGCTTGCTCAGGAGGTAGGGCAGACGAGGTACGACGAGGAAGCCTTGCAAGGATGCTTATAGCACGGGTTCGAGCTTCTTCACGTCGGGGGCGGTCAATGTTGTTGATGACGCGCTTGACCGCACAAATCATCTTGAATTTGTCTGCTGTAGGTCCAGTATTAAAATTGAGTCCCAACTCGAGGACAGCAAGTTCCTCATGAGTGGGGACGTAAGATGACACATTGTGCATGGCGGACGTGGCACGGCCAGGCGGAACATAAGGGCGCAAGGGCTGCAGTCTTGCCAACTTGTTGCCGTGCGCTAGCTTGGTACGTAGAGCATGACATTCAGCCTTGAGCCGCGCATGCGACTGAATGGCCGCGAAGTCACTCGGACACTGTTGCTACAGACGACGGCGAGCAAGGAATTCCTGGTGGCGCAGTCGTTTTATTGTGTCCTTGCAGTCGAGAATCCTGGCCTGTAGGAGCTGGCATTCTGCACTTGAGACGACGTTGTGCCCAAAGGGCGTGGCGACCGGCCTGAGCAGGTAAAGAGAACGTGGCACCAGTCCTCGCGCTTTGCAGGAAACATTGAAATCTAGATGGGCCTTGAACGAAGAAACCCTCACGCACAGCGAAACGTGCTGACGGACTTGAGTTACTAACGATTGGCCGAACGCCTGTCGTAGCTTGATGAAGTCGATGGTTTGACGAAGCATCGTACATGTCGTACACGTCGATGTACACGTCACGCATGTTCGACGTACACGTCGACGCATGTTTGACGTACCCGTCGCGCATGTTCCTGCCCGCAAACTAACTGGTGCACGTGAAGGACCCGCTCAAAAAAGAAAAGTTCCCTGGCATTGTTTACAAAATTCCATGTGCAGACTGTGACTATGTTTATATCAGGGAGAGTGGTAACTTTGAAAGACGGCTGAAAGACCATATGAATGACGTCAGGAAGAAAAACGTGGTATTGAACGCACTTGCGGAATATGTGGCTACATCTAATCATGATATTGACTGGGCCAAGGCAAGCGTAATCGCCAAGGAACGAAACTGGTGTTCGCATCAATACCTGGAATCCCTCTTTATCCAGACTACGAAAAAAAACGCTGAACAGAAATGATGGCAATCCGCCACCAGCGTACGCCAGGTGTCTCGGCAGCATTCTAAAATGGACATAAACCCGCTTCACCAGGCCATTTCACTGCGAACAAGGCTACCGTACGGTAGCCGAAACATCATTTTAAAATTTTTTAAACTTTTTAAAACTTTTTCATTTTGGTCAGCTCTCGTTGTTTTAGTTTCTTCAAATAAAGCACTGTGGCAGAATACGAAGATAGGCGAAACAATGCTCGTAAATTTAAACTGAAACATGACACACTCCCATTTGATGGTGTTCATTAGATATGGAAAAATTATAAGAATGGCTATCGTCAAAGTTTCAGCACATTCACCTTGAATTGTTTCAGCCTCTACGCCGCCGTCTTCCATGAAATCAACTCCTGCGCATGAACCCCACTTCTGCTGTGAACCCGACTTTGGCTCATAGTAAATCGATGAGTGCTGCTTGGCGTTGCCATCAGAACATCACTGTGCTCAATATAAATGCGAGGAGCATATTAAACAAAAACTGAGGAGCTCAACTGTTTAGTTCAATGCAACAAACTGTCAATTGCCTGTCTTACTGAAACTTGGCTAAATGATTCTGTTAATGACAGCAAAATTTTACTTCCTGGTTGTGCACTTCCTTGCAAGGACAGACATGGTGGCCATGGAGGTGGTGTGGCAGTTCTTTTCAAAAGAAGTTTCGAATTTCTTTATTATCTGACCTTCTGGGCATAGAGGCTATTTGGTGCAAAATACAGTGTGGAGGTATTGTAATAGTAGTTGATGTCCTTTATTGCCCTCCTAAGTCCGATATTTTCCCTGATATTCATGATTACCTTGTTCATAGCCAGTTTCACAGCAGTAAATTGTTGTTAGCTGGTGATTTCGATCTTGAAGAGGGGTGCATATGTCACAAAAATACGACCTCCATTGTGGGTCTGGGCTTAGCGAGCCACAGGCTGTCGCATATCTCGCGCTTCGTTGCACATGTGCGTTATGATGGCAAAGGTGTCCAGTGCAGCATGGCAGTGACACAACACTTCATTTGCCTACAGTGACACCACAAACGCTACACACCACCCACTGCAAAAGGCAGCGGGAGAAGCAACGGGCTTCACCACGCCATGGACAAGAATACAGAGAAAGGGCACCACTAGCACGTCACCATGGGGAATGGTCCACAGAGACATGCCCCAAAGGGAAAAGTGGTCCCTTTTGACTATGCTGCGCACCCATGCGATTGCTGACCGATCGGCCTTATTGTCCGAGTGCGGGAAAACTCCATTTGCGTCCGCCTTCGATTAGTGCGGCTCGGAGTAGTAAGACCACGTACGAACACGAGGCAGAGCTCTATGGCGTAGTGTACAGAAAGGCAAAGCGAGGGCTGAGCGTTCGCCGTTGGCACACAGGCACTGTGAGTGGGCACCGCCCAAGTGAGCTCAAACAAAGGAGCCAGCGGACGAGGAATAAAGCCTTACCCCTCGGCTGCCCAGGGAGAGTGTCTCCCGATTCCCCCCCCCCCCTGCCCTGTTGCACGTCACAGAGGTTCCGCGCACGGTGCCACCATCGCGATCTGCGAAGCAAATGACTGGGCAGACACCAGACACACCAGTGCTACCTGACCCGCCACGTAAGCCTGATAGTGAATGGATAGAACACGGAAGAAATGCTTGAGTGTAGGAATGGCAGAATCAGGCGAATGCCCGTGCAATGGCGATGGGCATGCTCCGATCCCCACAATCTCCCATGCATTGACTGGAGCTTGCTTACCCCCACTGGCGGCGATAGAGCGTTTTAGACTTCCATTTGATTAAAGTTTCCTTGCCCCCACTGGGCATGATAGAGTGCTTTACACTTCCATGATTGACCCAGCTATTTCATTTGGGTTAATTCTACTTGTTGATTCTCTAACATGAGAAGACTCAATATTAGACCTTATATTTGTAAATCAACAACTGTTATTGCAAGCAGTAAAAATGTCAAGTCATTGACGGTTTATCTAACCATAGAGCTATTGAAATTTCCTTGAACTTAGTGTGTCCTTCACAAAGACCTGAGTTTAGAACAACTGTTTTGAACTTTTCTCAAGCTGACGACGCTTCTGTGATTGATATCTTAGCCTCAACTTTTGATGAATTTTAATCCTGTAGTGAGCTTTGCAACGTAGACACATTGCTTGTTAAATTTATGACATTGTGCATGAATTTCTATCAAAGTATGGGCCTCCAAGAATATTAAACGGAACCTCAGATGCCCTGGTACAATAGAGAAATAATTCATCTCACTCGTGGCATTAAGAGTTTGCATATAATACCGTCATTCTGAGTATAAGAATAAAGCTTCTTTATTTAACAAGTTGAAATGCAAATTAAAATTTAAAGTGAACAGGCTAAGAGCTATTACTTTAATAATAACTTGGCTACATTTATGAAAAAGAATCCATTTAAGTTCTGGAGATCAATCAGTCCCTCATCTTCTGCACCTTCTTCGTTTGTTCTTGATAGCCAGTCCTGCTCTCATCCCGAAACTACAGCAAATGCCTTCAACAGCTACTTCATATCTGTTTTTCTACTGATAATGGCACCAACTCCAATTATCTACAAGCTGCGATCTACCCGCTCTTTCTAATCTTGACGTAACCTCCTCTGGAATGCATCATCTCAAATTGAAACTGTGTGTTACGAAATGCTCAAGCTCAGATGGCATTCCAAATATGTTATTAAAGAGGTATTGAGAATCATGCATCTCCAGCTGTGGAAACTGGCCAACGTCACGCCTGTATTCAAAACCAGAAAGAAGCAAATAATACCAAATTATAGGCTGATACTTTCTACCCACTCTAAACTCTTGGAACATATCATTCACAAAAACATTACAGAATATTGAAATGCAAACAATCTGCTTGGTCAATCACAGCATGGCATTCATGCTGGTTAATCTACTGTTACACAGTTGCTTCAATTTACACACGACATTGCTTCTTGCCTTAACAACAGAGGACAGCTTGATGCCATATTCATCGACTATTCTAAGGCCTTTGATTTGGTTTGCTGTGCTAAACTTTTAGCTAAACCTCGCACATTTTTTGGTGATGGTTAACTTGTCAACTGGATAACAGATTACTTACGGTTGCTCTCCCAGTTTGTTACATTTAGTCACAAAAAATCATCATAGGTACAAATCACACGTGGAGTGCCTCAAGGTTTGGTGTTGGGGCTGCTCTTCATTATTTTCATAAGCGATATAGCAGAAATCATCCATGACACTAGAGTTAAACTTGGAATATATGCAGACGACTGTGTCATCTACAACTTCACTATTGCTCAAGATCAGGTTGCGCTGAATAATGTTTTTCAATGTTTTGTAGCTGGAGTAAAACCTGGCAAATGTCTATAAATTTCAAAAAAGTGTAGCTATGATTTTTTTCAAATAAGAAACGGCCTTTTTGTTTTACCTATACTAAAGGTGGCGTCAGTCTAACAAATGTTACGGAGTTTAATTCATCATCAGCCTATTTAGGTCCACTGCAGGACGAAGGCCTCTGCCCACGACTTCCAATCCACCCTATCCTGAGCGAGTTGGTTCCACTTTATGCCCGCATACTTTTTAATTTAATTTCATCGCTCCATCTAACCTTTTGCCTGCCTCTGTTGCGTTTTCGCTCTCTTGGTATCCATTCCGACGCTCTTACTGTCCATCTGTTATCTTTCCTCCTCATGGCTTGTCCTGCCGAGGTCCACTTCTTTCTTTTAATTGATAATATAATTGCCAATATAATTGCCAATATAATAATATCAGCTACTCCTGTCTGTTCCGTGAGCCATTGCGCTTGTTTTTTTAGCTCTTAGCTTGCACCTATCATCTTTCTTTCCATTGCACGTTGCGTGCTCCTTAGTTTCATCTCTAGTTTTTTCGTTATCCTCCACATTTCTGCATCGTATGTTAGTACTGGGAGAATGCAGTGATTGAGTACTTTTCGCTTTAGTGAGAGCGGCAAGTTTCCAGTCATGATTTCGTAATGCCATCCGAATGTGCTTCAGCCCACCCTTATTCTACGGAGAATTTCTTTTTCATGGGTAGGCATCCCTGTTAGTAACTGTCCCAGGTATACGTATTCGTTCACACATTCTGAGTGTTCACTGTTAATTTTAAATTCCTGTTCCTTAGCTAGGCTATTGAGCATAACTCTGGTCCTTTGCCTATTCATTTTTAGTCCTATTTTATGACTTTCATAGCTTAGGTCCATCAATCATGTTTTGTAGTTTGCCACTGTCTTTGCTAAAGAGCAAAATTCCATCTGTATACTTTATATTGCTCAGATATCCTCTGTTTATTCTGATTCCCATTTCTTATCAGTCCAGACATCTGATCAGTGCATAGTTGGTGCTTAAAAGAACAGGGTCCACTCTTGAATTACAGGTGGGCATATCTTACGGTTCAATGTATCTTGTCGGGCCAAGTTAGTAGCAGGACTCCGCTGGATGCCACCGTTTAGTGCCGAAGGTGGCAGCCCACCATCCATGGAATCCACAGCGGCAGGAGCTTGTGGTTCTGTACTCGCACTGGGAGTCACAGTAGTCGCCGTGGGTACACTCTGTTGTGGCTGTGGCACAGAGGCAGCTGCAGATGATTCAGCTTTCACTTGCGGGGGAGCTGTCTGCAGAGGGCTGCGGCTTTCGCATGCAGGAGCACCCTGCATTGAGCACAGAACTGCGCTAAGAAGCCTGCAGTGTTGGGGGACTTTAGTCTATAAACAAATGAACACACCTTCAGAGGGCCATTCATTCCATCCGTTTCATTCGGATGCAAGCGAGATGAACAGGCTCCTCATTGCTAACAGCCGCTTACCACGATATTGCACTAAATAGCTCTATTCTATGCAATTCAAAATAAATAAATAAAATGAATAAATAAAGCCGTAGCGCTGAAGCGACAATGAAGACAACAGGGCGTCCTGTCGTTTTCCTTGCTGTAGCCTACTTGTCTCATACATTATAGCTTACTTCTTCGGGGAAAAGTTCGTGGTGCCATCCTGAACTTGTGCTTGGAGATCACGGTGTCGCCTAATCGTGGCTCTTCATCCTTACAAAAAAACAACAACAACAATATACTGAAACAACAAAAACAACGAACTATATGCACACGCATGTGGTATTCATGACATATACTAAGAGATGAGGCTGGCCTGCATACCTGCGATACATTTCAATGAACCTGCACAATGAACGCATGACCGTCTTACAACGTTGACCAACAACTCATGGGTGCAAACAATTGGAGGCAGAGATACTGTATATGGCTCGGCTGCCTAGGAGATTATACAATAACTCTAAGAAGGGGTCAATCGAAGCGCCATCTGGGGTGCTCTGTCTGACCTCGTTGCTCCTTCGTTTTTTGCACTAAGTGACCACAAGTGCACGCGAACCGTCCAGCCCAGCAATCGGTTCTATTAGATTTCATTTGTACTTGCCTCGTCCAGGTCGTCGTCGGTCAGGGCGCGCAGCTGTGTGGCGTGCTTCTCGATGCGGGACTGGTACTTGATGGGGTTAGCCAGGGCGTCCGCGAGCTCGGAGAGACCGTCGGGTACGTAATCTTTGACGGTAACGTGCACAAACAGGGTTTGCAACAGAAGCGGTTGGCCCGACTCGTTGCGCAGCGAAATGTGCCGGTAGCCCGGACGTAGCCCCACCACGGGCAGGATGCGGTGCCCCAGAAGCTTCCCGCTGTCGTCGCACACCTGTGCCACATCATTTCTTATTTATGCTGGAGCAGGACACCAAAAGGCAAGCAACTTGTTTTGTTACAATGACAGGCGAATGCTCGAGAACGCCTAAAACATCAGTATTATCTACACCAGCACTTTGTATACTGAGAGATTTAGGTAAATCCACAACATGGTTTTTGCCACCAGCGAGATATTCTGTTAAGTTAGCACGGTGGCATAGGATAGCTCCTTGCTGGGTTTGCTGGTTCATAGCAATTCTTCCAACAAAGCAGGCAAATTTTCACAACACAGAGTGAACAGATCGCCGACTTTCAAATGGTCATTCCGCTGACTGAAACAATGTGTATTTACACATACGAAGCGGCAGCAGGGAAGGGAGGAAAGAAAAGAAAGAGAAATTAGAGAAAGGCTAAAAAATCTGCAAGAAGGAAGGGGGTGCAATCACTACTAAATGCTAACATTCAAATATCTCTGCTCGTGTATGCTCAAGGCAGTTGATGGCATACTAACACACCCATGTCCTGCACAAGCTCTCTTAAGCCTCGATTATTTCCCAAGCTTTAGAGATAGCTCATGCAAGAAAAAAGAAAGATTCTGGATATGGTGTTGCCATTAGTTTTCACATACATACAGCACAAGTACGTACATCAATATCATTGGTACACAGTGACTAAAACTTAAAAGTTGTTTGCTCCACTGCTGACCGCTATGCCTTTACTGGTTGATTTGCAGCAAAGCTGTGTTAGTGGATTCTAGTTGTGTTGTTGTCAGCGCTGTAGTGGTGGTCTGAAAAGTGTTCGTCGGCTCAATGGCTTAACTAGCAGGTCACACTGTCTCGTTTCAACTAATCAGGCGTTTACGCATGTTCTTAAAATAATCTTGCATAGCATATGAAGGCCTTTAGCTTTCTAACAAATAAACAAGCAAATAAAGAAAAATAGAGAGTAAAAAAGAAAGTTCGTTGTCAGTGCTCGGGTCCGAATTAGCCCCTCACTCCGAAGCGAGGGGTTGGTTGGGCACAGCTGTTTGATTGGGGCACAGTCGTTTTACACACCGCAATGATGCCGGTCCACTAAGAGCATCATCTGGTATTGAGGATTGTTCCAAGACTGCCACTTCCACTGTCATTGCACAGTACTAATCCCATCACTGTCCACATTTGTCTTGACGTGGATTCTGCCACAATTGTGCAACATGCAACTGATGGTCAACATCTAATATTCCCACTGACTGATACACCCTTAAGAGCGGCGTATGATAGTGTGACTGGATTATGACACGCTTAGAAATGCGTCTAGTAAACGTGACATACATGACAATACAGAAATGTGTTGAATAAACAAATAATGCGCAGGACGTTGTAACTTGTGTGGAATGAATCACTGCACTATCGTAATGCTGAAAACAACCACCAAACAGCTCGCATGACAAACAGAGTAACGAGGAAAGGCAGAAGTCTAACCGAGGCGGAGGCCATTCGAATAGCTCACACGTTCATGCAAAGAACAGTCACATAGAGCGTGCTGTATCAAAAGGTCAGCCCTAGAGACACTAAAGTGGATGTAATCATACGCATGGTATATAAAGTAGACCTGGTATTACCACCAAACGCAACCAATGAGAGACTACATGCACTCAGACTTCAAACACCTTCGAGCAGCTGAGGTCAGCGACTCTGCTATGGCAAAGGGAACGTCACGACCGCTCAAAGGCAGGGGGATGTGTCCTTGTGGACTTAAATTTTTCTATCCGACCCCATAACTGCGAGGAAGGCCTTGTTCTATCCCCGAGACTTTATGAGAACAGCTTATAATTTCTCAAATTCAGAGGAACACGACTCCAGTCTACCATGGTGGAACGCATGTGGCTAGAGTGAGACAACTCATTAAATGTTTTGGTGGTCATAATGACTTAATTTTCATGGACATAGTGAAGTCTGACCATGGTCATGTTCTAACAGTACTCAACTACTCCATACACTCAAATATCCAAACCTCAGCCCTCATGCACACTAATTGCAGCAGCACAGCTGAAGCAAAAGCCATAGCTCTAGAACTTAAACAAGCACACTCAAAAGGGAACTCGATAACAGTTTTACCAACTCACAAGCAGTATGCCGGATGTTTGTAAACAGATGCCTACCGTCACATCGCACAACATTATATGGTGCCAGGGACACTTGGGAGTCCCAGGAAATGAATGGGCGAACATACTAGCACAGGAATTAGCGAATTGAACAGACAATGCCCCAAGAAAAATACCAAAGGACCATGCCCCGCATGACATCATGGAGCACCAGCATTTCGAACGATAAATTTGTGTGTTTCTGCATCCGCAGCTCGGAGTAGGAGACACTTGGAAATATGGAAAAATTCAGACTCGCACCTTTCTGCAATTGGGACTGTGGCCAACCCAATATGCCAGTCAATGTCCCTAGTGTGGGGGATGGCCTTCACTTCCACATATTATGTGACAATGCATATATAATCCATTGGACATAAACTCACCCATGACATTGACCTCACTTAGGGACACTCGGGAGGCCATGCCGAGAGGCTCAAGCTGACCTGGAGACCCAGGAGGGTCTCTTAGCTCAGGCTGATTGTACAGCAGCAGCCACTGGAGTTTTGGACTAGGGGCCCACCTTTCCTGCTCCCTTGTTTGCCCTGTTTGTCAAATAGAGTTTTCAGTCAACTCACCGAAATGCGCAGCACAGCCAAGTCTGGGAGGACAACCTTCTTGAATACAAATGCTTCATCGTCAAAGACTGGGTTGATGCCGTTCGCTGGTACCGTCCGTGTGCGGAATCGCCGTCGTACAGTGTCAGCGGGAAGGCCGTACATGTCCACCTCCACGTACGTGCCCACGTGCTTGTCCGTCAGGAACTGTCCAGAGATTATCTGCATAATGAGACCACACTCGCTGAAACTGACTGCTACACGGTCGATGCGCATTAGTGGTTGTGGCAAGAAGCTTGAAAACCCATGTGTGCAGTTGGAATGGTATACCACATTCCGGCACTCTTATGTACATAGGACAGACTGGCCGCTGCATGAATCACCGCTCATGGCAGCAGTCCATCAAACAGCAAAAGAATGGATAATTTATCTGCTCACTGCAGTACCTACAACCGTGAGGCATATTTCACCTTGTTAACATTTGTAGGCAGAGCCAAGAACGCATGTGCAAGAGAGATTCTGGAAGCATTCTTTGTCCAGAGTAAAGATATAGTGAGGCCTCTGTATCGCTCTACATGTCCTTCTGGATGAATAAGTTGCTGTAGCACATGCTCTGTTTGAACACACCTGTGCAGTTGTTTCCCCAAGAATTGTACATTTTGATCTAATTAGATCTCTTGAACCAATTCAAAACAACACCATACGTTTCATTCTCTTCAATTAGCAGCACACATCAAGCATAACAGCAATGAAACATGCCTTGTCACTACCACTTTTGTGACTTCGTCGTAAGTACTTTCACCTTTGCCTCTTTCATAAGGTCTATACCATCATCCTTCGCTAGGTACTGAGAGCGTTACGCCTCCCACTTATTGTTCATCGCAGATTGACCCCAACACAAGGTTCCAGGCACCTTCTGCAAAACTTTCTCTTTATAGTTCACAATGCTTGCATCAAAACAGTGGAACCATCCAAACGTGACATCTTTATCTCGGATCACTCACTCTTTCATACCATTCTTTATCCGCGCACCTACTTTGTAGTGTTCAGCTCTCTAATCATCTCCTCAACATACCTCGTCTTCTTTTAAATGTACAGTATAACCTCGTTCATACGTTTTTGAAAAATAGCGCGAAACTGAACGTATTATCCGGGAAAACGTATGATCCAAACACACGAAAAAGTCACGCAGTTCTGCCAGAAAAGCATGCCTTGATATAAATATTAAAGTATTTTACAATTTCACGTAATTCGGGCAATAAAACGTCATGAAACAATAAACGTCTGCTTATATTAGCTCTGACACATGTTGGAACACGCCCAAAGCCACGGCAGTGACGGAGAGCGCTAGCCAGTCAGCGCTGACAGCGTCGGGAACGGAATGCATGCGTGTTGTCTCTTGCTTCAGTGTTTAAACTACTCCGAATCTCCAGGCAAATTATTTAACATGTAACAAAATGCGCGCGTTCACGTCATTTTCTTGGCCTGCCCAAACCATGCACGCGCGGCATCAATACACGGTGCGGACGCACGGGCCACATTGTTCCCAACAGTGCGCCCTCTGGTACATAAGTCGTGCGTGCCAAGAGCACTAGCCTTGCATCAACAGGTCACATGAACGGGCACATCACGTGCGTCGCACGGCCCAAGCCAAGGTCGCTGGGCAAGTGCATCGCGTGCGTGTTGACCGTCAGAGCTAGCAGCTTAGTCTGTAGACAATACATACGATACGTTCAGTCGTTTTATTTTTCTCTCTCTCTTTCACCCCCCCCTTTTTTTTTAACCTGCACTTCCTCGACGCCACCACCGCAACTTACCAGCTCACAAACAAACGTGCAATCTATTGGCGGTTCCTGGCTGTTCAAGTGGTGTGTGGGTGCAGCACGCACCAAACGCGACCCATGCTTTTGCTAGACGACGAAACCGGCTGAATTCGGCATGCGCAACGTACGCTTGCAGCGTGAGGTTACGCTTGTCACGCGACTATTCAGTACAGGATTACATGATGCAATGCGTTGACGACTTGTCCGGTTTGACGCGATGGGAGCACCCGCGCGATCTAATCACTGGCGATATAACCTTGCGATAGACTGCGTCCGCTCGCTCTCTCTAAAAAGCACAGGATGAGCTCCGTATTCCGTACGTGTTATCGGCTTTCGAACTTGCTTATTTTTGTTTGCAAGTAACGACAGTCGTCTCGCATATCGGTAACTTGCGATCAGAAATGGCAGGTTCAACGATGTTTTCGAAGCCGTACTGGGAGGATTTCCCCAGCAGTGCTTGTGCACTAGTAATCTAAATGTGCCAGACATCTTTATTTGCGCTTTTTGGGCGTGGTCATCGAAGGTGAGGTGAGCAGAAACGAGCAGTCAGAACTTTCAGCTTTCAAATGGTACCAAGATGGCGGCGCTCGGTAGGGAAAAAGATGAGAGACGACCCGCACAAACACTGTTCGCGCTTGCGATTGCGCTCGCGAATCGGTGCTACTGAAAGAAATGGCGGCATGTCTCGGTTATCGGCCATTAAAAGTGTGCTCTACATACACTTCCAACAGCTACAGCACGTGTGCTGTTAAAGCTTAAACCGGCGTTTTCTTGTGACACGGTCGGGCAAGTACTGCGGTGTAGCCACCGTGGTGGGCACTTACTGCTCTCGATTGCGCGAGCTTCCCGACTTCTCGGTTGCACGCAGACTCTAGACACCAGAAAACGTATCATCCGATTGTAATTGGACAATAAATCGAACGTTGGTGCCGAATAATCATATTTTCTGGGAACGTATTAACTGGAAGAAAAGAAGCGTAACTCTACGAGAAAAGCTTGTGTTTTCGAGATCGCAAACGTTGGAACCGGGAAATCGTATCAACCGGGAACGTATCAGCGAGGTTCTACTGTATTTCTTTTCAGTTTATTCTCCTTGCCCTTTTCTCTCTCCTCTTTCCTTGTGATATTTTCTCTGCCTTTACATTTTGCCGCTGACATTGTGTAATGTTGCAGCATTTATTTCTTGTTATATTTTCACTTACTCACCGGTTGTTTTTTTCCTCTTGATTATATTTCAGTTTTGTTTCTTCTTGTTAAGACTTCAAACTACATTTGTTATTTGCCACTGACGCTGCATAACATTGCACACTTTATTTTGTTGTTCGTTTTGCATCTTGTATCACACTTTCCTCTACAATACTTCACCAAGTGACAGTAATGTAAATACATAAATAAATAAATAAATGCGACACGGAGGTGACAACAGTAAATTAACCTGAATCCCTCACACAGATGGCAGATGTGAGGTGGAACATATCATGGAGCTTGGCTAAGCCAACTTCGTGGCTCACTGGTGGTCAGATGGCACTACTGCCTGTCCCAAGCAGCAAGCACTCGTTCTGCTACGTCACAGGAAAGGGGTATCGAATACAGGTACATAGACAGCGACTGTGCAATGCAGGGTGCGCATGCTGGCAATCAATGATAAAAATAACGAGGGCGTGTAAACTGGCGTACACACCACATGTGCTGCACTTTCGTGGTTGACGTTAAAAGTCTCTCGCACCTTGGTTGGTAATACAAGGTAACAGCAGCGCAATAAAGAAACACAAACAACAGGAACCACGAGCATTGCTGTATGTCAGTAATCAAGGGAAAGAAAGTGCCGAACACGGCACTGCATGTCGTGAATTCATGTTGAAGACACGAACAGGTAAACCAGGACACATGCCAGGTGTACGTCTGGCGTGCATCCTCGAACAGCCGTGGCTGCTCACCAGCTGCTTCCGGCACGTTCATCAAGGCCTTCCGCATCTAGCTGTAGCAGTTTCATGCTCAAATAAATGCAACGGTGCTGGACAATACACCCACTATGGATGCCACAAGGTCATGTACCATCGCATCTACTTATTGCCGTAAGTCTGATTTAGAAAGGCCATTCGAAAGGTAATTTGTGTTGACCTAGCAGCAACTCATCAAGTCGTGCAAAGTTTCGGATAATTTTGCAACATGTGACCTGCAACTATTTCAAAGACAGTGATAGTGTGCTATTTGTAAATGATGATGAAATAAATTATGAATTTCAATTGAGTGGACGTGAAGCTCACTTTGCTCTGCTTTCGTCTTTTGCTGAGGACATGAGAAATCATTTTATTTCTACTTTGCGTAAGAGCTGTCAGTCTTCAAACTTATTGAAGTATAAAGCATTTTATTCAGGTTACACTTTAATCGGATGGCCGCATTAGTTGCCCAGATCTTGCAAGTGGTGTGCTCACCCTGATGGAGACTGTTCCGGCAATAATACCATCAACTGTGGACTCCGTAAAGGGATCGAACTTGCGATCAGCCCTCCGCATAAAGTCCGGCTTCAGCAGGTACCCGCTGCGTCCATTGAACTCAAAAATTCCCAGGTTCAGCTGCATTCCTAGATCTGCGCAGAACGAACATTACTGTGCATCCCCTACAATGAGTGTTGCTGTGACATACAAACAAACAAATGTAAAGGAAGTGCTGTGATCACAGAGTCGGAAATTCAGTCACCTTCCACATTGGTGAAAGTAACATAACATCACAGAATTGGGCTCTTATTGCCGCATGCGTTCAATAACGCTTTGCTATGAACAGATGCACTCCAGGTCAAATACAGTTGGGTCAATCCAGAAAAGAATGAACAGGTTGTCCTCATCACCATTCCAGATTTCAATTTAGTTTAAGTGCAGGCTTCCAGGCCAGATCAATGCTTCTGAACTCAGTCTTGCGAAAAAGAGATTGTTTCTCCTAGAAAAAACAAATATGGGCCTTTCAAGACACCTTCCTGCCAATGTCGAGATTTATTAATTTTACGCGCATTTAGCAAACAAGTGGAGTACTTATTGATCAACATATTTTTTTCCCGATAAAGAACATAAGTAAAGCGCTATTTCATGAGTACTTCATTTGGCTATGGAAAAAAAAATTACACCATCTCTTACTAAAGGGGACCATGAGATGATGTGAAGCAGAACGGGAGGTGCACACTGCGTTTGCATTGGTTTGACGCTATAGCAGACGCTGCCTGCGTCAGCATTGTCTCTCGCAAGCGAGGGGGCGTTCTCGTTCCTTGCGAGCTGGTAAAACGTTCAATGAAGAAAGAGCATTTCCATAGTCAATGCGTGCCGCTCGGAGAGGAGAGGAGGAATGCCGAGAGGAGAGGAGGGGGAGGAGGATGCACAGTGCGGGTGTGGACACCGCACGGCAGATGGACAGAGGGAGAGATGGAGGGAGTGACATAGCCCCGACGATAAGCCGCTTCGCATCTAAAATGGTGAGACATAAGGCACGACAGGTGACGGATGGATGGAGAGATGGGTGGATATGAACTCATAACTTGATAACTTGATTGGCAAGCTTACTGTTGAGGGCAAGATTTATTGATGATAGGGGATGCAAATTTTAATTCGCTCGGCTCGTCTAGCCATACTGCCCTTGAGTGTATGACTTGCATTCATAGTTCAATTGCTGATATCTGTACCAACACACTGTACTGATGATGATGATGATCATCATCATCAGCCTGTTTAGGTCCACTGCAGGACGAACGCCTCTCCCAACGATTTCCAATCCACCCTATCCTGAGCGAGTTGGTTCCACTTTATGCCCGTAAACTTTTTAATTTCATCGCTCCATCTAACCCTTTGCCTGCCTCTGTTGCGTTTTCCCTCTCGTGGTATCCATTCCGTCGCTCTTACTGTCCACCTATTATCCTTCCTCCTCATGACATGTCCTGCCCAGGTCCACTTCTTTCTTTTAATTGATAAGATAATATCGGCTACTCCTGTCTGTTCTCTGATCCATTCCGCTCGTTTTTTATCTCTTAGCGTTACCCCTATCATTTTTCTTTCCATTGCACGTTGCGTGCTCCTTAGTTTCATCTCTAGTTTTTTCGTTATTCTCCATGTTTCTGCACCATACGTTAGTACTGCGAGAATGCAGTGATTGAATACTGATGATGGCTCAGTCATTAATCCTCACTAACATCGATCACACCGATTGTGGTGGCATAACCGATCACTTTCCTTTGTTCATATAAGGTATTTTGACAGAGCCATCATTCATGGCCGTGTAACTTATGGAAGGTTTCAGTTGAATTCGGAAAGTATTGCAAGCTTTGAAGGTGCAGATGCTGCAGTGTATGCGCTGCAAATGATCCTGAAGAGGCTTTGGCCAGCTTTTATTATGCTATTTATACAGCATCTGAGCATTCAACCCCATTGCAATCATCTAACAGACACTAATTTGCCCCAAGTTGCCTTTGGCTGTCTGATTCACTCATACAGTCTGTTCGCAATAAAGATAACTTGCGTAAAAAAAAATTTAAAGAGAAACAAAACATCAACTGTTTATTGCCCGCCTAAAGTCGCACTATAAAGGATACTCCAGCACATTAGCCTCACCTTCAAAGAATGTTGAACAAAATTATACGAACATAAACTACAGCATCGTTACAAAAAGGCAAGGAGAAAGTTACACCTCTTAAAAGAATTTTTTAATTCTACACTCGCCGGGTGTGATCCTCACCCTGGCCAGGAAGAGAGCCAACACTTTCAGTGTTCACTTTTCCACTAGCTTTACTGTCGCCACCTCCCCAAACTATGTACCTCCATTTTCCCACAGTACTCAATTGATGGTTGTTTCTTTTCCATACTTGCGCTTCCAATGTTCGTTCAGTTATTTCAGAATTAAAGGCTACTGGACCTGGCTTAGGCACTGTCCACGCAAAACACGTTGAACTTGTAATATGTTTTATCAACCGTACCATAAGCCACATTTTAACCGTTGTGTCAAAACTGGTGTTTTCCCTGAGAAATATAAAGTTGCAAAGGTAATGCCAGTATTCAAAGAAGGAGGTCCACACATCATCAGTAATTATGGGCCCATATGCATTCTCCCGTTCCTCGATAAAATTTAAGAAAAATTAATTGAAATACGGCTATCTAAATATTTCATATCCTTCTTCTTGTCAGTTTGGCATGACGGCCTGTCTTTTCAATTGCATGCTCGAACGACAAAATTAGACCATTTATTCATAATGGTAACTTTGCAGGATCTTTGTTGATTTTTCTAAAACATTTCAGAGTATTGACCATTTAACCTTTT
This sequence comes from Hyalomma asiaticum, assembly GCA_013339685.2. Classification (NCBI taxonomy): domain Eukaryota; kingdom Metazoa; phylum Arthropoda; class Arachnida; order Ixodida; family Ixodidae; genus Hyalomma; species Hyalomma asiaticum. The sequence continues at coordinate 97,837,171 of CM023487.1, forward strand.
TTTCATAAATTGGAGCATTATAGGATGACTGGTTCCTCACTAACTCCCTAATAGGTTTCAGGTATCCTCGGTCAATAACTTTACATCGAGTCCTACCCTTTTAACAGAGGCATTCCAGAAGATTTGATCTTGGGCCCCTCATTATTTTTTATATATTGCAATGGCCACAGTTCACGCACACAAGAAATACCCTGAAGAGTTGTTTATTCCAGATGCCATTGCCTCTGGCCTAGCCCTTGTCTGTACTTCCTCTTCCTCGCCTTTCATGCTTCCTCTATCTAGTGAGCCAGTAGCCCACTGTTGTTCTTTTTGCCCTGTGACATCTTTCCACTGGGGGTGGGGGGAGTGTGCTACTGCTCGTGCTGCTTCTATGGACAAAGCATTTCATGTTGGACACATGTTCAGGGAACCCACGTGGCAAAGCTTGATGTCCTGGCTGAAGCAACTCTTCTAAACGGTAAGTCACCGGACCCAGATGGGAAACGACACGGAATGGGCCCCGGAAGTGCAGCATCAACTTGGCAGCATGCCTGGAATGCAAACCACGTGCAAACTAGAACAAGGTCGCCATAGTCATATGACGATTAACTTCGAGAGTTACTTGCATTGACCTCCCGAGTATGCATTCGAAGCAAGCAACTGCTATCAAGTGTCGAGACGCTGCTGCACTGTTTCGAGGGAATCACCTGCGTGGCTATCAGACACGCCGAACGCCAACACCAATGGAATTGACGGCATCCTTCCATAAACAAGGGAAAATGGTGACGCCTGTGTTGCCTTCTCTTTGGCAGTGTTTATGGCAACGAGAGCATCAGGTAAGAATCGGTCCCAGACTGTGGTTGACAAGTTGATGTAACACGCGAGAATTTTGCATAAAGTACGTTTCGTTCACTCTGCAAGGCCATCACACTGTGGGTGGTTCACTGACGTCAAGGTGTGTTTCGTGCCGCAGGCTTTGAGGGCTGTTTGAAACTCTCGTGACATGAAACAACTTCCATGGTAACTTAATAAAACCTTTGGAGCACTGTGACACGAGACGAGATTGTGCTTGAGGAACTGCACTGCATGACATGCAGAAGCGTCCAGCACTGCCTCAGCTTCGACCCACTTGGTCAAATGGTCAATGGAGACAAGTAGATACTTGTTGCCATTTCTTGTCCTTGGGAAAGGGCTCACATGATCCATGCCCACTACTTCGAAGGGTGAACTAGATCGCTAAAGATGATTTAGAACACGGAATGTTGCAGGAGCCAACGTTTCGACAAGTGGACTTGCCTTCGTCAGGACGGCGACAAGTCTACTTGAGTCCACACAAGTTGAGCATGTCATTCACATGCTCCTGAATAATGACGTTCTCAGAAGGCGCAACATGGCGTAGTTGATGACGGACAGCCCCACGCCCTTCTGTGTTAATGCAGTGCTCGACAAGTGTGGGGTGCAACCAAGCACTTCTGGCGATAGTGCTATGCAGGAGTGGTACTGTTACAGATGTGACGATGGATTTATTTACAAAGCGAATGGTGAGAGCAGATGAGCATGTGACGATGGATTTATTTACAAAGCGAATGGTGAGAGCAGATGAGCAAAGACATGGGCGGTCAGAAGCGGCCGATCCCTCAAAAAACCTTGCGCGCTATCTTCTTTGTCATCCTTCACGCTCCTCCAGCACTACGTTACATTTTCCTCTGGCACAGGCGAAGGTCGCCGAGCGAGTCATAGTATGCGTCATTTATCGCAGGGCTTCAGTCGTGCGATGTGCACAACTTGCGACTTGTGGGAACAGCGGTTGTTAGCCGTGACCTTGGCGACGAAGTAGGTCATATCACTCAAGCAGTTCAGTATAACAAATGGGCCTGAATATTTGGAGAGAAGCTTTTGGCATAGCCCCTTTCTTCGAACTGGTGTCCACAGCCAAACAAAATCACCTTTGGCGAAAGTAAGCGGACGGTGTCATGCATCATAACGGGCCTTGGCATGGGCATCTATCTGACGAGAGGATTCGGAGCCGAGCAAGTCGATGCGCTTCCTCGGCGTAACACAAGGTCTGCGCGACACTAATGTCTTTGTTAGTCGAGAATGGAAGCATGGTATCGAGGAAGCTCTCGGGATGACGAGCGTCAAGCAGAAAGAATGGAGCGTGCCCCATGACTTCATGTTTAGCCGTGTTAAAAGCGTACATAATGAAAGGTAGTACAGCATCCCAGTTCTTATGGTCAGCTGAGACGTACATGGAGATCATGTTAATAATAGTGCGATTGGTGCACTCCATTAGACCATTCGTTTGCGGATGGTAACGCGTGGAATGCCAATATTAAGATTCGCAGAGCTGCAGTAATTCTTCTGCAATGTCAGCGGTGAACTGCGGGCCGCGATCACTTATCACAACACGGGGGGCTCCGTGGCGGAGGATAATCGAATGCAGCAGAAATGACGACACATCAGAGGCTGTGGCTGAAACAAGTGCCATAGTCTCTGTATAACGCGTCAGATAGTCTACACATATGATTATCCAGCGGCGGCCACTTGAAGATTTAGGGAAAGGGCCGAGGGCACATGGAGTGTGGCTGTAGAGCTCAAAAGCGCGTCGTGACGCCTGGTAGTAGTTCGACTGAGGACGCCGGGACATTTGGTAAGGCTCCGCAGCAGGTCTAGGTCTAGGTGGTGTCAGCTGACAGCGAGTGTCACTCGTTGCGACAGCAGAGAAGCCCGTGTTGAACCGCACTTCTTCAGGTGGCTGGCGACCCTAGATGGGGCGTCCTCGTGCCCAGGATAATGGTCTCGGGCATGTACTCATAGAGCGTGCATTGGTAGCCAGAGTCTGCGCCCTGAAGTCGCACGAAATCCTCTCGAACAACTCGACGCACCACCGAGGAGATGTCTTCGCAGGCTGTGACATCCATAATTGCAACCGTAGGGACGTTCTCCAAGCGCCCAAATTTCGGGAGCATTCGTCGAGTCTTCAGAGCCTCAAATGAGTGGCACAGTCTCCTGAAGTCAGTAGGGGTGCTTAGATTGTCCTTTGCAATAAGAAAGTTGTAAACATCTTCTGCTATGCCTTTTAGCAGATGTCCGACTTTGTCTTCGTCGGACATATTTGCGTTTACAATTCCGCAGAATTTTAAAATCCCTTCGATGTATGTTGTACACGTTTCGCCAGGTAACTGAGCACGGCCCGATAGCGTTTGTTCTGCCCTCTTCTTTTTAGAACACGAGTCTCCAAAGAAAGTTCTGAATTCCTCAACAAACGTTTCCCATGTGGTCAGCATACGTTCATGATTGTCAAACCAAAGTAGAGCAGTATCGGCGAGAAAAAATGCCACATTCATGAGTTTAGCAGATGTATTCCAACTGTGGTAACGGCTTACTCTTTCGTTGTGCCTTAGCCACTCCTCAACATCTTCATCTGGTTTGCCAGAAAATATCCGTGGTTCTGGAGCCCAGTAGCTAGGTTGCGGCCTCAGTCCGCGACTTCGTTGCTCCACGTCGATAGCAATAGTCGATGCTTCGTCACAACTCGTTGGGCCCCTGCCTGTTCCGTTGTCGGTCATACTTGATGGTTCTGGTGGTAGCCCAGCTAGTCACCTGCTTCTTCGAACTTCTGCGGCGGGGTGGTCCAGGGCATCGAGTACCTGGCACTTCCACCAAAGCTGTTATGGATGTGACGATGGATTTATTTACAAAGCGAATGGTGAGAGCAGATGAGCAATGACATGGGCGGTCAGAAGCGGCCGATCCCTCAAAAAACCTTGCGCGCTATCTTCTTCGTCGTTCTTCACGCTCCTCCAGCGCTACGTTACAGTATCGCTGTATCAATTCTTTTACAGACTCCTGTTCAGCGTTCGAAAGTTCCGGGCCAAAGTTGAACACCCTTGACACAAGTAAGGATACTTCTTGGTGAAATGGTTTCCTTAGAATGGGTACAATGAGCAGAGGATTCGAACAAGATATCACCGGTAAAATTGCATGTGGGTTCAGCCAGCATCCAGACCCCGAACAAGGGTTGCAGGACGGCAGCGCAGGTTGCAGTGGTTAACGATATCGTTGTCAGGTGTGACTCGCGCTAGAGGAAGCCGTGCATACCCATTCAGAAAAGGTGCTAGCCCCTTCACCATAGCAAAAGCTGTTTCCGCAACTTGCCTCACATAACTGGTGGTATTGTGGGTGCATGTTATAGTGCTGTGGTTTGGTGTAGAGAAATGAACAGTGGCCTCTACTTGTCTGCACCACTCACATCCTAGAACAGCTGGCCAAATTGGGCTCTCAGCAATGACGAATTCTACCGGCAGCATCTGTCAGAGGGCACTCACATTCAGAGAATTTCAACCAACTTGTTTTATCTTGGAGCCATTAAACGACAGAAGCCATGCTTTGTAGGCAGGTTTAAGTAACTCTACCACATTTGCTATTAGAATAGCATCAATCACATTGATGGCTGCCCTGTGTCAACCAACGTTTGAGCAACCTGATCCAGAAAGTGCACTTCTGTGAAAACAGGGCACAGAGGTGCAGTTGACATTTTCGCAGGCATCTGAAACACAGTGAGCTTAAGTGCCGGCAATGCCATGGTGGTACTCGCCTGCATTTCTGGTGGGGACATTGTGCTTTCTGGGGAGTTCTCACAAGCTTGTTGGAAATTCTCTAGTTCGCTGTCCCGCAGTGGCAGAATAATGACAAGGGACTTCACAGGTGTGTTGGTCGGTGTTGCATGCATCTGCGTGGCAGCACACAAGCAGAGCCTGATGCCGAAACCAAGTTTTACACAACCGCACACCTAGGTAGCCAAATGTTACACGCGAGGGATCACTACAGTGGGCACTGCATTGGGGCCGGTAATTGTCAGCTTTGCTAGACTGGGACAATGATTTCCAGGTGGTGCACAAACTGGACTCCAGTTAAAGAGCTAGGGCAACTGTTGTCTGGAGGCCGCATGGCCTACCGAGACGCATCCAATGGCAAATATCAGTGTCTCCTATTGCATCGATGAACGTACTAGTTGTGAAGAAGTCCACGGTACTTGGGGGAGCGCCCAGTACAGCCTTTAACGTGAGGCATTTAACGTCACCAGCCAACTCTTGCAGTGTCTCACCTGAGTTCTGGCATCAGTTTTGTAATCGGTCATAGAGGAGCGACGGTGGTGATGGGTTGACCTGCAAAGGCTTGCATCAGCTTCGTGATGTCATTGTGATAGCCAGGGGGCACATTGAGCAGTGATTATGATGATGATGATGATGAAAAGACTTCATTTGGTGATCCGGTGGTCGGCTATCCTAGCTTCGCGAGGGGAGGGTTATCATGATGCGGCCACACATCACCTCGGCGTGACGTTCTCTACTCGGCGAACAGCCTTCCCTACTTCCGGCTTCTTCTGGCACCCAGCACATTGAGCAGTACTCCTGTACCTTGCCCTCATAAACCGGTGATCAATACTTGCACTACTGTGTCATTCCATCCATTTGCTGCCGCAATGGTGTCCAACTGTCAGCGGTAGGCTTCCCGTGGTACACTCCTGTCAAACAAAGGGACGGACAGCTAGGGGCTGCGAAGACATGAGTTGAAAGTTCCTTGAAGATATGCATGCCTTCAGATCATGTCCATCCCATCTCTGCCACCAAAAATTCAATGGCCACAGTTCATGGACACAAGAAATACTCCAGGACTTGTTTATACTGGACGCCACTGCCTCCGGCCTAGCTCTTGTCTGTTCTTCCTTTTCCTCACCTTTCATGCTGTTTTTTTTCATCATCCCAATTCTGCGATTCTCGTGTCTAGACTCCAAGTTGATAAGTTTAATTATAGAGTGGTGCAATAATAATAGATCATTGATAAATCCATACAAGAGTTGCTTTACGCTTTTTCATTCACCGAGCAAAACATTACTATACATTTCCTGCGTTTTGGCAACTCGGTAGACATCCCCTGGAGTGATCATACGTGATTTTTAGGAGTTATATTTCATACACATTCGCAATGTCACCACCATATTCATTCCGTTTCTAAAAGGATTTTATAAGGATTTAGGCCATTAATTAAGACACAAAAATGCTCTGGCATAAGCACTCTTAGAGTGCTGTACTACGCGTTCAAACACAGCCATCTCAGTTATTGCATTACATCATGGGGTAATTCATATTCAGTGTTCACTTCACTGTTGAAGATACTGCAGAAGCAAGCAATACAACTTATGACTTTCACTTCATGTCAGATGCCAGTGCAAACTCTCTACCAGTTTGACATACTACCCACCTCCCGAACTGTATATTTACAATGTGTGCATTTTGCTTCTTAAGGTTTTTCATCGTGCGCTATCATTGGCATTTTTCCTGCCATGTTGCTGTGTAATCACAATAGAACTACATTCATCATCCATAATAATGTTCTGTCACCTAAACTTTGCATTAATTATGGCAAAATGGCTATTGTTTTTTCATGAATTTCACCATTAGGTGAACTAAAATAAATACAGTAAAACCTCGTTATAACGAACCCGGATATAACGAACTATCGGATATAACGAATTAATCGCAATTCCCCTTGAAATTCCTATAGATGAAATTAATAATGTTTATAACGAACTAATGGTTATAACAAAGTAATTACCACTCCCCCTTCAACTTCGTTATAACGAGGTTTTACTGTAACACACATTCATGTTTGGCAAGCACCAAAAATGTACTAATTGAAAGTATAAATGTTGTGTTCTGGTAAGCTTGCTCAGTAAAATTTGCGCTATGTATCAACATGAATATTTTGTTCCTAGTAACACTTTAGTAAGACCCTTGCTATTTCTTTTTTGCTATTTAGTCTTTCCAGTGTATTAATAACATACCAGGTCCCACCTGCAGTTTGTAATGTTGGGGCCTTCTCCTGCATATTTACCTCCACTGTACTACTTTTTTAAGTGACTAATACATTGATTGATTGATCAAGGTGGCTTAAGCTTGTCAAGAAATGCCTTTCATTTAAAAGGAAAGAAAGACTCACCTAAAGATTGAAAATTTAAAGCTATAAGTTGGCAGCCTGCATTCCAAAATACCTGCAAAGGCAAAGGACACAGGTTAGAACAATGATGAGTGGAGTAGATAGGGGGCACTGGAAACAGCAACATGGGAGCGAGAAGCCCTTGAAATTTTAAAGTATTGTGCTGAATAAAAGGAGAATGAATTGGGGGGAGGGTGTCTTGAGGAACTAGTCAGTTATGAACAATCTAACACAGCTGCTTGCATTAAGGTGGATAATGTTGTAAGGAAGTTTAGTGACTATACTGCTAGGGGCTAGCTTTCATTCACGAATTGCCAGCCCAAGGATCGTTACAATATATAGATTTAAAGCTGACCTTCAGGGGACGGTGCACTTCTCAAACATACTGCCCACGAGCCGAGAAATCATTGTTGCCCTACTCGTCTGCCCATTCTAAAGCAGTCGAGAGGGCTTCATTGTGTCTGGAGTCGGTGCTAGTGGAATCGTGTCCTCACGAGGTGCAGGGCAGCGTCTTGGTTTAGACTGGAAGACTAAAGTGAGCTGGGACCTTGGCATCAATGCTCGCAGCAGTATGAGCCAGCAGAAGAAATCTAAAGCTGTTCCAGTACATTGAAAGCTGTACGAAGTGGGAAGCACAGGTTTGTCTGCATTTTCCTTGCGTCTCTCTTGTGTTTGTCATCGGCGTTTTCAAATCTTTTCACTTCATTTGATCTCATTATGTGGTTATTTACCGTTAATATATATATTTTATTCATTCATACTAATCTGGCTTATCTAAACCATCCTTCATTTGGATCTATTATGCAGCAGTTTTGGGCAGTTATTGGCATGCTCTGGCCCTGTTCTGAGTGTGAGCACGATGAGATGAGATCACAGGAGGCGCCGACAGCCCTGCACCCTCTACACAGTTAAAGAAGAAAGCACAAGTGGTTCCTTCAGTGCCCAAAGAGACACACAGTATTAATGTGGTCAGAGTTCCTCAGTGGTGTTCGTACTTTTCTGGTCACGAAACTTCTCCACAACACTACAGGGAGAACTTGCTACGCTGCCGCCACAGCAGCAGGGTGGCATTAAGAATACAGAGGCGTAGGAGAAGGAGAAAAGCTAGGAGAGGGTGTCACATGAAAGTGTTGAAAAATATTGAAGTGTCATAAAAAATTTCAAGGAGAGAATAACGGGAAATGGGCCCCGATCATGTGGTAGGCAAGTGGTAAAATGATGCAGTCAAGCACCACTAATTAAAGGTTACCACATCCAAACAACCTCAAGCGGTGCTATGCGGGGCCTAAGCCTACCTGAGAGGTACGGCGCACTGGCGACAGAGCTTGACTTGCTGAAGCTAGCATAATAACATGACGCCACTAGCTATTTCTTTTTCCTCCATGCTGTATATGCTCCCTAGGCCATACAGTAACTCTAGAGGAGGTGGCCAGATGACAGCTGCAATAGCTCCATGCTGCATGAGGATCCTAGGGTGCCCAAAAGATCTAGCAGCTTCAGCCTCCATTTTATTTTCAGTTATTCCCAATTTGTAGATCAAGCAGGTTTAAGCATTTACACAACGACACAGGGACTGTTCACGTTCACGGAGTCTAGAGTGCAATAAATGCTAGGCACTATAGTTCCTGTGAGCTACGCTCCAGCTCAAGAGCCACAAACAAAAAAATCTTGTTATGTTTTACAAGTGACACTGACGAGCAGGAAATGTGGAAACAAGTGATACCATGACAGAAAGCTGGTGGCTTTACGTTTGACTCCCAAGTGAGCAAGGAACATTTTGACGGCATGGACTTGAAGCGAAGATTTAGTTCTGAAAGAAGTGCATCCTTGCAACGTCTCCTTTCACAACTACAGTGAACTCCCATTAAAACGAACTCGGTTAAGACGAATTCTCGGATATAACAAACAAGATGGGTATTCTGAGGATGCAGTTGTCACAGTGTCTTCATTAGGCCTCAATGATGCAGCGAACCGGCCCACCCAAAGCACCGAACAAACTCCAGATGATTACCCACACCCAATGAAGAAGAAGCCTTTGTGATGATAATTATGTACAGATGACGAAGAGAAGCCTTTTAAGTGACCACACTAATTTCACCCGTGCGAGAGTGGCCATCCTGGCTGCAGCTTAAAGAGACGGAATGGGCCTTGTGAAAGGCTTCATACGCGAAACGTGGACCACTTCGGTAGCGCGGCAGCGACGGTCATTTGGAAGAACAACAAGTGTTACGCAATAGTTCACGGGAGATGTGTGCGCTAAGACGGTGTAGGGGCCAATGAAGTGAAACTGAAATTTGTCACACAAGCCAGGAGTGCGAATTGGTGTCCACAGAAGCACTTCATCGCCAGGCCGGAAGAACACGATCTGATGGCAGGTGTCATAGTTACTTTTGAGATCCTGTTGCCTTGGTTCGGTTATCATGCGTGCGAGCTGGCGATAGTGCGAGAGACGGGACAGGTACTACTCTTCAGACGACGATAAAGAGGCTTTGATGGGAGCAGCGAAGAAAGAGGCATCAAGGAAGGAAGACGGCGAATGACCATAAACAAGGTAGAAGGGCGAGTAGCCAGTTGTGCATTGGACAGCGGTGTTGTATGCGAACGTCACAAAAAGCACAACTGTGTCCCAGTTTTTGTAGTCTGGTTGTATATACATGGCCATCATGTCAGAAAGCGTTCTATGGAATCGCTCAGTCAAGCCGTTCATTTGCAGATGGTAACTCGACATAGTCTTGCGAGTGGTGCCAGATGCTTTGAGTACTTCCTCTACCAGTTGTGACAGGAACGCTTTTCCACAGTCGCTCAGGAGAACGCGAGGAGCACCGTGACAAAGTATTAGGGCTTGAAGTATAAAGTCAGCGACATCAGAAGCTGAGGCAGAACTCACGCAAGCTGTTTCCGCATACCGTGTCAAGTGATCAACGGCTGTTACGATCCACCTCTTACCGGTGCACGTCACCGGAAAGGGATCACACAGGTCAATTCTAACGCCTTCGAATGGTTCTGTGGGACACGGGACCAGCTGAAGCTGTCCGCCTGGAGCAGATGTATGGAGCTTTCGATGTTGACAAAGTGGGCAGGAGGCGTCATATCGCGTCACACTAGCAGATAAGCCGAGCCATTAGAAATGACCTTTTATTCGGTCATAGGTTTTTGTCACACCAAGATGGCCAGCAGTCATGTCGTCGTGATACGCTCTGAGGACATGGGGCCGAAGTGAGCGAGGCAGGACAGGCACCCAGCGTTGACCGTCAGGGTGATAGACATGGCAGTACAGGACAGAGTTATCAAGCTTGAACTGCTCCGGCTGTTGACAAAGGCGGGTGTTAGGAGGCCGTGAAGCTCATTGAAGGCAGCCTATTATGCATCGACAATAAGAGTCCGCCAGTTGATAAGACAGAAATGAGTCGTTGCCGTCCGGAGGCATTGCATTGAGAGCTGTTAAGGACAAAACACATGAAGTATGAGTGTTCGAGGGCGTGTCACAGAAGGCATCTGACTGACCACTGCATGGTGTGGTAGGAAGTGGACAGCGAGAAAGCACGTCTGCACGTTGGTGTTTTCTGCCACTCTTGTAACCAATAGTGAAATCATGTTCTTGCAGACGAAGAGTCCAACGACCAAGGCGTCCGGATAAGTTCTTAAGCGTCAAAAGCCAGCACAATGCATGATGGTCCGTGACGACAGTAAAATGGTGCCCGTGAAGATAAGGCCTAAACTTCTCGACGGATTAAACGACAGCTTGATGCTCTTGCTAAGCGATCGTGTAATTCTTCTCGGCATTAGTCAGTACTCGGCTTGTGTAGGCGATGACCCTTTCTCGTGAAGACTTGTCCTGCTGTAAGAGAATACCACCAATGCTGTGTCCGCTTGCGTCCGTATGCAAGAGTGTAGGTGCAGAGTCATTGAAGTGGCAGAGAATGGGTTCCGATGTAAGGGTGCGCTTAAGACACATGGATGCTGATTTACATTCAGGTGACCATGTGAAGGGAACACCAGCAGAACTTAAGCAAAGGTGAAGCGATGGAGGCAAAGTTACGTATAAATCTGCGAAAGTAGGAAGCGAGGCCCAAGAAACTTCGCAAGTCTTTAGCCTTTTCGGGACACGGACAATGCATAACCACCAAAACCTTGTCAGGGTCGGGACGAATGCCATCCTTGCTCACAATGTGGCCTAACACTTCAATACTCTTGTTGGCCAAGCGGCACTTTTTGGTGTTCAACTGGAGGCCAGCGTTGGCAAGGCACGTAACAACTTCGCCAAGACATTGCAAGTGCTGCGAGAATGTTGATGAGAAAATAACAATGTCATCCAGATAACACAAGCAAGTCTTCCATTTCAGGCCTCGGAGAACGGTGTAAATCATGTGCTTGAACGTTGCAGGAGCACTGCAGAGGCCGAATGGCATGGCATTGAACTCGTAAAGTCCATCTGGTGTTGAAAACGCTGCTTTTTCTTTGTCGTTCTCATGCATAGGTATCTGCCAATAGCCTGAACATAAATCAATACCCGAGAATGTACTTCGCCCCCCGCACGGAATCCAAGGCGTCGCTGATGCGTGGCATAGGATATACATCCTTCCAGGTGATCTTGTTGAGTGCTCGGTAGTCTATACAAAATTGTACAAAGCAGTCTTTTTTCCTCACCAAAACGACAGGGGATGACCAAGGGCTAGTAGAGTGGCTTATTATATTCCTTTGCAGCATGCCGGTGATGTTTTCTTCGATTACTTTCCGTTTGGCTAGCAATACGCAGTAAGGGAGGCGACGCACGATGGACATGCTGTCTCTATCCAATGCGTGGTAACGGAGGTCTGTCCTAATGAAGCGGAGTGTTTGTCAAACGAATTTTTGTGTTTTTGCAGTAAAGCAAGCAGCTGTTGCGACTCTAGAGGTGACAGGTAAGAAGTAATGGGCGCTGCAAGGGCAGAAAGAGAAGCGGAACTTCCAACAGAAGAAACTGCAGATGAAGCTTTATTTAGGGGAACAACAAAGAGAGAGAGTCAGAACCAGTGGTGCAAGCCAGGGTAGCGCCTTTAGGGATAAGCACTTTTTCAGATGACTATTTCAGAGACTATTTCGACTGACAATTTACAGTTCAACCTAAGGGTGCACCAAAGTATTTGCCATTTTATAACTCCAAATCTATGGATCTCAAGTTATTTTGGCCCGCAGTATAACCAGCTTAACCTGCAGCATTATATTGAAGCTTGCACTGTCACGAATCAAAAGTGAAGCAATAAACATAAACTCTTAGAATCACTATTCTAAGCACATTTTTAAACACTGTGAGCCATCTAACCAAAGGTGACCACTAGAATGTGGTCATGGTCTCTTGGAGCAGGTCCATTTTCGTTCCTATATACACAGACATATATACACACACATTCTGGAACCTTCAACAGAGGCAAAATGTTGAGAACTTATACTGTGTGATGTCAGTGTACGTTAAAGAACCCTAGGTGGTCGAAATTTCTGGAGCCCACCACTACGGCATCTGTCATAATCATACCTGGTTTTCTAAAGTCAAACCCCATAACTCAACCAATCAACACTCTTGAACCAGGGAATGGTATAAGGCCTGAGCTACATGTCATGTGACTGGGGAGGTCGCTTCAATTTCTTAACAAGTCAAATTTATAGTACGGGTGAAGTGAAGTATAGAAGTAGGCAAGATGGGATTTTGAACGGGCACGGAATTATATAATTTTGAAATTGAGCAGTAAACTCAAGGCGTAGAAAGGTCAGTTTCGAATTTATGAACAATGATAAACTAAATTTTTGAATTGGGCACTAAGTTTTGGAATGGGATAAGCGAATGGGCCAAGCGAATTGTGTGGGTGGGTGCGGTACGTTTTCAACATGTGTATTTTTTTTAATTACGCATGGTTATATTTAGGTGCAATGCAAGTCAATTTTGATAGCAGGCCAGGTAGGATTTTGCCATAGGTCCATTCAGTTTTTAAATTTTGGAGTGAGTCGCAGCATTTTTGAACAATGTCGGCTAAGCTTGGGAAATTGGGTGAAAAATTTACGTCAGTAATCACTCCAAGGAGAGAGAGTTGAGGTAATTGGTTAATTGGCGACATATCTCACTGTGAAAGAAGACAAGGTGTGCAAACGCGCAAGGGAAGAAAACAAGACAACTACAACACGATAGAAAGCACTGCAGCAGCAAAGGCTGGACCTTGAAGAAGAGCTGCACGGATGACTCACATAAAGGACACAGACAGTGGAAGTGACGTTGGACTGTGTCCTTCATGCGAGTCCACCTGTGCAGCGCTTCTTCAACCCCAGTAAGCCATACCAATTATAGCCCAGTTGAAGCACTTTTGAGCAGCAAAGAAAGACAGATGTTTCCCCACACATGCTCAGCTATGCTACACCACCTGGCATTAGCTGCATGTGCGGCTGACTGCCTACACGTTTCATTTCACGAAAGTACATCATCGTCATTATTTAGTATTACCTAGAATGCTTAGAAAGGAAAAGCTAAAAGAGGGTGTCAGGTGACATCTTGAAGTCGTCACAAAAATTTAGGGGATAGAATCACGGGAAGTAGGGCCTGGTCACGTGCTAGGCAAGTGGTAGATCCATGTATGTACAGTCAAGCACCACTAAAAATCACCGCACACTGAACAACCTCGATCAGTGAGGCCATAGAGTTTCTCACAATTATTTAGGAGAAATGTGATGCCACCAGTCTATGCAAGTTTCTCAAGGGGCGCTGTGCCTAGGTGAGCATTATGATATATATGTGTCTGCGAGGCCTGTGTTGGCTGGCACCGAGCGGAGCTTTGACTCATACGCGTATATGGCTGCATAAATAAAGCTTCCTTAAAACAAAACCTTCATAAGTGGATGTGATTCGCACCTACTACATCTTAGAATCGATCAAGTCTCACTCACCTTCAGGGCGTAATCAAACAACAAAAAGAACAAACAGACACCAGACTGACGTGGGGCGAGCGTTGGTGTTGCCATCTGAGTTGCAACTTTAGTGGCTGGTAGCTGCTTTTTTTGATAAATCAGTATATACATGCAGAAGTTCTCAAATATAAATAAAACTTTCTTTTGGTTACTACCAAAAATGAAATAGCTCATTACAAGCTCTTTCAGCAGAAAATGAATCATTTTGACGAACAGGCGTCCAAGCCAGATGCATCTTTGAGGCGTCCGAGCTCTTTGTGGACAATGCCAATCCGAATCCAACACATCCCATCCCCACATTCCCATGCATACAACGGCGCTTCAGCACCACTTTTCTCTCTAGGTAATGGTAAAAAAACTATATGGGTACGACAGCCATTTAGGCCTGATCATACGCGAAAGGGACAAGGCGCAAGGCATCAAAGCAGGCTGGCACGCCAATGGATGCTAGCAGAATCACGTGATGCCACCTCCTAGCTAGTTTCCTTTTTCCTCCTATGCTATCATAAAGGAACCTGTCTGGAGCCCCAAACGAATACTAAATAATGATTGGGGGATATGCCTAATTAGATAAATTTGTCAAGCTCTGTTGAAGAAAATACACGGATGAATAAGAACGAGCAACTGGTACTGGTCACAACTGCTAGTTTTGATGAAGTTTGCTAAACCAGTGATTCAGAACTTGCTTGCTGCTCTCCTGCTGAAATTGTTTCATGAATTATCGTCATAATCCAGAGTTCAACAGAATACCACCTGGTGAGGTAAAAGCATTGTCAAGAAGCAGGTCACTGATGAATCGAATGTCGAAACAAAATAAAATGATGTTTCGGGATACATACGGATCTCGAAACATTATTTTATTTTGTTTTGACATTGGCAGTGACCTGTTTTTTGATGATGAAAATTATCATCAAGTGGAAGCATAACATTAACAGCAGCAAAAGGAAAGAATGGCCAAGGACAACAGGTGCTGAATACGTCAAGACAAGGCCGAGGAACACAGGGCACCGGCAAGCGCACACTCGCAACTCAGTCGTATCTTTGTCGTCCCCTGCAGGGTTTTGTGCTAATATACTCTGCTTCAGCAATGTACAGTAGAACCTCGTTATAGCGAACTCGGATATAACGAACTATCGGCTATAACGAAGCAATCGTAATTCCCCTTGAAATTCCTATAGATGAAATTGATTTTGGTTATAACGAACTAATGGTTATAACAAAGTAATTACTGCTCCCCCTTCAACTTCGTTATAACGAGGTTTTACTGTATCAACTAGCCAGACAGCAGATGCTACTGAGTACCCTGTTTAGAGCTGTCAAACAACGAATGCCTTTAATGGATAACTGAGCTTTCAAGGAAGTACTGCTTGCACAGGGCTGCCACCAGAAATACGTCTGGCAAACCTTCCCATTTTTGCAAGCTGTACTGCTAGAACAGCTCTAGAAAGTGGTTGTATATTAGTGCTATTAATTAACATGCCACAATTCCCAGTCCACAATGCTAAGGCTAACATCATTTTGCTGCATTTGTGACACAAATCTCTCTGAAATAGAAGCAAAATATCAATGATGGCAAGCGAGCTCTAGCAAGCACTTTGATCAGGAGAGGAATGACTTACTTGTGGCATGTAGTTGCTAGAAGAGACACGTGTGCCACTTGGGTATATTCTACTTAGCTGGCGTTTGTTATAACTGAGCCACAAAAGTCAAGGTGAGTGACTGCACAATGATTGTGGGTAACGTTTACCAGGAATATATTCTGATATATGTACAAAAACGAGCAAATTCGTGCGTTAGTTCAGAAAATTCAAAACAATGCCAAATATTGCTCAAGCACGTTTTTTGCTCAGCAGTTCAAAATTTACGTCACAAACATTTTCACCACAAATGTTCTCTCGTGAACGATGCGATATTGTGGCCCCTCAAGATTTGCACCTAGTGAATCAAAGCAAGGGGGCTTGTGTTCACGCAGGATTCGGTGGTCTCTGAGCCCACAAGGACCGCCATTTAGACTCCTTTTTACGTGAGCAGGTGGCGGGAGGTGCGGCCTCCCGCCACCTGTTTTGGTGTGCACGTGCATAAAGTAACGTTTTGTTTTGTCAACGCTGCAAGCGTCACTCTCTCGATCCATCGGGGCAAGCGCTCCCGACGTCTCCCCTTTTGCAAATGTAATTTGAAAATGTAGTGTAGTAATGATGACTTAGACTGAAAGGAATTAGAGTGGACACATAAAAAAGAGAAAGCGACTTCCCATCATTATAAAACTAACAAACTTCTATTTTTTGTCATTCTGATAGCTCATCGAAATTCCATTTTCTCACAGTACATGGAAGGCGGTTCTGGGCAGACACCTGAACGTTCCTGGTGAAAGCAGAACTTTCTTTGGTGAAAATAAGGTCAGTTTTATTGTTCTGGAGATGCGGAGAGCAAGGTTTTTTTTTTTCCAGTAAAGTTGAAAGAGCCCAGCAGAGATGCACCAGTTTTCTTAACTGAACACACCCACATGCATGATAATGCTTTGCAGGTGTCATGACAGAGGCGCAAAATACAAACATTGCAGCATTCACCATACGGCGGCAAGGACGAAGAAGTGTGCGCGTGTGGTACGTGGTGCGTGCAGTGGTTCGTGCTGCGCAGCTTTGAAGCCAACTGATTCTCGCTAGACATCTGGTTCAGAGAATCTTCGACCAAACACCATGGCGAATTGCGACGCCAAGGACCTACATTCCTGCTGGGCAATGGGTCCAAGGAGCCAGGCGAGCTGAGCAACTGCTGAAGAAGACCTCAGGGGCCTGTGTTCCATGCCGGGTGATGGGTCCAGGGAGCCAGACGAGGCGGCGGTGCTCTCGGCTACTGCGGCGACAGCCAGGCTACTGGGACGGTTCCAGCCACCGGTGTCGTCAAACCCAGTAGCTGGAGATGCTATGTAACTACCGTGGCGTACCAGCTGCCGTGGCTGCCGAAATGGGCACTGCGGCGTAAGGGCCGCTGCTACGGCCAACAGTCCCATGGGCGGACCTACATTACCAGCATCCTACTGGCCACTTCCTCATCGCGACCGACATCTGCTTGGAAGTGTGAAAGCGTCGACGACACGCAGGAAATGCGGCTAGACTATTACAGTCTCTTGTTTGTCCGGGCTGCAATATAGTAGCAGCCGTAGGACTGCGTAGATACACTCACCGTGACAACCAGGTGCATGCCTTGTACATAGAATTTTTGTAATATAGTTTATGTGTGCGTGTGTTCTCGAAAGCAGTGCCTTCCTTGGTGAGCGGTCCTGGGCCCAAACCTGGAGCAATTCCATCACAGCAGGCCACAATTCTGCTAAGACAAAATTGTGGTGTGCATGGGTGTGGTGTGCATTGTGGTGTGCATATGTGGTTTGGCTCTAATAAAAATATTTGTTGTCAGTCAGCACTCATCCTGCTAACTTTCTTGTCTGTGTTGCTTGTCGCACTGCTTTCCTCCTGAGTGTGAAATTGTGGTAAGACATTCAGGTTTTCATAATCTTTTCCATCCGAATGTGCTAAGCTATTCAGTCATCAACATCAGCCTTTTTGGTTGTGAATTGCGTAAAAATAACTTCTAACAAAACACAAATGTGCCTCCAGTAAGCATGAACACCTGGGCTTGTTGGTGCGCATCAAAGGGCAGTTTTTCTTTTTAGCGCAGAGAAGACGACGACAGAGAGAGCACTCGGTGCATTTTTTTTTTCCGGTTCTTGTCCTCACTGTGCTCAGAAAAAAACTGCCCTGTAATAATGCTACAATATTTAAGACATGAAATTTTGCTACGAAGACACACTAATAAACTGTCAATGCCAGATATATCAGGAGCACACTGTATAGATCAGCTGGTCCTATCGTCACGTTCCTGACCAAATAACACAACGTAAAGTTACTCATAACAAATGCTGTCATGATGGAGGAATATTAGCTGTTCCACATCGCTAGGCCACTGTAGTGAACGCCAAAGAGGTCCAGCAGAAGGAGGGACTGTGAATCGTACCATAACAGTACACCACAAGCATTATTCCACATGCGAAAACAGCTCTTATGAGCGCTCAGTTGGATGCGTGGCTACCGTGACAGTGAATGTTGATGGCAACACGTAAAGGCGGGCATTTCGCTGGCTGCCTCCGTGCTGGCACTATACCGATGCTTAGCTGCATGGGCATCATCGGTCTCATCACCTGGCTTAAACACGGAAGGTCAGTAATTTCTGGCTAGATGTCTGGACCACGTTGCCAAAATGCGAATCGCATTGAACATTCGAAAATATAAAATATCTCACTCTTGAAGAGCATACGAATATTGAACATGTCATACTAGACAAATATTCCAAACCATGCAACATTTGCACACTCCTAGTTAAATTACTCAGATGTATCAGAGAAACTCAATCTCTTCTGTAAGGCCAAAGAAAAAAGACGCACAGTGCAACACTATGCCTTGTCACTCCGAGTCAAAAGGATACTTGACGAATTCTACAGGGTGTTCCTTGAGCAAGTTTGTGGCTTGGGTTTCAACAAACGATGAAATCTCGTAACTGCGATCCCGTTCTGAAAGGCAAGCAGTAATACGCAGGAATTAATCGTGCATGCTCTGTGACAACCATGGCCTGTTGCAACGAAATAGTTTCACATAAAGCATAATAGCAATACGTATCGTTGCTGCTCAGTTCAGCAAATGGCGGTGAACATGCACTGTTGTGCAACATGTTGATGCTATAGAGCTCTCAAGCAACTCACAATGCAAGTAACAGAGAGATAGAAACATCTTGCAATGGTGGTGGGATCAAGGTATGGGCGGTGCAGGTGTTGCAACGCCACGAGGTGAGCCATTGAAAACCAAACGGAACTGCCAAAATACCGTATTTACCCGCATATTTGCCCCCTCGCATAATTTTCGCACCCCTGATATTTAGCCAGCTTTAAAAAAAAAAAATTCCTCGCATATTTGGCGCTCCCCATGCTGCCCGAGCCAGCTCGCCGGCATGCATGCATGGACAGACTTTGGACAGCCGTGCAGCCGTGCCCCTCGCTTCGCAGGCGAACGCAGTCATACGCAAAAGGGGCTGCGAGGGCGATGTCCCTTTTTCCAATTCTTTTCTCCGGAAGCCCCCGGAGCCCAAAGTATGGTTGCTAGAATAAAAGCACGCGAGTGGGGGCGACGAAAATGGCTGAAGCAGAGATCAAATGAGCCCGGCCCATCTCTGTCGCTCGGAGGGTGCACACAATAACATCACTCCGATCGGGACGCCTGCCTTCGAAGCGGAGACGAAACAAACGCCCCACCCATCCTTAACAAGCGTGAAGAGACACGAGGGGGGGGTGTCACTCAGCTGCCGAGATAGCGCTGGCGCGTGCACGTTACATTATATTACACATTGTTTTGAATGTTTGCGAAATCGCCGCGTAATTTGCACACCCCCTTTTCGAAGCTCTAAAATAGCGAAAAAAGTGTGGAAATTACTCGAGTAAATATGGTACCTACAGTGTCAACACGCTCAAATTTTCAGCCACGGCAAATACCCATCTGCATTCTGAGGCTTTGCTTGTACTGACTCCGTGTTCGGCAGTTTCACACCACTTCTTCCTATGATATTCTTCATTGCTTTTATAGCCAACTGGCATTCGGCCATTGAATGTATGCTGATTTTCTCATGAAAAGGCATGCTCGTCAAATACAACCTTTTTTTCCCACACACCATTCACAACGGCAAGCAATCCCTCTCTGGCAACAGTATCCTAATGATTGTAGTTCTCTTGACCCTCCGTTTTGTTCATTGCCTTTCTCACATAATTTTATACAAACCACATGGTTTTCAAGTACACAGTATGCATAAAATTAATCGAACCAAAATAAACAACGTTTGCATTTCCACACAATCTACACAGTGTTCAAAAATATTTTCCGGTTACAAATGTAAAGGAAATCAACACGGGTGCAGTACACTCGCAGAAAAGTGTAAGCATTTCACAGTGCCCATCTCGGGTGAGCATAACACAATCTGCAAGGCAGCTTCACTCGCAAATGCTGTAACACTAATTTCAGGATTTCACAAATATCTTTCCAAAAAAAGACATTTAAGAAAAGCCAGGGAGTACACAATATCTACTATTTACTTGTAATGCATTTCCAGCGTTAACGAAAAAAAAGAAAAGGAAAGAAGACAGAAGAGAGGACAGCAGACAGGCGTAGGAGATGTCCTCTTGCCTTTCTTCTTCGCTTTTCTTTTGTTGGCGCTCGAAATGCATTACAACTCTACATTCCAAATACTCTAGCTAACCGCTTTGAGTTCTACTATGTACACCTGATCACGGTAAAGAATATAATTGCAAGAGCACAGAAAGTGACAACCCGTAATTAAACCACTCCTGTGTGGAACATAAAGGGCTCAGTCAATTAGTAGCTGCATTAATAATGATTGCATTTCCCGCGTATCAAGGTTGCTTGGAGACCACGACAGCAGAGTACACATGCGTTGAATTCTAAAGCATAGTAAAGCATCATATTGTAATGTGTTGAAATGATGACTTGCCCACATGGATAATTAGCAGCACAATGGCATGAAGTCAGTGCCACCACAATCATTGCATGATAGAAAAAACCCTGGCAGATTTTCACACAAGGTAGGTGCCCACTTTACTGAATTGCTTCTCAGTCATTGCTGCTGCTTCGTGGTATTCAAGAAAAGGCAGTTCTATTCCATTTGAAATCCGCTGAAAGAGTGGAGCTTTGGTTCTTCTGTGATTTGATTGTGATTATCAATGATTTCATGTGGTTTCTCACAACCCACACGGCACAGTTGCAGCTTTCGTTCGTTCTTGGCCTTCGCACAATCGCTACCATGTAGCAATGGGCGTAGGGCAGCGTGGGTTGAGGGCTAGGCAACGCTCCACATGGGGAACACAGTGGCGGAACACATGAACGGCTCCGCTGTTGAAGGCTGAGCACTCTTTCTCTGTACCTCCGGGATGGTGTGTAGTTCAACCGAGTCCATTCCCAATGTTGGGTGGCCAAGGAGAGTGCCATATTCAGTTAGTTCGGCAGTTCTGCCCAGAGCTTAACTAGTTATATGGTTCAATAAAACTTGCTGCTGGGCGAGTTGGTTCATACTTGGTAGATAAACTATGGAAGCGCACACACAAAAAACACGGACGCAGGAGACACGGACGAGCGCTCATCCGTGTCTCCTGCGTCCGTGTTTTTTGTGTGTGCGCTTCCATAGCTTAACTAGTTAATTTTCTTTTTTAATGTGCAAAGCATTTCTTCGCAAACTTGAGTCACTTTAGTCATATCTGTCTGTCTGTCTGTCTGTCTGTCTGTCTGTCTGTCTGTCTGTCCGCCCGCCCGTCCGCCTATGTCTTTCTTGGTGCTCTCCCGGTCGTATCGTTAACCTGGTATATATACCAAAATTTACACGGTAGGGTATAAATATATGATGAACATGCATACTTGATTTTTCCCCACTAACGTCACATAGTCATAAGGTACCTCACAATTAATACTACAGTCACATGTGGCTAATACGCATAGTGCTCGGCCAGTGGTATGCAGTGTGGGAGCTAGCCAGAGCCTCAGCCCACAAGCCTCAGTCTCTGCCAGCTATCCAGCCCAGGGCCGTCGCACCCAGTAGCGTCCGCCGGAGTCCAGCCGAGCTCCGGCCAGGACTGCCACCAGCTACCTGCTAGCACCACGTGGCTCGCACCACACGCACGCACTTCATTGTTGGCACTTCTTGACGTCCCTCTGGTGGGGATTCCTACACTGTCCCTCCCTCTGCCGACGCGATGGCCCTGACTGGCAGCGCCCTGCATGATGATACGGTGCCCCCACCGGCTGTGTGACCTTGAGAGCTGCTGCACCAAACAAGGTGTCGTGTGACCAGGTAGCGCATCTCTGGGCAGGAGGTCTTCCAGGATCTTGCAGTCCTTAACCTTTGTATGTCTTGCAGGAGCCTGCAAGTCCTAAACCAAACCACAGCACAGACGCACAACTGGTCGCGCTGCCAATCTTGTTCCGAAGAGTGCATCAGCAGGTCACCAGTGGGTGCTGGTGCCAATTAATAGGCGAGAAGCCGCAGCACGGCAAGACAGCCACCCAGATTCAGAACACATGGGAGAGAGCCAGAGGCCTCATGACGACATCGTAGCACCCACAGAGCAATTTCTTGCCGTGAGACAGTAATGGAGCCTTCATCGTCATCACCATCGTCGTTAGCATCATGCCGTCCAACAGGCGCCGTCACCTCGAGTATCGTCATCATAACCACCAACCCTCATCACCTTTATCTTCGTCAGCGCTTTTCTCTGATATGCCTCCCTCTATAGCTGATGTCTTTTCCTTTTCGTCCTCTTCAGTATTTATTTAATCCAAGAGAACCAAGATTGCAATGCTGTTCATCCTGTCCTCGTCACTCATTGTCTTGCCCTCATATCTTGAATCCATCTGTACGGCTGCCTTCTGTTCCACTGTCACTTCACTACATGTGCATCTTGCTTGATATCTGCTTTTGCCAAAGCTTTCATGTCTTGGTTTCACGTCTTGGCCTTTTACGTCTGGTTCACACCAGAACGGCCAGGTTAAGAGCTCCGCTCTTAAATCAAGGTAGGAATACTGCCTGCCATCGCTTGCAAATGAAATGCAGACATAACAAGCACAAAAATGCATGTGTGAGTTAACAAATGGCAGGTGAGTATCGAACACGGGCCCTAGTGGTGCCAAGCAGACAAGCTACCACTAGGTTACAGCAGCTCCTTCCACAGGGTATATAAAGTAAATGAATCTATCTCACTTACAATTGCAATCATGGTGCTTGTGTAATGTCAACTGCATTTCTAATGTGTGATAAGTGCTATCATAGCAATACATATGCTCTCCTACCATTCGGAGTGCTTTTGTGCAACTTTTCTCAATGCTGTCAGAATACTGTAATTAACGACACTAATGATAGCAGCGTTGCCACGGTGGTCTAGTGGCTGCGGTACTAGGCTGCTGATCTGAGGGTTGTGGGACCGAAGCATGCCCGCAGGGGCCGCACTTGGATGGAGGCAAAATGTTGAAGCCCGTGTACTGTGTGACGTTAGCGCACGTTAAAGGACCCCAGGTGGTCAAAATTTCTGGAGCCCTCCACTACGGTGTTCCTTATAACCAAATCGTGGTTCTGGGATGTAAAACCCCTGAAATTAATCAAGAAATCAATCAAATGATAGCACATCAATGCATCGTATAGTGCATTTTACTTCGAAAAGACATCTCTGCTTTGGACTAGTGTGAGAGCCAACATTGTGTCTCCTTGTCTCACGACACCTTTCATTACAGGTATTTTACAGAGCTCCTTGTGGAGGACTGTGGTGGCTGTGGACCGATAGTAGATATCCTATAGTATTCTCATGCAATGCTCATCTACACCATGATCCATACCATGAGGCTGAGATAAATAGAAGAATAAGAATGCGGTGAAGTGCATTCAGCGGACATTCACAGATAATGAATGGCAGCTTACCATCGTCCCTGAAGAGGAAAGTGTATAACAGCTGCATCATACCAGTACTCGCCTACAGGGCAGAAACTTGGAGGCTAAGAGGGTTCAGCTTAGACTGAGGATGGCTGAGTGATCAATGGAACAGAAAATGATAGGTGTAACTGTGATGATGTGGATTGTGTGGTCGTGATGAAGCGAAGATGGAACGCCAATTCAGCTCAGTGCGATGCAGTGCTGAGAGGACAAAGAGGAGGAAGAGTGAGTGCGGCATGTGGCTTGAGCAGGGAGAGCGTGACACGATTCGAACTGGCAGCTGGCTGAATGGCGGTTCGTGTCACGGCCTTCTTTAACCAGGCGTCCAGCAGCCACGTGGGCCTGGTGAGCATGATTTCTCGCTCTGAGGTGCTTCCCGCGACCAGGCGTCCTGCAACTATGCAGACCTGGTGAGCTCGATGCCCGCTCTGCTCCCAGTACTAATACCGTGACTGACAGTTTGACACTGTAGATGGCCTGAGGACCTGGCACCTGAGCATGTTCGTGGCCTAGCACCAAAAGGGCAACCGCCAGCTGACACAAAGTTACAAGGTGCCCGCAGCTCGTGCTGACGACTGGCCGGTGACCGGTACTGCAGTAGCCTGATGTCCTGCCAGCCTACTGTTCCTCTACTACCCCAACACGGCCTGATCAAGGCACCTTGAAAGGTGCTGGACTTCCTACTGTCTCGCGGAGCGGCCACCACGACGAGAGAACCCCAACGCAATGACGTGTCGTGCTAGTTGTAAAGTATTGAACTTATCGCCTGGTGCAGCATAGTCTGTGTTGTCTGCACAAAACACCTGAGTGCTATATCAATTATTACAGATCCTGGGTCCACATTTATCCACTTACAACAGTAATGTTAAGGGAGAAGAGGAGAGCAGAATGGGTCAAAGAACAAACGTGTTAAAAGACATATTAACAGAAATTAAAAAGGAATGGGCGTGGGCAGGGCATGTAACGCAAAGACAAGAGTGTTGGTCATTGGGGGTAACAGGGTGGATACCTAGAGAAGGCAAGCTTGGCAGGTGGCAGTGGAAGGTTACATGAGCAGATAAGACCAAGAAGTTTGCGGGTACCGATTGGTCACAGTTAGCACAGGACCGAAATAACCGGAGATCGATGGGAGAAGTCTTTGCCCTGAAGTGGGCGTAGACAGGCTGACGATAATGATGATGATGACGTGAGCCAACGTTAGGTCGTACCATGACCTACCATTCTGAATGGTAGCTCATGGTGCGATTGATTCAGTCGCCACAATGCTGTCGACGTTCGTGGTTAGCCCATGTTACGCATACTCATCAGTGAGCACTAGAGGTATGGGAATACTGAAATAGTTGAATACGAATAGAATACAAATAAGGCAAAAAAAAGGCCTCCAATATTGAATATGCTTGTGTAGTAATAAAAAGCTACAAAACAGAAGGTAAAAAGAAAATTTATTAATTTCAAGGGAAATTAATTAATTGTGCTACAACATGTCGATGAGACTTATGAAGTAAATTACTATTATGAAGAAAGATCAATTGCTCAGCATGTTCAGGAAGGAGACACTCTCTTCACACAGTCATAACACTTCCACGAGTGGAAAGAACTCTCACTTGGAACAGAGGTGGAAGGGATGGCCAAGTACTTTTAAGCGAGCTTGCTTAAATGTGTTATTGCCAGTGGCAATAGCATGGTTGCATGCATGGTGGTGCAAATAAACTAAAAATAAAGTAGTTTGTGATGCTGATGCAAAGTCGTCCATGATCTCGTCGTGCCAACGCAGTGACAGCAGAACACCCACCACAAAGCCTTTTCTTTATTTTTCCATATCATGGAAGAAATTCAGACTCTTCCGTCGAACAGCCATCCATGCCACAGTGTACTCTGTATCATAATCATCATCAGCCCATCTTATGCCCACTGCAGGATGAAGGCCTCTCTCAATGCTCTCCATCCTGTCGTGTGCGACCTGATTCCATTTGATGCCTGTGAATTTCTTAATTTCATCACTCCATCTTACTCTCGGTCATCCACAGCAGCGCTTACCCTCTCTTAGTATCCATTGCGTCATTCTAACTGTCCACTGGTTGTCTAGCCTTCTCATCACATGACCTGTCCATGTCCATTTTTTCTTCTTTACTTCGACTATTATGTCAGCTACCCCCGTCTGTTCCCTAACCCACCCGGCTCTCTTCCTATCTCTTAGAGTAATGCCTATCATTTTTCGTTCCATCACCCGCTCTGTGGTTCTTCACTTCCTTCCTAGTGTCTTTGTAATTCTCCAAGTTTCTGCCCCATATGTCAGTACTGGCAAAATACAGTAATTGTATAATTTACTCTTAAGTAACAATGGTAAGTTTCCGTTCATGAGCTGGGAGTGTGTCTCATATGTGCGCCATCCCATGCTTATTCTTCGGTGTATTTCTTTTACATGAGTAGGTTCTCCTGTCAGTAGCTGTCCTAGGTACAGATATTCTTGTACGACTTCTAATGTCTGGTTTTCAATTGTGAAGCCACGTCACCTATCATTACTTTTGTTTTCTGCATGTTCACCTTTAATCCTACCTTAGCGCTTTCCCAGCTTAAGTCTACAATCATCTTCCTGTAGTTCGTCGCCATCACTGCAAGAGTACTATGTCGTCGGCGAAGCGTAAGTTGCTCAAATATTCGCCGTTAATCCTGAGTCCCGTTTCGTCCCGGTCTAGTCTTTGAAGATTTCTCCCAAGCGTGCAGTAAAGAGCATTGGAGAGATTGACCTCCTTGTCTGACACCTTTCTGAATCGGGATTTTCTTGCTTTTCTTATGCAGGAGTAGGGTGGCTGTAGAGTCCTTATATATGTTAGCTATTATATCTACTTGGCTATCACATATCCCTTGGTGACACAATGCCTCCAGAACTGCTTTTATCTCTACCGAGTCAAAAGCCTTTTCGTGGTCTATGAAAGCCATATAGAGGGGTCTGTTGTATTCAGCGGATTTCTCGATTACTTGATTGATCACATGAAGATGGCCTATTGTGGAGTATCCTTGTCTGAACCCTGCTTGCTCTCTTGGTTGATTAAATTCAAGTGTGGCTCTTATTCTATTTGAGGTAACCTTTGTGAATGTTTTGTATAGTGCTGAGAGTAGACTTATCGGCCTGTAGTTCTTCAGGTCTTTTACATCTCCCTTCTTGTGTAATAATAGAATGTTGGCATTTTTCCAACTTACTGGTACATTTGAAGCTTTGAGGCATTCTGTATACAGTGTCGCG
The DNA here is from genome assembly GCA_013339685.2 of Hyalomma asiaticum. Lineage (NCBI taxonomy): Eukaryota > Metazoa > Arthropoda > Arachnida > Ixodida > Ixodidae > Hyalomma > Hyalomma asiaticum. The sequence continues at coordinate 97,863,848 of CM023487.1, forward strand.
AGCTTTCTAGCTAGGAAGTCTTCTCCATCTTTGATTAAGTCGGTGGTTATGCCGTCTTCTCCAGCTGCTTTCCCGCGGGACATGCCTTGAATTGCTTTCCTAACCTCTTCTGCAGTGACGCATGGAACTTCTCTGTCCTGATCGGCGTTTATTACACTCCCGGTGGGTTGCGGTGGGTTGTCTCGTGTTTGAGCTGTAGAGTTCCGAACAGAAGTCCTCAGCCACCTTGGAAGGAAGCTTTGTGCGGGAAAGAACATAATGCATGTAGTGAAAGACAGGCAAGGCAACACTGTGCTCTGTATAGCGACCTTCTATGGCACGAGGTCGTCGCTTGTGGTTTCATTATCAAAGCATAGTCATGCCACCTGAGTTGGTCCTCCCAGCCTAGTTGCGTGCAGTGTGCTGACTGCTCGCGCTGTCACCACCACAGAGGCACTTGCTGTACCGAGCGCGCTTGCTTGCCGTCGGAGTGTTCTTCATACCCGCTCCTGCTCTGACTGTACAGGACTGCGGGACTGTGGCGAGTGTTGGGTTACATCAGCACAATGACAGCATGCAGCACGCAGTGAAGCACACTTTGCATTGCCGCGGTGTACTTTGCGTTGGCACACTGGAACAAAACAGCGGCGCGCTTGGATTGTGCACTGCGCTTACAACAGCACTGTTTTACACGCCGTGGCTGATGGCTGATGGGTGAAGATTTGTTATCATGATGAGTTGCCGGATGGTACTGGTCATGTTTGTGCTTTTGTCACCTATTCTCGAATTTTTATTGCTTCTGCCAAATATCCTGGCTAATTTCGGATATCCAGGAATATTTGAGCATGCATTTTCAAAAGTGAATACATTTTGAATAAGGAAAAATATTCTATTCGTATTCGAAATTTGAAATATTCCGCACCCCTACTGGGTACTCATGTGCTTTGCACAAGGGCCTTGATCCTACTAACAACTCTTGGCTGAATTCATCGTAGGCAGTTTCCTCGCTGACTGCTCTGCATGACACCAATTCCCACAATGCGTGGAATCTGCAGGATTTTTTGTTTTTGTTTTTTATGGCAATTACAAGTAAAGTTGGAAACTGGGCCATTGCGCACTCATAAACACACTCGATTTCGTCACAAGCTTTGGTGCATAGTACATGAAATCTGTATCAAAATAAAGAAGAAGGAAATTTCTCTCAGTGCGGAAATAGGAACCAAGTGCAGAGAGAAAGAATTGCAGCTTACTTTCGGTATGCTCGAAGGAGTGAAATCGCACCGGCTGAATGTAGTTTACGAGTGCAGACATTTCCGCAACAGCCTCGGACTCCTTTGCAGCGGTGCCCTGCACACATCACCCGATGTAGTTGTGACAGATTGTTACCGCAGAGCATCGGAGTTTTTGCTTATTTCTTGCAAAACACACGCACACAAACACATATCACATGGAGGGAGTGTGAATGCACAAGGAAATGCGGTCAGTACCGTTGTTATGGGAATCGCACGAAAGTGAAAGATGCAGTGGAACGCTGATGCAGATGCTGTTGAATTGTCGGTTATCTGCACAAACTGCAACCTTGCGGATATGGGGTTTAGGGGTGAGAAGTTGGTTGGGTACTCAGTAGAGGTGTACAAATATTCAAAACTTCAAATAATTATTCAATTCACACTTACAATTTTACTATTCGAATTATTCGATGTTGGTAATTAAGGAAAAAAAATTCACAGCATATCCACGGAGTGAATGATGATGAGTGGGCGAAGCTCCGGATGTTCATCGTAGATTGTGCTGAGTTCCGGATTAATTTAGTTAACGCGCACACTACGAATCCTTATGGTTCAACTACGCACAAGTGAAATCTCCCACCGGCACATCATTGCAAGTCAAGATCCAGTGCCTATATATATATATATATATATATATATATATATGGGTGGCCGGTGAACGGTTCTCCAGCGCGAGCAGTCGGTATTTTTCAATCAAGAAACTCGCTAGAAGACGCTGCCTGCGCCAACATTATCTCTCACGGGTGAGGGCGCGTTCTCCTTCTTTGCGAGCTGGTAAGCGTTCATCTGAAGAAAGAGCGTTTCCACTAGCCACGCGCGCCTTTCGCTCTCTCTCTCTCTCTCACAACACAGCAGATGGAAGAGTGAGAGAGCTTCGCGCGCCGGGAGGCACGCGCCGAGGGCGAGCGCGAGCCTCCCGGCGGCAGCGAAGTGGCTACATACTACTACTACTACTACTACTACTACTACTACTACTACTACTACTACTACTACTACAGAGGAGGGAACGACCCACACCCTAAGGAGCTTCGCCCCTAAAACGTATGCTATCTCATGAAAAGTGGCCCGTTCCCACATGCAGTGCACTTCGCTGCATAACACCCGTGTACTGCAATGAAGCCAACGCTTGCGTACTGCGGTGAAGCTAGCACCTGTGTGCTGCAGCAAAGCGAACGCCTGCGCACTGCGGCGAAGCTAATGCTCGTGTACTGTGGTAAAGTTAGCTCAGCTTTCTAATGCACAGTTATGTTGGGCTGTTTTTGAGGACTTTGGAATGACACTGTGGGAGTACACTATTAATGCAAGAAATTTTTTTGCCCATGTTTAGCAGCACATTTCTCAATAATTTTACATGGTATTATTAAAAGATATTAAAACTTATTCAAAAAATATTTGATTCAATTCACACTTGAAAAGAATTCGCTTTGCATTCAAAATTTTGCTATCTTGCAGAGCTCTAGTACTCAGTTTACCACTCCAAGATGGTGGTACGACCCTTGCCAACGAAAACAGCAACGGTCTTGAGAAAGGATGTAAGGGTTATTTCTGGCACTTCCAGTTTTCCAGCACACTGAGGCAGTGTGACACTCGAAGTGTGACAATGGATTTTTCAGTGTGATCCGTCCTATGACAGATTACACTGAAAAATCTGCCTGTGCCAGATATCATGAAAGTGAAGGCTTGAAGGATGCATGCATAAAACGTTTTTGTGTCAAACTAGCTACAGTGATGAAGAACAAGTTGGGGGTGGGGGGAATCTGCACTATGATGAATGATTAGGCCTATAATCGAGTTTTGCATGGAACGTGTGAGCAACAAGAAACACAATTTTGGTGCTGTGGGGATCACTACCAGAGGGACGCGGAGAGAGGATGACGACGATGTGATCGGGCAGTGAGTGACACGCGCTAGTGCTAGCCGGGGCCGGGAGCTCACTCGACGTGCTACTGGGCACGGGCTGGCGCCTTTCCGCTGGCTAGCGTGGACTGAGGACTCCGGGTTGATACGTGGCCATCTCCCACAATGGCGCCCAATGTGGGGCCCTGGCTGCGTCCTGGGAAGGACCGTGTGTTCGTGGGAGACGCCGCATCGCCCACTCCGTTGCACGTAAACGACCACCGCCCCCCTGGTGACCTCTGGGAGCAATGGAGCGCAGCAGACGAACAGAGGTGAGAGGCTGCGTCGGCTCTCGCGCAGTTTGCACAGAAAAAGCCACGAGTCCCACAGGTAAGCAGGCCGACGTCGCGACACAGCAGGCCGACAATGCCATCTCGGCCAAGGAAAAGAGCGCCGGCAATGCCAAGACGGAGTAGTCGCCACAGAAAGGGACTTCAGCCGAGGTGTCGGAAGATGACGATGTGAAGAAGGATGAGAAGACAGACCACAATGACAAGAAAGAAAATGGGGATTCCGAGGACAAGCACGCGGAGGGTGCCGGTGACGACAATGCTGATGCAGTTCAGGATGGTGAGGACTACGATAAGGAAGGGACGACCCCGAGGGAGATGACGACACTGAGGACGATGATGAGGATGATGCGTAAAGTGGCTAGTGGCGGGACGACTGCAAGGCAGACGACAGTCCGGAGAGCCGGGCCAAGCTGACATCGATGGGTTTCTACTTGTGGGTGGCACCTTCGACATCCCGGTGCGACTTCTGACACCCTCCCACGTGTTGCTAATCTGCGAAGGCTGGCGGGCGACTGCAATCGACTCCACGAGTGAGCGATTACACCCACCGGCTGCCTGCTGGGTGCACTACTGTGAGAGAGGTTGGCGATGACGATCGGTCGTACTACAGCGCCCAGGTTCTGTTTAAGTTCTGCGTGTTCCTGCAAGACCTTCAGAGGTTTAGGACCGGTAGATCCTGCAAGACCTTATGCCTGGTGCTGCGCTACCTTGCCTGGTTCACCACCCCGCTCGGTGGCCCAGCTTTCAAGACTCTGCCGCTGGTGGGGGCGTCAACCATTGTTCGAGCCATTGTGGACAGGTGTGGGGATTGCCAACCGTCTGGGTACGGCATGCGCCGAGGTTGGTGATGGTTCCTGGAGGCGACATCGGCGTTGGGGACTTCTCCGACATGGTTGATGAGCATGCGGTGAGCATGGTTGATGAGCGGGATCACTAAGGGTAGAGCATTGCCAAGTAGATTCTAGACCCTCACCCGTGCATCGCATCTATGGTGGTTGGCCGGCGTTACTGAGTGACTGCGCCCACTAGATATCGGCTGGGTGCACTATTCAGAATGAGGTCGGCGAGACTGACCACTTGTGCGTCCGAGTCCGGGCTAGGTGTAGTACCTGCTGGTTCCTGGAAGACCTATGAAGGTTTAGGGCCGCGGGATGCTGGAAGACCTCATGCCTGGAGCTTCACTGCTTCGTCCCCCGCTTCCGCGTTCTTTGCCGCAGCTCTTATGGGCTACACCTCCGGTGAGGGCGTCGCATCTTTGTGCAGGCCGCCACAGGCCACTGTCATCGCAGAAGGAGGGAGAGTGTGGGGATCGCCAGCAAAGGAACGCAGAGAGAAGATGACGACAATGTGATCGGGCAGTGCGTGGCGCACGCTAGTGCTAGCCGGGGCCGAGAGCTCACTCGACGCGCTGCTGGGCGCGGGCCGGCGCCTTTCCGCTGGCTAGCATGGACTGAAGGCCTGCGGGCCGAGACGCGGCCATCCCCCACAGTGCTTAAAAATTTGGGCCAAATAATTTCTACACATGCCTCATAAAATGAGAATGAACAGCACGCACACAACCAAAATTTTGATTATGACAATAAGACCAGTCACTCTGAGAACCTTCAGCTCTGTAATGCACAGGATGTTGTGCCGTTAAGACAAGTACTGCGTGCTTTTGACAGGCGAGAGCAAAAAACGCACCGTGCCAACATGCAATGCCACCTGTGCTACTTGAGGGGGACTGCGTGTAGCCTTGATGCCTCCTCTGAAGACAGTTATGCCAGCAAAATGAGCCGAAAGTGCACTGCCCTTTCCTCGCCCATTTTTCATACATTTTCTCTCGCACTTGGAGCAGTGGTGAACGCCTCTTGCAGCAGCCTCTCGTAAGCACGCCATCTCAACACGGAGTATTCAGAGGCAGCTTAAGGAGCAGCTGCAGATGTCATCTCACGTGGCGGCGTGTACCGACAACACTTGGCAGCGCGCTTTCCATGGTAAGAAGAGCGACGTACGTTACAGGCATGCAGTTAGAGAAGGTGTTGCCTTTACACATGGTACCGTATTTGCCCTAAAAAGTTCATGACACACCCATGCACGCTCAGTTGTGGGTTTACCTGTAGATACGCTTGCATGGCAAATGTGCAAGTACGTGTGGTAACTAACTGTTCCCGCACAGGTTGAACCAAGCAGTAGGCGACACATTTGAGCTGCCGCACATTCAATTCAAATTTTATTTCCATAAAGATGAAGTATGCTTTCAGTATGCTTTCTAATAAGATTCAAGGCTCTTCTAGAAATCAGTGAAGTATTTCTTGATGGTGAGATATAGGAAAGTCGTCTTTAAAAAGTCGCATTACAACCAAGTTTTTCGCTGCAACTATGATTTGTCAAGATCTGTCCATGCTTCAATGCACATGCATGTGTAAAAAACTGGTGCATAGCAATAATATTTAAAAGAATTTTTTTTATGTGCTCACGTGTCCTTTGAAGCTTCCGAGGCAGTCTCACGGTTCGGAAAAGCTTAAAGCTGAAACTGCATCAGAGGCGAGTGTCACCAAACGAAAGCAGTTTATTCTGGTAATGCTCGTGCATATAAAGGGACACCGTGACTGATGCGCATGCACAGTTTGCAGTTGCACATGACACGCTCAATACACCTTCCTTTCTTTGAGCGAGGTTATATTGCAGAGAAACTGAACACACTCGGTGAAAATTAGCGTTGCAGCGCAGCCGACGCGGTCGACGGGTTGGACGCACTGATCGCCGAGGAGCGGGGGCACCGTGCTGACTGTCACCGGTGGCAGCGTAGGAGCAGGAACGGCTGAGCGCAGTGGCGAAAGCTTGTTTCTCTCGGCTGCGTCGTTGCTGTCCGAGTCATTGCTTTCAGTTGTACCAAGTAGGAACTGTTCACGTGTCCCGAGCAGATGCTGCCTACTTGCGACGCAGCAGCTGGTTGTCTTCCGTGACTACCTGGTAGGACCGCGGTGCTAGCTTGCCAACGACCTGGGCTCTTCGGGTCCACTGGTTGTTTCTAACCCGGACGACTTCTCCCTTTCTTAGCGGTGGCAACTTCCTCCTCCTCCGCGCGTTGGGTGGGTTTCGCTTGAATACTGGGGAGCAGGATTCTTGCGTGAAGTCTGGGAGGGGAGTGCGAAGTCTTCTTCCCTGCAGGAGTTCTCCTGGCAACCGACCGTCTTCAAGAGGAGCGGTATGATAGGATAGAAGACCAAGCAAGAGGTCGTTTCAGGTTTTCGACGTCTTCTTCAATATTCTTTCCACAATCTGCACCCCTTTCTCAGCAAGACCATTGCATCGGGGAAATCCAGGACTCGATGTGACATGGTTGAAATCACACCTGGATGCAAAAAGAAGGAATTCATGAGAACAAAACAGGGGCCCATTGTCTATGCACACCTCTACTGGGATCCCATACCTTGCGAAAACAGCAATCAGTTTGGAAATGACGGTCCTTGCCGTGGTGTCACTCAAATGCTCCACTTCTGGGAAATTCGTCGGGGCATCAAAGACACACAAATAAGAATTTCCCCCGTACCGGAAAATGTCCACGCTCACCCGGTACCACGCATGAGGCGGCGTTGGTCTCGAAATGATCGGTTCACTTGGTTGTGCGTACGCGTGCTTCTGGCATGCGCTGCAGCTTCATAACATATTGTCAATGTCATTACTAAGTCCGGGCCAAAACACTAAGCTGCGTGCTCTTGCTTTACTTTTGTTCAGGCCTAAATGGCCCTCGTGGATGTGTTTAAGCATTTCCGGTCTCATGGATCTCAGGATTGCTACTTTACACCCCTTCAGTAGTACTCCTTGCACTTTAGACAATTCTGAAGCAAACGGCTTCATTGGGCCTTCTAGGCTGTCACCTCCGTTTCCTTCGATGTAGTGACTAACGGCCTGCAGTTCTGGATCTTTTGCAGTCTCGGCCACTAAGCGGTTCAGGGTTTTAGTTCTCACCAACTCTAGTATAACAGCGACTGTGTGGACTTCGACGTCTTCTGTCGAACCTGCGTATTACTTGTTGCTTGGTCGTGACGATCTGGACAGCATGTCGGCAAGGACCAGCTGCTTCCCTGGAACTAATCGGAGTTCATAATCGTATGTCATCAAATGAAAGAAGAGGCGTTGAAGTCATGGTGGCATATCCCCGATACCTTTCGATGCGATGGCTATAAGCGGCCGGTGATCTGTCTCGATAATATCTTTGCGACTAAGTGACAGAATTTTTCGCATGCAAAGGTGATTCCCATGCCTTATTTTTCTATTTGTGAATACATTTGTTCGGAATGCATCGTAACACGTGAAGCATAGGCTATCGGTCGCCAGTTATCACCATAATGCTACAGAAGAGCTGCCCCCAGTCCACTTTTCGATGCATCAGCTGTTATTTTAGTCGCCCTCGCTGGGTCAAACATAGTGAGAACCGGTGCATGAGTCAGCGGGTGGCATTTCGCTTTCCACTCGCTAGTGTAGTTTTCAGTCCATTGGAACACTGTCTTTCCTGATTAGGCTGCGCAGAAGCTTTGTGTTTTCGGCCAGGTTTGGCAGGTATTTTCTGAAATAGTTTGTGACAGCAAGCATCCTGTGGACTGCTGCTTTCTCTATTGGGAACAGCATTTCACTGAGGGATGCACCAAGTACCGTGTTCGGCCGGATTCCGTTGCACGTTAGAACATAACCGAGAAAGTCAATTTCGGCCTGCCGAAACTTGTACTTTGTAGCATTAAACACCAGGCCAGCCTCACAGGCTCGTTGCAAAACAGCTCGAAGGCGTGCGTCGTGCTCTTCTGCTGTTGCTCCCCAGATTAGAATGTTGTCGATGTATACAGCTGTACGTGGGATACTGCCAGACAGCTCGCTCACCATTTTTTGGAATACTTCTGGTGCGGACACAATTCCGAATGGAAGCCTCAAAAATCGGTAGCGGCCAAACAGTGTTCCAAACGTGCAAAAAATCTTAGATGTGGCCTCATCTAGTGGAATTTGGTGAAAACCTGAATTCGCATCGAGGCACGAGAAGTACCTGGCACCGACTACATCCGCTTCAATATCTTCGTGCCTAGGCATCTGGTAATGCTCACGCTTTAAGCACTTGTTAATCTCCTTTAGGTCCATACAGGCACGCAGGCTTCCATCCTTTTTTTGAACGAGAACAAGAGGGCTTACCCAGTCTGTTGGTTCCTCGACCTTTTGTATGATTACTGCTTGCTCCATGCGCCGCAACTCTTCTCGCAGAGGCTCTCTTAGTGCCAGGGGTACTCGTCGTGCCGCCTGCACACTGGCGTGGCCCCTTCTTCCAACTTGATCTTGTACTTGCGAGCAACGCACAAAGTGCCGCAGAACAACTGCGGGAACTCGCTGAAAATGTCGTCCTCACCTGCAGTGTCCACAATGTCAACTGACCAAGACACTAGTCCTAGCGCCTCGCTTGCTAGTAGTCCCTGTACGACAGGGTTTTTTTTTTTTTGGCAATGAAGAAGTGTATATCACTTGCTCGGCCGTTTGTGAGAACTCTTAGCTTGGCCACTCCGATGTGCTTTATAACATGCCCGCTATAGGCATGGAGGACCAAAGTGCAAAATGGTTAATTGTTTTGCACAAAAACCAAGGCTGGGCATCTCCTGCGTTCATGCAACCTGTTGCATCTGTTGCATTTCGACCCAGTTGAATGAGGGCGTCGCTTCACTGTCGCCAGTTGGCTTCCTGGCTGTGCCCATGATTCATTCCGAAGTGCTGCAATTTCTGCGGCTTTACACAACTGTTCTGCCTTTAGCATTGTCAAATTCTTCTCACTAATCATCTTCTCTCGCAATTTAGCATCGCTACTGCCGAAAACAATATGGTCGTGGATCATCGAGTCGACCTGTAGCCCAAAGTTGCAGTTGCGGGCTTGCTTCTGCAAATTTTGAAAAAAATGCTCGAAGGGCTCTTCTTCAAACTGAGTCCTTGAACAAAAAACACCAGGGCTGCGTGGAACCGCAGGACAGTGACAGCGTAAGCTGGAGGAGCGATCTTCGTAGAGGTCATTTTAAACGCTTGGAGAAACTAGCGCAAGTAGAGGCAGAGGGTATCATACCCTGCTCCATAACTCATCATTTCGTAAGTAATGAAGTACCCACTAAGACATAATTACTGCGGCATTGTAACGTGCAAATCTGTATAACTGCACATCTTAGAGAGTCTCTTGGCGTCATTTTCCCGAGAACGAACGGAACTCTCGGCCCAGCGTCGACGGCGAGCTGCGGTTTGGGCTTCTCTCTGCACAACTGTCTTTGTGCCCTACACTGCCTTGCTGCAGCCACGTGTGTAGCTCTGCGATTCGCTTATTCAGCAGTGGTCCACACCTTACAAGGAGGCGCCTTCGGGTATATCGAAGAGTCAAGTCAGGTTGCTGTCGAGGCTGCGCTCGTCGCCTGCCGCGTGACGTATGGCAAGATATGACAAAACTGCTTCAAAGGGCAGCACTTCGTAATAATGATGGCGGAGAAGTTGAAGAAGATTGCTTGATAATGATGATGTTGATGATGCCTCTGTAACGGGTGTAGAGCTACGAAGCACGCACAGCTGTGTTCTTTCAAATGATTCCTCGAGCTCGTTATGCAATCCACTTTCTGCGACGTGTAGTGGCGTATTATTATTCTGCCACGTAACATTACATTTGTTAATGCGATTCCTCGGCAGACGTTATACCTGTTTAGGTCTTTTAGAAATGATTTTTCAAGCACAGGCGCAGCTCAGTGGTAGAATGCTGGACTGCCACGCAGAGGGTGTGGGTTTGAATCCACGCAGAGGACGAGGTCGAATACTCCTCAGTCCTGGTTATATTTTCTAAAATTTGCACGATAGTGGTTACGGACACCGGCGACAGCGGCGGACAACTACGGCGTAAAAAACGGCCCTTGTTGTGATCTCATAACAGCTTATACTGTAAGACAAGTATCGTTCATGCACCTCATTCTGTTGCTCTTGACAGTACTCTTTGAATTTCTTGACAACTGTGGCACAGTCCTCTTTGTTTTTGCCCTCCATAAATGCGAAATTATTGAATACCTCCAGTACGTCGTCCCCTGCAGCACTCAGCAGCAGAGCTGTCTTTGCGGCTTCTGACCTCGGCTCCTTTCACGATTCCATTGCGGTAAGAAACAGGTCAAACTTCTGTTTGAAATGGTCCCAGTTTTTCAAGATGTTGCTGGCTAGAAGCAGGGGATCCGGAGGCTTCGCCAATTCCATCTTCTCACTGGCCCCACCACGTTGTACTGACGAGTCAGGTTCCGCACCCCAGGCAGCGAGCCACTTCTGACACCATGTATCAGAGGCGAGTGCGACCAAACGAAAGCAGTTTATTCAGGTAATGCTTGTGCATATAAAGAGACACCATGGCTGATACGCACGCGCAGTTTGCAGAAATAGTATAATAAACAGCGCACAAGCAGACGACGGACAAGGAAACGAGTGACGGAGAAAAGCGATGACATCCAACTGAAATTTTATTGAAGCACGCACACATATATACACAGAGACTTGAAACATGGGCACAAGTGCAATGTGTCACATAAGCACTGTCTCTGTCACTCCTTTCTTTGTCCGATATCCACTGTTTATTAAACTATGAATCATCCAACTTTAAACCTTGCTTAAAGCTGAGTTTCAGGGTTTCATGAGCCAAATGATGATGATGATTGTGGTTTTGTTAAGGAAAGGATGCCAATTTCTGTAGCCCATGTTGGGAGCACGGCTAAGCATCCGTGGGGGTATAGAGGAAAGGGAGTGAAAGAGATAGAAAGGAGAGAAAAGCCGTAGTGGAGGGCTCAGAAAATTTTCACCACCTCAGGGTTCTTTAACGCGCATTGACATTGCACAGTACAGGGGCCTCTGGCATTTTCCCCTCCATCGAAAATGCGACTGCCGCAGCCAGGGTCGAACCGACATTTTATGGGTGGCAGTCAAGCACCGTAACCACTACACCACCGCGACGAACAAATCCATACCGTGACTTTAAAGGAGTAACACGAATTTTAGACATTTTCACATGGTTGCTCTGAATAAAAGCATTTGTCAGAAACGAAGAGTATCGTGGTGCGTAGGCACACAATGAATATACCCTTAACGTGGGCAACTTAAAAAAGTGCTTTTGGTTTTGGTTTCAGGGAAACGGGTGGGGGGGGGGGGTAGTAGTTTTGTAGTGACGTGTCAACACAGGCTGCATTCATACGTCATGGTGCTGCCCACTGCGATCAGGATGATGGCTTGCACACCCTCGGCAACAAAAACTTGAAAGTCAATTTTACATATTTAAACCTGTTTTTCTGGTTCCGGTGTGTGAGGAGTGTTAATAATGCATGCCAAGGAATAAAAAAAATATATCTATTACACCGCTTTAAAGATATATCATTACTCCTTCAGCATGGCATGCGAAAGATTCTGGATTCATTTTTACTACCCGGGATTATTTAGTATGCACTGAAACCCAACTACATGGTTGCCTGTACAGTTTGAGTTCATGAAACACAGCTGCCGAGACAGGGCTCACATAGTCGAGTTTGGCAGCTTGGCTACAATGGCTGGTCTCGGGGTCTATGTGTTTCTCATAATAAACAACAAAAAATGAGTGGTCATGTTTTACATTGTCACTCGTAACACAATGTGATCACATAAGCAAGGCGTTCACTTACTTCATTCTGGTCTTCGGCTGACCGATCTGGGGCTTCTTCTTCTTCTGTGCCGGAGTCGGATTCCCATTCCTCAGCTTCCGAGCCAATGCCCTTGGCTTCGCCATTCACCTGCATCAAACGGTGGGAAGCCAGTCAATTATCATGATGACAGTCAATTATCATGATAGAGCATGATGACACCGATCATTGTAACAGTGGTACAAAATATTCCACAACTATGAACAGCCTTTAATCTCAGTCCAAGCCACTTCATGGCAGGAAGCTATTCGAAAAATTTTTCACAACACAGCACTGGATGCCCTACTGAGAAAATAATTACGAATCTCTATGAAATTCAGTTTCATGGCGCACAATTCCTCTCATTCACCAAGACCTACGGGGTAAGCTAGGCTGCTCATTACAATAACCTCCCCGCCACAGAAATAAAAGAGCATAATAAATGAACTACACCACGTTACATTAGCGATTCGTGCAGTGAATCTCGAACACTGCTGTTGTTCACCAAGCCCTGGTGCAGCGACATACCTCTCCGGCGTCAACCTGTGGCGTTGCAGCCAGGTCCAGAGGCGACGAGACATCGTCGTCCTCCTCTTCAACAGGCGCTGCAGCAGCAGCAGTGGCTGCAGCCATAGCCGTAGCAGCCGCTGAAGAGGGCTTGGCTCCAGCCGCGTGAGGGTGATGCCGGGCGTGATGGTGCTTCTTCTTGTTCTTAATGATAATCTTACGCATGAGCTGCTTGGGCGAAGGCAGAGGCTGCCCCGGTCGCAGAGGGTGCGTCGGCAACGGCTCGGTCACCAGCATGTCGCCAAACAGCTTGCGGCAGTAGGTGGCCATCTTTGCTTGTTGCTTGGGCGAGCAGTGGTTCTCGAAGGACAACACGACGGGATAGTCGGAGGTCTTGAAGGCACTCTCGGCAATGGCCTCGATCACTTCACGTAGAAGGATCTCTGTGACCACTGTGTAGCCATGCGTCACGATGGGCTCCTCGTCTGAGTTCCGGCCCGTCCAGCAGTCGAGCTCCACACAGCGGCAGCCTGCCAGCAGACACTGGCGATACATCTCCACCGATGACTTTCCTGCATTCCCACGTACAACAGATATGAGCGATTAGTGCAGTGCAAAATTCGTTGTTCAGCACTGCTTTGAAATTTGCTTTCTTGAATGCCATCAGCCTTCTGAACTTCGCCTTAAATCTGCAACTTCCCAAAAACCGTGATGCGATTTACTACGAGGATCAAAACAAGTAAACAGAAAGTAGAATCAAATTCCACAATGCACGAACAATGAAAATGACCAATGCGATGAACAATGAGCAGCAGACAAAATGCCCAATTCAAATTTAACACTGACGTGGGTTGCTATGACAGCTAATGGTGTCACGAAACAGCACTACAAGCTAAACAGCAGTAGATCTTAAGAATGGTGATACACAGATCATACTCTTATACGACAACCAGCGAGCCCTCTACCAAATAAATTACACAGACCTTTCGACACGATGCATTTCACTAGGGCATTTCACACAAGAGATGTTTACTTTACATAACTGCTTTTCTTATCATGGCTGTTCGCCAGACGTACATGCCAAAAACAGATAAGCGGTCACTGTTGGCCTAAGTATTTGTAAGCGATGCGGCATTTATTGCAACCTTTAGCTACAACCTGCCTTCTTCAGAATGGTGCATGACCTGCACCGTTCGTTGGTTTTTAGCAGTGTGACGCCTCTCTTCATAGTTACATAATGTTCTTACCTTGCTTGCCCAAGCCGCACGTATATGCACAACACTGAAAATGCCGCACATGCTCTCAGCTGCGAATGCCATCAGGAATACCCTGGACTGGGGTACGTTGCTTCATTGGTTTGCAACGATCAAAAATGTAAACAGCGCCACCTTGCACCAAAAGCGAAATACACGCTGGAAAAAGCGCTTTCGTTGTCTGCTGTACGGTCACTGTACAATGCAGATGCACTCTTCAATACTGAGTCACTCATGCCTCTCCGGCATCGGGCATGCACCTGTGTATAGGCTACCAAATGTCACTATACAGACCTCTAAATAGTGTAAAGACAATCACTATGGCATCCATCGTTTCGCACTGCATTAGTACCCCAGTGTGCATTAGTATGTACAAACAAACTGAACCACACTTGGCTAGAGTGGCCGGCTACAGACTGAGCATATGCTAGCTCTACCTATCCCACTAACGTGACGCAGGTGTGGAAGAGACACTAAGGGCAAGTGTTAAGCCAACATGAACTGTTGAAAGACCATTCAAGAAATGCCACTGGGCATGTTTCGTGCCATGAAAACGCCCAGTTTGAACAAAAATGGTGTTTTTACTATGCTGCTAGAACCATCCAAACCGCCCACCTTTAACATCCTGGTGACAAAGGTTCGTCGTTTTCTAACGTGGTTTTTTTATACACGTTTTTATACACAAACTTTATACACGCGTGAAGTGTATGTATGAGTGCATTAGTGCACATCAACAAACTGTGGTTGATGTTTCAGAAAGCGCTGAAATGAGTGCAAAAAGCTGATGCATATCACTGTCGATCGACGACTGTTCTCGCCACTGTGGTCTTACAGTTTGATTTGCTTTTTTGCTGAGCACAGCTTCGCCCCAATAAACGGTTCAGCTCTCAGTGATGCTGTGTCCTCCATCGTCACGACAATATCTTGAACGCAGCGGCTACCGCTGGCCGATGCTGCACATTGCAGTACACAGCCACGCTGCGTACAAGTGCGATTCCGTCTGTACCATCTTTTATGGCACCCGTGGTTGTTAAAGTTAGTGTGTCATTGTTTATTGGAGTTCTAGGCTTCGTTGGAGACAGCCGGTACATGTGGAAATCCCAAATTTTTCCTACTCAGTAGGAACTCGTGAATGCTGTCGACTGCAGAATTCCTATGCTAGCTTTTTTGCCTCTCACAACTGCTGCAAGGATATCTGATTCCTACACAGCTGCTGTGATTTGTGCGTAATCAAATAGAAAGAAAAGGATGGATGACCAACTGCAGACGGTTCTCCAATAAAAAGCTTGCAAAATAAATTATACTTGAGAAAGCAGCGCTGCACAAAGAATAAACAAGAGCTGAGCATCGATGTCCTGTCTTTTTCGGGTTTCTTGCGTATTTGTGTTGCAGCGCTGCTTTTAAACACTAAGTATAAACTGTAAGCGCATTACATTAGAGCTTACTTAAGAAAGCATGCAAGCAAAACGAATATTTTAAGGACAATGTTTCCCAGGTCATCCCGGCATGGTTTCGTCTTGTCAGCAAGTACTTTTCAGCGCACCGATATTACGGCACACTTAGCCGCTCTAAAAAAATAGCTTTTCTTCTCTGTGCTACTCCAGCATGACCATAGCATAGAAGGACAGAAAGTTGAGCGAGTTGGACTGTCGCATGGGTGTGGTTTATAAGATTCCTTTTAGCTGCGGACGTTTTTATGTAGGGCAAACTGCGCGTTGTAATAATCAAAGATTAATTGAACGCAGAAGGTCACTATCAGGCAGGACGCCGTCCAATCTATCCTTGCACTGCCAGGTCTGCAGCTGCATGCCCGAGTTAGACGAAACCGAGATCCTGTACAGGCATAAGAACGAAGATATGCGTTTATTGGTTGAGGCCTGCCTGGCATATCAGTATTAGTGGAAGTGCATGCGTGAGTCAGCCGTCGATTAGCTTAAACAGAGAGGAGTTAGAAAGCCTTAGGAGTTGTCTATCGCGAAGACCGGCACATGTAACCGTTTGACAGGTGGCACTACCATTCCGAGCATGCGCAGATAAGCTGTGTGTCTTCTTTCTTTTTCGCCTCTGTGCTGTGCATCAGTTGTTAGTCGGCGTTCGTGGTGTTCACTGCTCTCCTTGTGTCCGTGTCCTGCACGCCTCTTCTTTTGATCATAGCACAGATGTGCGGGGAAAGTGTAACGTGTGCAAGATACTGCGCAAAAAGATATGTTTCTTATTTTTATAATTTGTATCGTATTGTTCCCATTTAGTTGTTTGTTAGCATTCTCGACTTAGTTGTAAATTCCGGGCAGTTGGTCCCATGAAGTTAAAATAATTATGTCACAATATTTCCACAATAAATAGTTGAGGGTTTAGGTTTGCGGTATTCATTGGTCATGTTGCGCAGTCAATACCGCTACATGGAAACACGAGACGAAAGGTTCTATGTCGATAGACACTTCACCATAGAGCAACCAGTGCATGATAGCTTCCAAATTTCCCCATTATTTTCACCCGATTCTCTATCAATGGCGCTCGGCTACCAGCCGGCGCTGCCTTCACATTAAAACCACAGATAATGTCCCCGTGGACTGTTTTCCGTGTGCCGCCTTTCTAATAGACAATACAAAGATGAAGACCGTGCTGGGGGCTTCTGCAGCCTAAGCAGCAGAATGAACAATCCCACTCTAAGTGGCTGGCCCTCCTATGGAGGCCCTCACATCACAAAATATACTATGCATTTTGAAAGAGTTGTTATTCTCACAGAGTTATTCAAGGAAAGCATGCAATAGCCGATGTGAAAAGCGCCTTTGCACTTTGTTTGAATGTTTTGTGCATTTTACACTGTCACCGCAACATTAAAGGGGTTCTGCAACACTTTTTGGACGATCCTGCAAACAAGTGAGCAAAAATATTACTGCACTGTACGCAGTTTGGTTTTAAATATAGCTTAGAAGTGCCTCTTTCAACAAATGACGTCACTGCGGTCACCAACTATGCTGCTTAAATAAATGATTCTCCGCAGTGTTTTATTTGTTCGTACTAAGTTCAAGATATATAAAGACAATGTATGTTTCTGCATCTTTTGAAGCATTTGGTTGGTCGTTTCGGTCCTCTGAATTGGAGCTGGCAAGTGTGAGGAGAGCTCACAATCGGAGCGGGAGATGCTGTGTACCAACTGAATGCTTCTGGTATTTTGGAGTGGCTGCCTGTACCGCCATGGTGCAGCTAGCACAGGAATTCACTGTGTAAACATTCGTGCGTGACATTGGCAATCGAGTGGTATGCCAGCCCAAAATGTCTGAACCCAGCAACAGCCCTCTTTCACAACTTGAATTGCTTCAAGTGGGCCGTATCTGCGAAGCAGCGTTCATTTTCAAAGCACTCGAGGGATGGCAAGCTGAGGTGCGAAAGATTAACAGTGGCACGGCAATGCCTGTATTGCACAGGACAGGCTTGTTTGTTTCTGCCACTGCTCTTCACTTCAAGGCGACGATAAATGTATCGCATGCATCAACACATGACATATGAGCATGTATAGCAATAATGTTCGTGTTGGCAAAAGTGAAGACTCTGTGACCAGCTCATACATAATAGCAAATGGCAATGGCATCTGCCTTGCTAGGCCTAACGCTCGGATTTGCCAGTGACGTTGGGCTGTTGCGATGTGTCTCTCGATCTCGAAGGTGTCAGTACACACATAATGCCATTACCAGAGGCAACCACGGCGATGAAAACTTCTGTTTTCTGCTTAATGATGAGGATCCAAAGTCTTCCGAGCATGCACGTTGAAGCACTGTACAATGGCAGAGCATACCTCCTGATCACTTTTTCGCTCTGTGTGTCCTGAGCCATCGTACACCAGGCGTAGGATGGAAAGGCTTCCCTACCAGCAGTGGCCGACGGCCGATGATTGTACACACATTGGATTCCCATCGGCTTCCGTTATCATTGGCCAATGCCCTGGCTAAGTGATATAAAAGGGCATGGCCAACATTTAAAATATGGGAAAGATGGTGGTGACAGTGGGGAACCTGTTTTTAAATTTTGTTTTTCTCTTAGTTTTTGACAATGGCACGTATAAGTAGAGAAAAAAAAGAACATTTCGGAGATACGTGTCAAATTTGTGATGGTGGCCAAGGGCTTTTCTGTAACATACCATGGTCACGGTCCAATATGTTCTAGGACGGTCACCAAGTACAGTCATGATCACTTCTCCATAATAGTGTATGGAAATTCTTGGCAGAGGATCATATAACTACGTACCAACGGCCAAAAAAAAAAATGAAATGCCGAAGCATGGCTGTACGTGTACGACAACTCGGAGCCCATGGGCTCCGAGTTGTCGATGGTTGTCGATGGTCAGCTCAACTGGCAGAGTGAGCACCCCAGAGAGGCGTTGGTTCTGGGTTCGAACCCCGGACCAGGACGAATTTTTCAGCAACTAGGAAGCTTTTATTTCTGAGAAATCCATATGGATTTCCTTGTAGCCTTGTGCTACAAAACGGGTGGATGCTAATTTTCCATTTCATAAAACGTCACTCCACCTTGTGGGTTTCCACAGAACTCATTTGCCATGACATTCAAAAGCAAAAAAAGAGTAAAAAATATTATGATGGCATTTGTTATTGACTAAAAATTGCCCGAACTTGGCTGTTACGCGAACATTCATAACTGGCGAATGGAGAGCAAGAATTGTAAACTTTTTGGCACAGAGGTAACCAACTAACCAGACTGTGTAACCAACTAGGTTCTTTGCCATCCGAAAATTAGAAATCAAGTTGTAGCAAAAATACCAAAGAAAACAAAAAAGCTTCATTTTTTCGTGCATTCCTTAACATAAAACATGATTACATCAAAACTTACCATTAGTTTTCACTATTACTAGTTCACTGCACAGGCTAGTAATAAAGAAATGAGCGTGCAAAGTTTCACTGAAAGATATTGATTCATTTCGAAGTTATAACTGTTTGCGCAACACGAAAGTGCAAGAAATAAAGTTTTGAGAAAAACAAGATTAAAGTTTTTCAACCCTTGTAGAAACAAGATCATCATGTCCAAGGAAGTTAAAATCCATCAGGATCATAGCTAGGGCCCTCCTTAGCTGCCACGAGCTCTCTTTCAGCTTTTGTTGCTGCCCGTCTTTTCTTGCGGAGATGTTTTGCCTCGCCAGTTGATTGACTCTGGGCCTGCTTCATATGGTCACTAGTGCAACATGCTACAAGAGTGCGGTGGCCAGGTTCTATGCCTGCTTCCCTCATATATATCTGCTGTACTTCTGTTGCCATCATTTAAGTGGCACACAGCATCATCTAAACCAAAAAGTAAGATGGGCAGGCTCATGCATGCAAATCATACCGTTGGAAATCTCATGGTTATTTTAGGTTTTTCCACACAGAGATGACAGGATTTCCATAACTACAATCCTTACAGCAGAGGTTCTTTCAGCAGCTCTTCACAATTGCCCTCCAAGTTTCCAAGCTTTACAGCACTCGCCGAAACATTTACGTCCGCATGGTCTTCAGTCAGGGCATTCATATAGTGTGCAGATTTCCAAGAAAGTTCCGTCTGAATCACCTTTTTAACTGAACTTTGCCATGCATTCTCACAAAAACGTTCGGCCTATGTTATTACTGTTGCTACTAAAAGCAATACCTATAAAAAGGACGAACCCGGTAGCATTCAGAGCAGCAGCATAAAGCGCGCACAAAGTAAAGAACTGAGACGCTTGTAGCGTCACGCACCCCCCTTGCGGAAATTTAAAACAATGCTTAAAAAGAAGGAAGCCTTACAGATTGTCTTTAATAATCTTTTACATATCCAACTAAAACATAACTGAAAAATTTCAATATATATCATTGATTTTCGCTGAGTTATCAGTTTCTGTTACCAAATCGCATCAGTTTCGGTTTCAGAACCATTCAACAGCTGTTAGAAAGTTGGCTATAACTTTGAACTAAATAAGATAAGAACGTGGTCCTTGCTGCAGAACATCTTTGAATGTTTGCGGATTCTTGAAGTTTAAAAAAGGAAAAAAATGTCGTTTCTACAAAAAAAAAAGAAGCTTTTTGAAAGGCGATGACATACCTTAATAGCTATTTATATAGTATTCCATAAAAAACTACAGCAGATTTAGCTGGGCACGAAATTACTGCCAAAATAGAAAAGTAAAATAAAAGTACTAGAAATTGCATTGGCCAAAATGTTTGGCCCCCATGTACAGAACATGCCTGGCTATTGCATGGCATTCCACTACAGTTCCAATCATGGGAGGTGTTTCCAATCATTTTCCAAGCATGGCCTTCCTATGCTTGGCCAATGGTAGGCTTGTCACATTTGCCAAGCACATTCCTCACTAGGCCTCCAGTGACTTTCCAATCATGGACAGCTTGGCCATTGATGCTTTGCCATGCCTGGTCCTAGCAAATTTTGCTGACACGGTTATCTTACCACCCACAAGCACGATAACAACCTGAACACAATCCAGCAAACATGCAGGGCATCTCAAAACATCTGACAGTGCCTATTAACGAAATGCGGCTTCACGCTGTCGCTTGTCAAAACGCGGTGGCTAGTAGTGTCAGCTGACCCAACCTCTCGGCATTTGTGCCAATGCTCTCACTTCGTCGTCAAAGCGGTCAGGTGCGCTCAGAGTCTAGGAGGCTCACGCTCCGAAAGAACCATCCGAAAGCAGTTCGTGCGCTCAACTTCAGCCTACTGAATGGATAGCCACTTTCCAGAACAGTCTAGAGTACTCAAAAATGGCCATCCGAACATGTCATCTCTTTAATAAGACCAACAAAAGTCAAGCGGTCAGGCGATTTCCGGCTGTACTTAAAACTGAATGGCAAATTCCTTGGCGGGCGCCGCGGCCTAATATTTGGCCCACATGTTCACAGGAGTTCAATGAGGGCCCCTCTAATTTTAAGGCATGCACAGTGTGAGTGCTCACCAGTAAGTTGATGTCCAGTGAGGTACGTGTTGTGAGAAGAGTTGATAAAGTAGTGGTTCAGGGGCTGGTCCATGTCCATGCTCAAGTCAAACTTCTCGGGCGACACTATTGGGTTGTCGGCGCTCATCAGGTAACGCAAGAAGCCATCCACCGAGAACAGACCCTTGGCCACGTAGCTTTTGTTCGGCTCGTACTGGGCTGCAAATGGATACTCGCACAAATCATGTTGGTCCTCGAAGTACAGCAAAACACTGCACACAATAACAAGGGTTGCCTACAAACTGGATTTCACCTTTGGTTGGTACGGCGCCCACGGGCCGAGGATGAAAAATCAAGAAGCACAAGCTGATGATGATGATGATCCTGAACTCGTACGGCTCTTTACCACGAAGGGGGACTGACCAAGAGTTAGCTTAAGTATTACTCTCAACCTTGAAATGTGTGGTGGCCGCTGGTAAAAAAAAAAAGGATTTGTATAAATTTAAATCACTGGATTTATGTTTTGTACTTTCAAACCAGACAGACAAACCACGAAGCCTATATGGAAGAACAACAAATTAGATTTTAACTAGGGGTGTGCAAATACCGAAATTTTCGAATACGAATAGAATAAGAACAAGGCCAAAAACAGGCCTCGAATATCGAATCAAATATCGAATATGTGTGTAGTAATGGAGAGTTGCAAAACAGGAGGTAAAGTAACAGTAAGATTTATTAAGTTCAAAAGAAATTAATGAACTACGCTGCAACACATTGATGAGACTTATGAAAGGAAATTTCCGTATTTACTAGTGTGACAAATGCACTTTTTTTTCCGAAAAACAGGAAGGAAAGTTGGGGCGTGCGTTTATCACGTAGGATAAACTTTACAAAAAACTTTTTCAAGCAGAGCAAGACATTTTAACGTGCAATAAAGACGATGTTGCAACTCGTGGTAATACTTAGAGCCACACGTGCGATGAAATTATATTTAATGAACAGTACAAAAAAAAAGCTGTATAGCATCAGTACCACGCGCCTCAGACCCCCACGGTGACAGCCTTTATGGTAGCTGCGTTTTGTTCCAATGCGATGGTTTTTCGCTTCCGATTAACTTTTGGTTAGCTCACAGGGCCACAAAACCAGAAAAATGGCAATGCTGTCAAACAGCCAACAGTGAAAAAACGAACAAGCGGCACGCGGTGGTCTTCGGCGCGCATATAGTTTCCACAGTTTCTATGTTGCCACGGGTCCCTCCAGTAATGACGCACACAATGCAAAGTCGTCCACGATGTCGTTGTGCCAACGTGTCGACAGCAAAACACTCGCGACAAGACTTTTTCTTTATTTTTTTCACAGCATGGAAGAAATCCCGGCTCTTTCATCGAGCGGCCCATCTGATTGATGCACATGTCGCGTACAACGGCCCTCTATGGTGCGAGAAGCGGCGCCGCTTGTGGTTTCGTTATCAAAACGTAGTCGATGCCGCTGTGGAGCCGGTCCTCCCGGCCAACCTAGTTGCGTGCAGTGCTCCGAGTGTTCGCACGGTCACCACCACGGAGGCGCTTGTTGTACCGTGCATGCTTCCTTGACGTCACAGTGTTCTTCGTACCCGCCCTTCCGACTATACAGGACTGCAGCGAGTGTTGGGTTAGATCAACGCGGTGACAGCACGCTGCTTCCGTTTGATCAAGTGATGAAGTGCACTTCGCGTCGCCGCGATCTACTTCGCGCTCCCACACTGGCACGAAACAGCGGTGCACTTGAATCATGTACTATGCTTACAGCAGCGCTGATTTACACGCAATGCCGATCGGACGGGTGAAGATCTGTTATCGTTATCGGTTGCCGTTCGGTACTGGTGTGTTTGTGTTTTTGTCGCCGCTCTTGAATAATAGCCGCGCTTGCCGAATATTCGGCCAATTTCGAATATTCGGGAATATTCGAGCACACATTTTTCGAATCGAATATGTTTCGAATATAGAAAATATTCCATTTGTATTTGAAATTTTTCAAATATTCGCACAGCCCTAGCTTTAACACAAATACAAAATTAGCAGTCTTTATCTTTACACTTGGATTCCATATAAAAGTAATAATTAAAATCATATAGACTTGTCATAAGAACGAAAAAAGAGAGAAGAAAACATAGGCCCATTATTAATCCAGTCGACGCGTCACACACTTCATCAGACACGTGGAAATCTACCCGATACTTACACCAGATCGTTGTGCCATCTACTACGTATATAAAGGTATGGCCCAACTTCTTACGCTTATATGTGAACAAGAGACCCGTAGTGGTCTCGAAATGTCATAAATTCTTTTTCATTGCAACTTTGGTGAGTGTTGTTTATTCGCAAGAAATGTATGCCCCTCGCCAGATCGTGTTCTGTCGAACCCTGGACTAATTCCTGAATCCGAAGATCAAAATTTGGCAAATTCCCTCCTATGTTTCTTGCCTTGCGGCCTACACGCAAGATTTAAAATACCCATGCAGTATTTCTTTACCAAATGTTGCACCGGTCAGCAGCTCACCAAGGTCACACGCCACATCCTGAAAAGAGTAGAAGCTATAGGCTTCCGTGTAATACACGTGGTCACTGACAACCACAAGGTAAATGTGGCAGCAATGGAAGTCTTGTGTGGAGGAGAAGCACATATAAAGGCACCTTACCCGGCAGACCCATCCAAAGAGATCTGCCTTGCATTTGACCAAAGCCATATAATAAAAAATATCACGTCACAGTTCTTGGAAAAAAATTTTGGCACAAATAAGGAAGTGAGAGCAACGTACATCAAGACTCTAGACAAAATGCAAAAGTATTCTCTTGTACGGCCTATCAGTCTCCTGACAAGGAAGCACGTTTTCCCCACTAACATCGATAAAATGAATGCAAAGACAGTGGTGCAGCTGTTTTCACCTGCAGTTACAGCAGAGCTGAAGTATATGAAAGATCAGGCGGGCCACAGCTGTGACTTGGAGTTTGCATCGGCGGAGCTGACCATCACGTTCATGGAGACTATCCACAAGTGGTTTAAACGCATGGATGTGAGCAACCTCCAGCAACACATCCATCGCAACGTTGAAAATGCCCGCCAATCTGACGATGTCAACGATGTGAGGCTCCAGTGGCTGGCAAATGATTTCATCGGGTACATTGAGGAACTGAAAATTCAGAGTTCAGCGCAAAACTTCCTCACCAAAGAAACCCATCAGGCTCTTGTTTTTAGCACCAAGTCGAACGTCCAATACATTTGATATCTTCTCGCGGAAGAAGAATTCAGGTTTCTGCTGATGCGCAAATTTTCTAGTGACCCCATTGAGTCACTCTTTGGCTTCCTGTAACGCAGCTCCGGCTGCAATGACACGTTAGACGTGAACAGCGCTGTCACAGGGCTGGAGAAGATGCTTAAGACCGACATTGCTGGTTCTCACAAAGAAAGCAACGTCGGAAGCGCCTCTTCATTAGCTTCGGGAGGGCTTCTTCGCTGTCATCAAAGCCCGACCAATACCAGCACCAGCACCAAAGCAATCCTGAATGCATCCGCAGAGGCTAAAGGAAGGTTGCCTTTCAAAGAATGACAGGTACCGAATCCGGACACCGCCAGTGTGGCAATGGTCGATGGATGCATTGCAAGAGTCGCTGACCGTGTTGCCCTGCTTCAGGCGCCAAAAGTAAACACGCCTTTCCCAAGGCTTATTGGGCATCAAGACTGCGGGGGCCCATTTTATCCCAGTAATGAACTTGTGAGAGTTCTTGTAGAACTCCATAAGTTTGTTCAGTGTGTGCAGAAGAAATGTGCACAGGCCACTTGAAATCTTCGTACAGAAGAGCGTCGATGTTCTCTTGGGACTTCCAATTCTCAACTGTGGTAACAACAACAGTGATCACTGCAGGAGACTTTTGGAGCAGATAATGGGGAAATTTATCAAGCCACTATTGACGAACTACACGGGGCGCGCTAGTGACAGGAATGCCACAGTCAGGATGCTGCAGCGAAAGCTTTTATCCCGAAAACTGTTGAAATTGTGAGTGGTGCATGAATACATTATTCTCCCGCTTTACTACAACTCGATCCTGTGCACTTCTCGCTGGTTTGTCTTTGTGTCCAGTACGCTGGTATTGTTGGACCAACTCGTCCACTCATGACGATGGCAGCAAGCGGACTTCATGAGTAGCCGACTCACTTTCGCCTCCTTGCGTGACCCCATAAATGGGGTGCGCAAGGCCGATGCGTCTCTAGTTAATGCTAAAAAAAAAAAAAGGACCCTTGCGATCTCATTCCCATCAATTGTGGTGGTGATGGTATTCAAGGACTCAGGTGCGTGAAGAGCTGTCCAGACTGAACAGCACTCGACGAAGCACAAGTATTGCTTTCTTCAGTAACTGACCTTTGTTCATTAGCGCCACCACAGCAGAAAAACCGATGAAAGCTTTCGTGCAGTGCAGAGCATTCTATGTGAACGTGTCAGAAAGTCTACAATGTTGCTCCGAAAACAAGTCACAGGTGGGATTTATTTACACATACTATGCTGCAATTAACTATCAGCACATTAAATAATTTCTGTGAGTACTAAAGTTACCTCTGCACTGCTTTTTGATGCGCGGCTGGAGCGATATACTCATGCGCACGTGCAAGTACGCAGTTGCTCTTCGTGATTACGTAGGACTGTAAAGCAGGGTTTTTAAAAAAATGAAAAAGGAAAGGTTTGCGTCTACCTAGTGTTACAATAAAGCCACATTTAAGTTTCATGCAATGTCCTACTGGAGCGATGTTCGTCCTACTAATGTCAGTTGCTGTGTCAGCCAATGCCGAAATCCATGTCGCTGACTGTTCGCGAGCAGACACTCTCGCTGAGTGCTCGCTTACGGAGCCATGCCGTGCCACCGGCCGTAATGACGTCACTGCCAACCAAACCAGAAATAATCTTGCTTGCGAGCGCTCTCTCGTGCCGACTGCACTGAACTACGAGGAACGTGCACCTCAATGGGAAAACGAGCAACATCGAAGGCGCCTAGCAAAGGAGGCATTGGCATGCAGAACTCAAGACGATGCCAGGAGAACTGTTTAGTGGGTGAACTTGTGCCCAGCAAAACAAAGCCAATCACAATGCACAGCAATAGCGGCGTGAACAGTCGTCGGTCGACGGAAAGACTGACAAGCGGCAAAATGCTCCGGCTTTTATACACACGTCATTACGTGGTCTCGCATTATCTCTGAAATTCTAAAGGACACTCAAATGTGCAAGTCAGGCGTGCAAAGTTTCAAGAATGGTCAACATGGTTCCCAAAGCGAGATGCAAGATAAACGTGGCCTGCGCTGTGCGTAGCAGAAAGTGACAACAGTACTGCCCGCAAACAACCGAAACAAGCACACGTGTCAATGGGAAGTGATAACGGCTTCCCGCTTAAACGAGACAAAAACAACCGTACAAGGCAACATATACCGGCTGAAGTGCACACGGAACACATTCTGGGGTTATGAGTGGCAGCCAACGCTACCCCTAAAACGAAGAGCGCATAATCACTGCATTCTAGCAGCACTTATGGCTCAGAACCTTGGAGGATAACACAGCAACTTGAAAAGAAATTAAGATGTTGTCCTGGTTATCGTTGAAAAATGGCCCAGGACACGAGTGGGAGCAATGGAGTGAGTACCGGGAGATGCAAAGTGCCGCTGCAGTAGGTGAAAAATTGGGTGCAGTGGTAAAAGTTCGCAGGCACGAAATGGAACCAATTCACCGAAGGCTTGGCAACGCTTATCTTGCACTTGGCTCCCAGCATGTAAATATTTGTGTAACACAAAGAGTAGCAATTTTTGTTTTGCAGTCCTGTAACGTTTAATGCCTTTGTATCATCTAATGCTATAAATTCGCCAGAAGACAGGCCCGCACTAGCTGCCACTGTTACCGTTATTTAATCTCTACAAACTACATACCGTATTTGCTCGATTCTACCATACCCTCGATTGTAACGCACACCATCGAAACAAAAACAATTGAAAGATTGATTGTAATGTGCACCCATTTTCCGTGACACGAAAAAAAAAAAGGAAGTCCTTAGTAATGAACCTTCCCACATCGATAAAACTAAATGCCGTACTCGCGTAATGAATGCACTAGCATAATGAACGCACCGCTAACTTTGAACCCCTGCCGTCCCACTTCACTTGATCCGCGGTGTCTCGAAGACGTTCGGCGCACCGATTCATAAGTTGTGCATCCCATAAAACTGCCGCACGTTGGCGGGCGTAGCCGCGTGCTAGCAGCGGTAACATCATTTACTCGTAGTGCTGCATTCCTCCGCGCTATCGCAGTTCCCTCACGCCCACTACCACGTGCTGCCATGAGTGCTGCGCAGCGTGGCACAGCTAATGGTCGGGGTGTGGTCCCATTGTCTCAGTGATTGCCGTGATGAAATCTTAGACATCAAGCTGCGAGCAAGACCCACAGGCTCGGGCTCTGCATGGATATGAGGGGGAAATGCAATGATGAGCCGTTTTGTGTGTGGTGATGGGAAACATCTATTTTCACGCTATGGCCACCCTCAAACATGCGGCTCGTGCTCGTGCGGCTGGGCGTCGTAGCGACGCCCAGCCGCACAGATTGCATCGGCGACGTAGCGACTTTGGTTGGCCACAAGATGGCCAAGCCGGCGCGGCGAGTGTCATCGGCCTACGCATCTTGTGTGTCATGGCGCCGTTACGTGGGGACCGGCAGCGACAAAGACACTACATAAACTATGTGAGCCAAAGAGCGCCGCACCGCTAGCTCGTTTTTTCGGCAGTGACCATTCGACAGCGCCCGAAACGCGTAGGAGACAGCCATTTTGACACCGACAGCGATATGATAACGGTGTGGTTTGTTCGCGCTCGATTCTAACGCCACATACGATTTTTAGACCCATTTTACCGAAAAAAATGTGCGTGTTAGATTCGTGCAAATATGGTATGTAGGCACAGGAATTGAAAGAAAATGTGCAGAAGCAGTAACAATAAAATTACCGGAATATAGTGGTGTCCCAGGAAAGACACCTGAAATCTTTAAGAAATCAAGTAGAAACGTAGAAGACACCGACCTAGATCCATGCATCATAACAGGCAAATGATTACCATATATAAGGTGAGCCAACTGACCAACACAGAGAGAGCAAGCAACACCAGCACGAGTCACAAAACTAGATGAGCACTATTTGTTCTCGTCACAGAAGACAGCAGGGTGACACGAATAACCCTGCCAAGTATGGTGTAATAGCTGCAACACTTAAGGAAACACTGAGGGTAAATGTTAAGTCGAGCAAGATTGAAAGATTAGGTTCGTGTGATAACCAGTTCGTCATTGCTAACGAGAACTGAGCAGCTGCAAACGTGCAATTGAAATGAGCAGCTGCAAATTGCAGTGGCACCCTCTGTCCCTTTCTGGTACCATTTTGGAAATGATGTCCACTTCTCCAGTGCTCAGTTACTGCCCCAGATTATAAGTGAAAAATTAGATAAGCTCTCAAGATATGTAACTGTGCAGTCACGATAGCTGCATATTGCAGCCGTGGAACTCACTGCACTGTCTTGACAGCAGCCGAGGTCATGACATCAAGTCCTCTTTTCAGGGCGGGCGATTCAAATTGAGCAGCAACACCAGATACTTCAGGCAGCATTTTTCGCGCAAATTTTCCTACGCGAAAAATTCATTCATTGTAGCACTGAAAGTGATGTTAGACTCCAGCACAGATAAAGAAATCAATTTAGCAAAACTTGACATTTTCTTTTAGTGTCCCTTTAATAGTCACCTAAGCAATGTAAAAGGCCTCTGCCATAGCTAAGGACTAGCTGTCTCGCAATATGAACAAGAGTGCGAGATGACAGCTGAGACGGGGCAAAACGAGGGTGTAATTCGAATGTGCACCCATTGCACCAAGTCAGCTGTTACATACCTATAATGTCTCTGGCTCGAGCTGGATTAGCGTAAGGGTACAATATCTCGTTAAGCCTCGGGTCCCGCTGCTCTTTGTTGAGGAAGTCCACCAGCTGGTCAACCGTCATCGCCCTTTTCTTGGAATGCCCACAAAGCTGATCGAAGATGTGGTCCACCTGGGAAAGATGCGAACAGATGTGACACATCGTCAGCAGGGATCAGCACTATATCTCAGGTGCGCACATTGTAGGTTATGCGATAAGATCACCGTAACAGCGGTGCCAGCTCCAGTGGCTTGATTTGTGGAGGAAATAAGTGCAGAAGTTACCGCAACATTCGTTCTCATTTGTTTATTTAGACAATCAACTTTATTTCGATGCTCACTTGACAATTTGGCAGTAGCTACTCTCCCTAATTACGACAGCTGCGCATGCATTTCTCGACATTCTATACACAATCTGTGAATACTGTGCAAACTGCAAAATACAAGAAGCCTGAGGTAACACTGCTGACCGTGGCCTGATACAAACAAAAAAATCCGAACTTCTCCACAGTGGCGAAGCCACATGACTGCAGTAGCAACACAGCGCTACACATACTTAAGCAATGTGAGGTAAGCTTTTAGGGGCAACGTGTTTCAGTTTTGTCTTCCTGTACAGCGTTGACCTCCAGAGTACCTCATGCCCAGCTGCACCTTGCTCTTGCTTGTGAACAAGCCTATGCCCCCCAGTGCACGTTTCCTTCAGCACGACTAGAAGAACCTCAAAGTGGCCTATAGTACGATACAACTTAAAAAAACAGCAGTTGGTAACAAGGACTGACGGACCGCGCGCACGTCGCTATTACTCTGTTGGCCAATCACAGAAGCAAACAAAATCGTCATGCGAGCTTTTCAATATGGTGCCGTGTTTATGTCTTCGGTACTTGTGGAACATCTACTGCTTGAGCCCTTCAATGGTAGAAGTCATAAGGTGCTCAAGAAGCACAGAAAAAAACATGTGGAGTCTCAGCATTTCCACCTGCAAAAGGCCGCGGTACAGTTAATTTCACTTCCGAGCCCATTTTACGCATGAAACTTTGTTCAACTGAGTTGAAAAACTCAGGTAGCGGCGCTTGACGCAAGCAGGCTTTCTGCACTGCAAGCTCTTAATTTCAGCTCCAATAAAGGATTATTGTTTCCATATTCCACTCTAATAAATGAATGAACACAAAAATTTATATGCCTATTGATTATTGTTGCCACCTTGCTTTTTAACGCGAAAGTGTTTCTTGGCTAGGTTGGCAGTAGCGCGCGCCCAGCTGCCGTCCGCAAAAAGCGTCTGCAAAAGCAGTGCCCGGAAAGCACGTGACTTCTCTCACCGGAAGTGACGTCGTGCCAACACTCGCCGCAGCGGCAGTTGGTGCGATGCGCTCTGCTGAGTGCCTTCATGCATGAGTGCATGCATGAGTGCATGAGTGCCTTCATGTAGGCTCCCTACGCTGGCGCTACCCGCAGCGGCATATGGCCGCGTCGCCACGTTTCTTTGCTGGGTTGTGGCGCCCGGCAAGTTGCAGAACGAAGCAGTGGGATTCATCAAAAGGAACATCCAGCCTGCGCTGTTTGGGCGTAAATCCTTAGTGGTAGGGGACTTCAATCAGAACGCGCCAGCTAGCCCATCGTTCCTCACCACCATGTGTGCCGAGTTAAATCTCGAATTTTAGACGCCCACTGAGGCCATCGTGCCGTTGAGATGTTCGGGCATCGATCTCGTATTCACCAATGAAACATACATTGTGCAAAATGCAATGTATGTCTCAGATCACAAGGCCATGGTAGTGTCTATGTGCCCCGGCCCAAGTACGCCATCAGCGGAATGATAAGAGGGCGACGACACTGTTGAGTGTCTAATGACACCAACCACAACGGCGCGGTGGTCGTACTACTTCGATATGCCAGAGACTTGTCTCGGGCATATCTGCATGTACTGCCTGGACGATGAAATAGAGGAGGACATGTGAAGCGTCGGCACCACTTTGATGACATCAAATAATGTAAATAAACACAATCCGACCTCCCACATTGCCTCATTCTTTATAACACAACTTGGCAACGCCAGTTTACAGCGCCCCTCCGTCAACAACAATCTAGCCAAAAGAAACACTTTCAC
The DNA here is from genome assembly GCA_013339685.2 of Hyalomma asiaticum. NCBI lineage: Eukaryota > Metazoa > Arthropoda > Arachnida > Ixodida > Ixodidae > Hyalomma > Hyalomma asiaticum. The sequence continues at coordinate 97,894,703 of CM023487.1, forward strand.
ATTCTCATCTCATAGGAACATGCTTAGGGACTGTTGAATTTTTTTTGGTTACTCGGAGAGTTCAAAGAAAGAATTATCTGGAACATTGCGGAGGTACAGTGGCTGGTGGTTAGAAGGGCATGGGGGGGAACTTCACTGCAGACTTGAGTTGCATAGGACCATAGTTAGTTTCTGCTGTACATGTTTACTGCCAGTGTCCTCTTCTCTTTCTATGTTTTTGTTTTATTGTAGTGGTAAACACCTGCAACGCGACTAGCATTTGGCAAGACTTTTCAAACAGTTCTCCAACGAAATGCAACACACCGGCAGCGACACTCAATGCATGCTACTGCGCTCGAAAGATGCAGACTCACGAGACCAAGCACCTCTTTTAGATGGGACGGTGTGCAAGCTAGGCAGGATGTTTGCACCATCTTGTAAGTGATGTGTAAGCGGGCCTCTGTTGCGGAAGGTAGCTCAGAGAGCGCTGCCATGTTGCCAACTCCGAATGGTATATTGTCACATGGTCGTGATGCACGCAGTACTCAAGGCGAAGCAGGCAGAACTCAAGCGATGTCAGGCGAACTGTTTATTGGGTGAACTTGTGCCCAGAAAAACAAAGCCAATGACAATGCACAGCAATAGCGGCGTGAACAGACGTCGGTCGACGGAAAGACTGACTAGCGGTGCAATGCGTTGGCTTTTATACACACGTCATAACACGTTATCTCATCATACACATGTCCCCCCCATCTCGCATTATCTCTGGTATTCCAGAAGTCTCTCAAGTGTACGTGTCAGGCATGCCAAGTTTCCCAAAGGATTGATGCAGTTCCCAAAGTGACATGCAAGATAAACGCGGCCTGTGTTGCGCCTAAAAGAAAGTGATAACGGCGCTCCCGCAAACAATCGCAGCAAGCATGCAATTCACAAGAAGGTGATAACGGCGTTCTCTTTTGAACAAACGAAAACAACCGCGCGTGCCACTAGCCCCCTCTGAAAAGCATCGTCCCGATGCTAAAAACAAAACATCCAAGTAAGAGTACCATGCAATAAATTAACAATACGTCACTGTCATGATAGAGGCACGAAATACAAACATTTCAGTGTTCGCCGTGTGGGGGCGAGAACGAAGAAGTGTGCGTGTGTGGTGCGTGGTGCGTGCAGTGGTTCGTGCTGCGCTGCGTTGAAGCCAGCTGATTCTCGCTGGACGTCCGGTCCAGAGAATCTACGAGCAACTGCCATGGAGTATTGCGATGCCAAAGACCTGCGTTCCTGTTGGGCAATGGGTTCAGGGAGCCATGCAGGCGAGCTGAACAACTGCTGAAGAAGACTTCAAGGGCCTGTGTTCCGTGCTGGGCGATGGGTCCAGGGAGCCAGACAAGGCAGCGGTGCTCTCGGCTACTGCGGCTAGAGCCAGGCTACTGGGACGGTCATTTCCAGCCACCGGTGCCGTCGAACCCAGTAGCTGGAGATGCAATGTAACTACCGCGGCCTACCGGCTGCCGTGGCTGCCAAAACAGGCGCTGTGGCGTAAGGGCCGCTGCTGCGGCCAACAGTCCCACGTGTGGTCCCACATCGCCAGCATTCTACCGGCCACTTCGTCATCGCAACCGACATCTGCTGGAAGCCTGGAAGCATCATCGACGACACGCAGGAAATACGGTGAGACTATTACATTCTTTCGTTGTCCGGGACGTAATATAGCAGTAATATAGCGAAGGTCACATATGGAAGTATGGCATCCCACGTCTTGTGTTCGACGTCGACGTACATGGCCAGCATGTCGGCGATGGTCTTATTTAGACGCTCGGTGAGGCCATTCGTCTGCGGGTGGTAGGCGGTCGTTTGGCGGTGGTTCGTGTGACTGTACTTCAAGATCGCCGAGTTAGGTCAGCCGTAAAGGCCGTACCTCTGTCGGTGATGAGGACCTCCAGGGCTCCGTGACGTAGGACGATGTTCTCGATGAAGAACTTGGCGACCTCGGCGGCAGTGCCCTTGGGTAAGGCCTTTGTTTCAGCATAGCGGGTGAGGTAGTCAGTCGCTACGACGATCCATTTATTGCCGAAAGTCGACGTCGGGAATGGTTCCAGGATGTCCATGCGATTTACTGGAATGGCCGTCGAGGTGGTTTGATGAGTTGCAGAAGTACGGCTGGCCTAGCTGTTGGCGCCTTGCATCGCTGACAGTCTCTGCATGTCTTCACGTAATGGGCGACGTTGGCAGTGAGGCGAGGCCAATAGTACTTCTCTCGTACTCTTGATAGTGTGCGGGAAAGACCGAGGTGTCCGGCTGTAAGGTCGTCACGTAAAGCTTCCGGAACCTCTGGACGCAACGCTGAAGGCACCACGAGAAGGTGGTCGGTGTGGAGCAGTGAGAAGTTCTTCTTCAGGAGAAGGTTGTTCCACAGGAAAAACGAAGCTAGTCCTCGGCAGAATACTTTTGGCACAACAACGCTCTTGCCTTCCAGGTAATCCATGAGGCTCTTGAGCTCTGGGTCAGCTTGTTGGCGTTTGGCGAAGTTATCGGTACTTATGGGTCCCAAGAAAGAGTCGCTGACACGTTTTCTGATATCACGCCAGCAGTGATAGCTTCACTACCAATGTTTGACAAAATGTGGTCAATTGTTGTGGATGACACTGGTGTAACTTGTGTTGGGGCTAAAATATGATTTCTAAAGCCATAACTTAACGCTAAGTGCTGATACTCCGCATTTGTTCGTTTGTTTGTGTCTATATTAAAATCGCCACAAAGGATGACTTGCTTTTTTTCACTTGTCAACTGCTGTAAAGTGAGTTCTAATTTGTCAAGAAATGGCTGAATCTTCGCATCTGGTGGCCTGTACAAGACGCCCACGATGACGTTATTCTGCATTTCAACGAACAACATCTCTAGCTCTCCTAAATTTGTTTCCATAAATATTTCTATTTTTTTAAACGTTATGCGGGATGATATGTACAGCGCCACGCTGCCGCCTCGGGAATTCAATTGTCTTGGAAGGGACACAAATCGATATCCACTAATTTTTATGAATTCTCCATCTTTCAGCCATGTCTCGGATAGGGCTATAACATCGTATTTAAAACTTTGTCGACTAATAAGTGCTATCATTTCGTCATAATTTTAGTTCAGACTTCGTATGTTGCAGTGCAAGAGGCGCAGCATTGTGGAGCTGCCATACTTAGTCGTATTAGGCGAAATGGTGTCCATGAGCATGCAGTTACTCAGAGTAAAACTATTCAGTCAAATTAGATGATCTTGGACAGGTCCCCACAGGAAGCTATGTGAACTACGCTAGCATTTTGTGCTTTCCTAGCCAGTATTTTAGACCGAGAAACCCACACAAACTTCCATCCCTTTTCCTTCTTTCTGGCAATTGTCATGCCTAGCAATGCCTTGTACTCTGGACATAGATGCTCGTTGACGTAGACGGGACTGGTGCCAGGAAAGCCGATTTCATTGGCAGAGAATTTTAGGGACGAAGCTCCTTAGGGCGTGGGTCTGTCCTTCCCTCGATGTTTGTAGCCACCTGTAGTTTCTGAAGCACTCACTAGATGGCACTAGTATGTCTACATATAATGCGCTCAAATCCCAGCATATGCTCGCTTCATTCAGATGTATGGGAACGCGTAGTATGGGAGTCTGTCTGTCTGTCTGTCCATCTGTCAGTCCATCCGTCCGTCCGTCCGTCCGTTTGTCTGTCTGTCCGTCTGTCCGTCCGTCCGTACGTCTGTCTGTCTGTCCGTCCGTCTGTCCAAGCGTTGCAGTGCTGCTTAGACACACAGTGTTTGTCATGTCTTTGATGATGTACTGGGCAAGATTCACGGAAGATTCACGGTTTTTACCGATGAACCTCCAGAGCTTCGCCCACTCATCATCATTCACTACGTGGATATGCGTGGATTTTTTTTTCTTTTTTGCTGCTTGAAGCACTTTGTCTCGTGCTGCTTTACATAAGAACTTAACGACTATGTTCTTTTTTTCTTTCTCCTTTGTGGACACGCGATGTACTACGTCAATGTCACTCGGTGCGATCTGTGTTCCAACTTTTGTTACCGATTCTCTGAACCATCTCAACCAGTGACTCGTCAGGCAGTTCAGGAATACCTTTGATTTCCAGATTATTGTTCCTGCTGTACTGCTTAAGCTCAGTAAGTTCTTTCTGTGTAGCAGAAAGTGCCTGTTCTAATTCGACTTTTTGTTTCTTTAAGCTGAAATGCTCTTTTTTTAAGACTGCTAGTTCTTTTGTTGCATGCATTTCTTCAAAGGCCGCATTCATATTGCTACAGAGCCGGTCAAGGTACGAGACATTGAGATCTCCAGTGGGGGGAATTGAGCAAGGCGTCTGCTTCGTCGCGGGATTGGCCCAAGCAGGTCCGTCTTCGTAGTTGTCGTACGCAGCACCTCCGTCACAGAACTGTTACAGTTGAACAGTGGGCAATGTTTATTTACAGGGGGAGGTTGGCGATGATCAAGCGATGATGGCGTCGATCTGCTGCACACCAGCTAACGTCATCCTCCTTCTCTTCTGTCCCCGGCTCATACCTTGATAGGCTCTGTAGCAATATATTGCACGCTTTCCTTGAGGCTATCAATTTCTTTCTTCTGATTTGCATTCATGTCATTAACATATTTAAAGAGCTCTTTGATTGTGGTGGGCATCTTTTTCACCCATTGTGAACAGCGAGCGATCCAAACTTGAAGCAAAGAAGTAAATATGAAGAGAACACTACACACCTGCAAGTATTTGCGAAAGCGACTGAGCTTTTCGTCGAGGCGTTGTTGCCTGGATCGCTCGCTGTTCTAACAGGGACGGTATGGTGCCTGTGGAATTTATAGGCTCCGGCCCAAGGTGGCGGTGGTCAGCGCAGGCGCAGATGCGTATTTGATGGGTGCTGAGATGATGTCCGGTGCCGAGGTTTCCAGGATAAGCACTCGTTCACTGGTTGTCAGATCATGCTCTGCCATGTCAACATTCCAAAAGTTATTTGCTTTTGCAGCTGCCCAGCGCACACTGCACTTCGGTTTATGTAAGAATGATTACAAAAAAGTTTCCCCGTCAGCATAACCGGTGACACCGGCAGCTCTGTTGAATTTTCTTGGCACCATCCCCGAGTGGGGGATTGAGCCCACTGACCGAGCCATAGCATCAGGGCATACGCTTCCCTTTGCGAGTGGTACCTGCTGAAAACGTGGACACACTTACAACATGGTATTGGCGTCTTCAAGTACCAGCACACAGGTGACCAAAATGTTACACACATCGTCGAACTCCTCGTTGAATCAAGTCACTGCAGGTAACCATTGTCGAAAGTGTCGTTGCTGTCACAGTCGAACAGTGGATGGATGGATGTTATGAGTGTCTCCTTGTAACAGGTCAGTTGCCTGCGTGCCAGCAAGCTCTACCTTTATTCTTTCCTCTACAGACTCCTCGTTTTCCCGAAATGAACATACAGTATTACCACAAAAATTTTCTGCACTTATCCATTTTAGCTTTTAGCGTTCTGCTGTGAAGCAACAATGTTATACAGACTACCTGGCCTTTCCATGAGCTCCATACCTTTCCGCCACCAATACTCTTGGCACCTTTTACCTGTATCTATTGCCAAAATGTTCAGCTTTATGGCCGCCTACAGGATAGTATCCACACATACTCCTGGGTAGATATCTGTATATTCAACGAAAAAATGCTCTTTTCCGCAGCAAGTACATGCGTCCCCTTCTTTATTGTATTTCACTTTGTAACTTCATGTTCTCAGGCATCCTGACAGCACCTCAAGTAATAAAGCGGTTTCTTATGAGTTATAAAATTCTTCTGTCTTGATTTAGTCTTTGCCTTTTCTATAGCTGCTCAATGCCGGTGCCTTCTCCACTGCTGCTATCCAATCGGACTTCTCTGCCTCTCAGACCTTATTATTAATGCTCTTTGTTACCCCAACCACTTCACTGCTGGCTGCATACTTATCGGTAAGCTTCCTAGTTCTCTTCCATTGTGATGGCGCCCCTCATAGAGCTAGGAGGAGGGGCACCACAGCCATGTTTCGAAGAGACACGGAAGGAACTGCTTGCTGGCCACACAGCTTGCACTGGCTGCCACGCGCTAGTGTCAGCTAGCACCTGCACTTCCACAACCAACGCTGCATGCTCACGGCACCTCTTGGCAGCGCTGCAGCACTTTTCAGAACTAGTGCAGCCACTGAAAACCAGATTGGGAGACCTAGATGCATAAGATTACCATCGCCAGTCTCTGGGCTTCTTTTCCATCATTTTTCTGTAGCACGCGTGTCAACATGGTCCTTGTTCGCTATTTGAATTTCTTTATGTTACCAAGTTTTTTCAGCCGCACCTGAGAGGGCGGTGTTGAATGTTCACGGAAACTCTAGGGCTGGAATCTTTACATGTATTCTGCGGACATGTGCATTGTTAGACTGTAAGCCGTGCTTTGCACTGAGATGAGGTTCTGGGTCAAGATGAAACGCATACAGCTAAAATGAATGATGGCCAAAAGAGCCACCGTCTCGAATGGAGACTTAACAAAGAAAGTGCAAGTTATGACAACTGTCCAGCTGCGGGCCTCTTACCTCTTGTCGGCCCACCAGGTGCCGGTAGAAGCGCAGGAAGACATCGAGGCTGAAGCGTTCGGGCGCCACAGTGTCGTTCTTGCCGGCAGCGAGCCCGACAGCTTCGAGGGCACGCTCGACACGCTTGCGGTCGTCCCGGTGCTGTGCGAACATGCGCAGCACGCTCTTGACAGGAAGTCGACCCTCGCGGTCGGTGCACAGAAGTAGCTTCGTGTGAGCCTTCTCCAGGAAGGTGGCCGCTGGTGCATTCAGTGAGAGCAGGTTGTACGCCATGCTCAGCAGCTCGTCGCACCATAGCTGGGCCACCTCACGGCTCGTGCCGCAGAAGCTGATGGCACTCACGTTCACCAAGTCGGGCCCGTACACCACTGTCACCGTTTTGTCCTCCAGTGGCACATCCGGCGCACCCATGGACACCGAGTCGCGCAGCTTGCCTTCCTGCAAACACATCAAGTGTCCACTGGTTGGACAGTCAAGCTCCGTATTCAAACTGTCTTTAAAAATGAAGCAGTAAAGCTTTCACAATATGGTCAGCTACGCAAGAGGGGCAAGCTAATTTATACAGGCAGGAAAAATTAACGCAAATCACTCGTCTGCTACAAGGAGTACGCAAGGGACTTGGGTTTTCCCGTCCAGGCTCACTCGTACTAAAGATCCTCAACATTGAGTTCTGGCAGGATCTCCTGGACACACACTTATCGGAACACATTTTAGTGCAAAAATAAAAAATAAAAGACAGAGAGACTTGGAATTAAGAAAGAAGGAAAGAACGGTCGGATAGTAAGCTTCAACATATTTTATTCTTGCAGCAGAGCCAAGGCTTACAAGAAATGTGCACGCATGCATCAGTGCGATCAAAAGCAAATTTTAACAGCTGCATCTAATTCAAAACGAAAACAGATGTATCACGAATACAACTTACCACCTACACTATGGGGATGGTGCACTTGTAACTCTCCGCCGACGGGAGCGCCATCGCGGCGGCACGCCCGTCGTTGGGGTGATAGAAGCTCCTGTCGCAGGGCTGGCGGTAGCTTTAGAACCAAGTTATTCGCGTTTTCCTGCGGTTTTTAGTTTCTTCCAAAGGTTGTCGTACTACGGCTCGGTGTTCAGCAACAAGATTTGTTTGTCCTCGGCCATAACAATACTTATATCGGATAACCAGGGACAAATATTTATAGCTTCCAGAAAGCTCAATGCTGAAGGAGAAGCGCGGTCGCTTGCGCGCGCGTTTCGTCGACTCTCTCTACTCAGCAGACGACATGTGGTGGTAGTTTGCAATGTAACGGGAATTTATGTCCCCCAGCATTCTGCGTGGAGTACGTGAAAGGTGGGTTGTCAAAGGGAGGGAGTTCGTGCGCGCTTTCCGGCAACGCTCTTCTACTAGCAGACGACATGTGTTGTCAATTTGCAATGGTTCGCGCTGTTTTTAACGAGCCGCTTGTGTGGGCTACCAGGCTGCGACACGCATAGCCGTGTGGACTGAGGCGCTCCGTACATTTCGTTTGCAGCCCGCACTGCTGCCCTTTTCCTCTTCTTTTTTTTTTCCCCTTTTTTTTTGGTCCTTGAGCCCCGTCACGCATTTGAATGGTTTGGTCTTTCCTTTCGTTTGTACTCCAACCAGAAGAAGGATCGCTGTCTACTGAAGTGCCTCTTGCAAAAAAAAAAAAGGTAGGAAAGAAGAAAAACTCGTTAAAAACGGACTGTGTGCCTCTTGCATGCCCCTGTCGGCCTAGACGCCGCTCGAAGGAGTTGAGGCACCGGATAACAAAAGCCACTGGTAGGCGTCCTGCTCTTTTCTTTCTTTCTTTTCGGTTTCTAACAGAATCTTTCAAAACGAGTTAAAACCGTATTGCTTAGTTCAGCCTTCATTATTTAGAAATAAATAAATGGACGTACATTGTCGACGATTCCTGGCACCGGCCCCGCATTTTCTCATTTAGTACAAGCACGATTAACGGAAATAAACAGATCAGGTATTGCAGTCCGTGGCTTCACAGCTTCTCTTTCCAACACGCGCACACAAGCACTGTGCTCACACGTGATGGATACAGCTACAGACTTTCACTGCTTTATTGTGAAGCTTTTTATGGGACTAATATATCGATAATAGTGTATACGTGCAGATAACAAATAATTACAAATTAACAAGGATTGCAAAAAAATCACCTTTTTTTTACTTTCCTGCCTGGCAATCTTAAAACTTTCAGAGTATTCGTTTGGAATATTTTGTCTCCCGCATTTGGGAGACACATCGGCCGGTCACCAGGCTTCCGTCTGCAGACACACTTTCTTTAGCTTGATGCACATGGCCTGCCTCATATAAAAGTTTTCCTTAAGCAATATTAGCCCCACGGAAGACATTTTCCAAACCTTCTATGATCTTAAAACCAGTTAGAAGCTGCGGCGGAACGCTCGCATAAGACGCCACCCTCGCACAAGCAGGCACGCATGCGGTGCGGGAGGGAGACTTATCACCCTAACGACGGAGGAGCGTCCGCATTGGCGCTGAACGCAGGGGGCGACGGTGGAGCCGCCTGGCCTTGTGCACCATCCCCATAGTATCCCATGCATATCTGTGCATTCAATGAAAAAAATTCTCTTTTCCGCAGCATGTTCGTGCATCCCCTTCTTTATTGTATTTCACATTGTAACTCCATGTTCTCATCCACAGCATAGCACATCCAGGACGGGACAGACCAAGAGACACATAACACACACACAGCGCTGTGTGCAACATTACTAGAATAATCAGTTTTCAAACTCGCTTGTGTTGCGCTGGAACCGCCACCGCGCTTGCTAGGTGCTGGCGCTGCTGTCGCAATGGGATCCAGCTTGTGGCTGCTGCAGTAGCAGAAGTGGCGAAAGCTTTGGCGTCGCAGTTGGCTTTCTCTTCTGTAGCCCGTATTCCTACTGCCTTTCCAGCTTTTGCGGCGCCATTTAGCCTTGTTGTGTTGTGATGCACGGCCTCTTTGTTGTGGTGTAACTGTTGTGAGGTTTCTGTGTGGAAGATGCCAACCTGTTGCGTGCTGGGGTGCACGAACGGCTATCAGAAGGATGCAAGTAGTTCAGACCGGCCTTTCTAGTCTACGCTCCGTCCGACGTGGGACTTCGCTCTGCGTGGAACAAAGCAATTCCACGTGCGGACAAGGAACTGACAACGAAGTCACGAGTTTGCGACCTGCACTTCCATGAGCAGGACATCTTGAAAACTTGTGTCCATGTCATAGACGGGAAAACCATTGAAATCCCACGAGGGAAGTGGAGCCTCGCGAAAGACGCTGTTCCAAAGGTGTTTCTGAACCTCCCTGCATATCTGTACAAGCCCCCGGAGAAAAAAACACAAGCCAAGGCGTGAAATCACGAAACAAACCTCCACTGAAACACCTGGGCAGCACAACGATTCGCCATGTGTTTACCTTGAGCAGCCTGAAGGCTCCCAAATTCTTGACGCTCAGAAACTGACTACAGCCGACATGAAATCAGTAGAGTTGCCTCCCGGCTGGCGCATGATCACGTTGGTTAGCCATAACAGCAGCGAAGGCGAGTCCGTGGCATTTTTCACGTTAAATCCCGGAACCGAATGCTTGCAAATTGAGAACAGCGTAGTGGTGAACAGTGAGAGTTCAGCTACAGCAAGTGCCTGCGGTCGTGCAGCGGCGGCTTACGCGAGTACTCCCATCCGCACTGTTGAATACCTGACCTCTCTCTTAAAAGCTATACATAAGCTTCATGTGTGCGAAGGATGCCAGAGGCAGTGCTACACTTGCATATCACCAAAGTGCAAGGTTTTGTCACCTCAGGAAACATGTGCAGCATGTCGCACCCATGACAAGAAACCTGTGCGAGAGGCCACGCGGCTGCGAAATCTACTCATCGATAAAGGCAGCAGACTAAGAAATTTGCGAAAAAGAGCGCTGAGGGCATCTGCAAAGAGAGCGTCTTTCATGCAGGAAGTAAAGATGCTGAACGACAAGCTAAGAAGTGAGAAATCTCAGTCAATTAGTCAAGCCTTGAGCACGCTTCCACCAATACAGCAGCTGGCAAGATTCTAGTGTACCAGTAGAGTGCTCGCAAGATTCTATATGTGTGCCAGTGAAATCAGCAAGAAAGCGTGCTAAGTTGTTGTGAAAACGAGACTGAGCAACTGGGATGCAGATGTGCATGATCTTATTTTGTGTGTGTGTGTGTGTGTGTGTGTGTGTGTGTGTGTGTGTGTGTGTGTGTGTGTGTGTGTGTGCGTGCGCAATAAAAGCAAAGTTAGCTTTGATGTGCTAGTCTTGTAGTGAAGTACTCTGTATGGCTTTTTATATCCCGGAGTGACAATTGGCCAAATGTATGCTTTTTTCTTGCACTAGACTTATTGAATAAGGGTTCTCGCGAGTGTTGATAGTAGTGGGCTCAAATGCGGCCTTCGGCACTATACTACCAATGTTGGCCTGCCAGCGTACTGCCCGCTCTGCCTAAATTACCTAAGGTACTAGAAAAATTATCTTTTTGTCCCCGTAAGCACGCTAATATGGCCGCGGGATGATGCAGCCAATGTACGAGACACAAAGCGCAAATGTGAAATCCATCCTTCACAAAACTGGCAGCACTCGGTGTCACAATTCTGACATCGCATAAAAGGTCTTCACTCGATAAGTACCCGTTTCACTCGTGGAAACGCTGTGCACATTCAGCGCATAATTTTTGTGGCGGAAAACTCAAGGAAATGCAGGAAATGCAAGTTTGTATTGTTAAAGCAGCAGTCAAACAACACCTTCCGATCTACTTTGAGATCTATTGAAGGAATTGTTACGCAATGCCTGTGGTTGTTCCAAAAAAGTACACTGAGAGTATTACCCCAGGAACGCACAAATCTCCAAGTAGACCGAGCTAACACTATACCGGCTGGCAAACGCGATCTAGCAGGCCTCCTCCATGCAGACGACATCACGCCGGCTAGAGCCCGATGCTGCGGTCCCGCCGCCTGGCGGCAAGCACAGAAAAGGTGCCGCCTACCATGCACAGCGGGAGTGGAGAGGTTGAAAACTGGTTATTCTAGTAACGTTGCGCTGTGTGTGTGTTACGTGGCGTAGCATTCTTGGGCTGCTGCTACTTAACTTAAGTACACACTAATGACCTTGTCAACATCAACCCTAATGCTCGTTTCATAATACCGTATTTACTCGAATTTAACGCGCACGTGTTTTCCGATAAAACTGGTCCAAAATCGTATACGTGTTAGAATTGAGTGTGAACAAGCGACATCATTACCATATCGCTGTCGGCATCAAAATAGCCGCCTCCTACAAGGTTCGGGAGCTGCCAAACGGTCACCGGGGAAAAAATGAACTAGCGACGCGACGGTCTTTGGCGCGCATAGTTTCTGTAGTTTCTATGTCGCCGCCGGTCCCGCGCTGAACAACGCCACCACGCATATGATGCATAGGCCGATGGTACTCGCCGCGCCGGCTTGGCTGTCTTGCGGCCGTTGCCAATGCAATCTCCGAGACGCCCAGCCGCGCCAGCTTTCGGCAGCGTTCGCGGGCAGCCGTAACGGGTGATGTTTCCCATCACTGCATGCAAAACGGCTCATCATCGTATTTCTCCCTCATATCTGTACTGAGCCTCTCAGTCGTGCACACTGCATGACGTCCGAGATTGCACCGCGGCAACCTCAGAGACTATGCCCCGAGCATGTTTAGGCTTCTCTGCGCCAGCCTGCGCAGCCCGCGCACAGCAGCGGGCATGAGGGCGGGGAATGCAGCAGTGCGAGCAAACGATGTTATAGCCACTTGCACGTGGCTACACCCGGCAAAGTGCGGCAGTTTTATCGTAGTGCAGGACTTATGAATCGGCACTACGAACGTCTTCGAGACACTGCGGATCGAATGAAGCGGGAAAGCCACAGCACGGATGTTCGAGGGACTGCGGTGGTTCAGAGTTGGCGCTGCGTTTATTATGCAAGTGCGTTCATTGCGCGAGTACGACATTTGCTTTTATGAATGTGAGAAGGTTGATTACTAAGGGCCTTCTTTTTTCCGTGTCGCAAAAAATGGGAGCGAGTTACAACCGATGTTTCACTTTTTTTTTATCACGGGAAATGGGTGCCCGTTAGAATCGAGTAAATATGGTATATGCTGATGACACCAATGTATTTTCTGAAGGTGACAGTTTTATTAAGTTAGCAGCACTGGCAAGTAATTTTCTAAGAAAGCTAGTAGTATGGTGCAACACAAATGTGTTGAACATTTAATCGGCAAGTCCAATGCAATCTGGTTTTGCGCAAAATACAAAATATGTGATCCAACCATTAATTTAACATACAAAGGAGAAGCTATAGAAATTGTTCAGTCCCTTATGTCAATAGCAGTGTATCTTACCGAACATGGGACAGACAAATACGTCATATCGCCATGGCCTCATAAGTTATAGTAGGTTTTTTAACATGGAACAGGTGTGCCCTGATGCATTAAGTAAAACTGTTTCTATACAACTCCCTATTTTGTTCTTAGTTCTACTGTACATTAGAGTGAGTGACCACCCCCACCAGAAACTTAAAACGGTTATCTGTTCTACAAAAAAGAGTACTACTTCACACAATGTACAGCATACCTCACGGACATAAAACCGTAGACCCATTTAACTTATATAATTACAAAACATTACTAAAATACAGAAAGAACAACAAAAATTGTTAGAGTCCATAGCTATAATTTGGCATCCCTACGCCCCTTCGAATCTTCTTACTCTCTCAGACAGACTACAGCCTGGGTGTTGCCTGCTGTACGGACAAATTATGGCTATGAGATGGTTAGAGATCAAATTACCACTGCTTTTAAACGAGAAAAACAACTTGAACACTCCCCTTGACAACAATTCTAGGATGCACCTGTGCAATTAAATTATTGGTCACCAAGTTGCACTTGCGTACTGTTACACATAAACCGTTTCCGTTCGTACACATAAATATAACACATTATGCAATTTAGTTGTAAATTTAGGTGCTTCATGTACGATCCCTTGTTCTCATTTTTATTTTTACCTTGTGCTACAGGTCTGCCAAAATGGTTCTTAAGTTTATGCTTTTTTTATTCTTATCTTTCTTGTATATATTAAAGCAATTGCTTATGCTTTATAGTTGCAAATATTTGTGCTATGTTTCCTGCTGTCTGCTGTAAAAGGTACGAGACCTTTTCAAGTGTTCCTCGCTTTTTCGTCTCACGCCTGAGGTCAATACTTTGAACTGCTATATATATATATATATATATATATATATAGAGAGAGAGAGAGAGAGAGTGAGAGAGAGAGAGTAAGCGAAGCACGATGTACGTTAAAACTTTTTAATGGGTCGTCAAACGTTTCGGCAGGTGGGTGAGCCTTCGTCAGCAGGCTTATATTATATATATATATATATATAAGCCTGCTGACATCATTGCTACTGTATGTTTTTATAGTAGTGCATGTATTAAGGTCATGATTTCTGCATGTGAACTAAGCGTAATGATCAAGAATGCAGACGGATGGCATCATACAAGACACTGCATACGTGCCACTTCTATGTGCCAGTGAATGTTCTAAGTGGTTGTTTACTTGTGAAACGCACACAAAAGGTGCGAAGTCAAAAGAAACACTTTGCTTACACCTTAGTAACTGTCTAACTCAAGCAGCTACCACCTGAACTGTGGTCAACAGTAAATGAGAAGGGGTAAAGGAAGTGGGGAATAAGCAACACCTTTAAACAAGCGAAGCACTGCCGATTCCAAGAATGCCTCTCTGAAGGGCCACTGAACACTCCGGCTGTAGGCAGCTAAAACCACACTCCACTGCAGCCTGACAAACTAGGCAGTCGTGGGACATGCCTTCACGCCGTGAGAATCAGTAGCGCAGTGCAGCAGAAATTCTTAACAAGTGTGTGCTGTTGACTTTAACATACCAAAGTGGTGTTATCTGCAAGAACATAGACAAGCAGCACGAGCCTGCAGCATTTTCAGCAGAGGCCAGCGCAGCAATCAACCTGCAGTCTCGTGCTTGCTGTGGGACTCTGGACTTGCACACCACAGATAGGGCCACATGTTAAGTACTCTTACATCTCATCGGGGTGTTGCCATTCATTCTAATCAATCTTTTTGTGTGTTCTGTTAATACGCTTACCTTGAATTTTGCTTGCTCTCTTGCCAAATTCTGTTTTCTTGGCAGTTGGATAGGCGCACATGCAAGGTTTTGTCGCATGATTCATGGTACAATTCCTTTGGTTAGAATCTGACCTTGGCCTTAGAAATGCATATATGTGTGCACGTTATTTAGACGTACAGCATGGGGAATCTTGTTGTGATATTCAGTGCTTTTCTTGTCACCTGTGTTATTATTCCTCTAGTCTGGTGTATCTGTTAAACACACATCAGGTGGGCTTGTCTATCGCTTATAGTCATTAAATGCACAGATATAGCCACCATTATTCGTATTTGCACAGCAACAGCTTTTGATCAAACCCAATCCTGAGATACAGCCTGGTAAGCCACTTCCAGACAAGCTCCTTCTACCCACAGAAGAATGGCCTCACTGAGCGTCTGAACGAGACGTTCGTTGATTCGTTGACATGCTGGCCATGTATGTCAACGTCGAACACCAGATGTGGGATGCCCTTCTCCCATACGCAATCCTCACTTACAACACAGCCATGCAAGAAACAACACAAATGACGTCATACAAGTTAAGGTGTGGAAAATGTCCCGCAACCAGGCTTGACGCCATGCTGTCGACATCACCAATGAAGAAAAGTTCGACGCTGCACCTACTTTCAGCGCGTCAGAGAAGCTCCACGGCTCGCTGCAAACGTATCAAGATCCAACAGAGGGTCAGCAGCCATCGCTATGGCCCTCGACGACGGCACATGCAATACCGTCCAGGCAATAGTGTTTGTGTCTGGACACTAATTTGATGACCAGGGCTGCATGAAAAGCTTCTACAGCGAGAGTTTTGACATAACAAATAAGCTCAAGTTGTAGTTCACTCGACTATGAGGTCATGGCCGGTGGCATGATGTCATATAGGACATAATGACATGCACACTTGTTTCTTGTTATTGTTGTTTGGCGTGGGCCGTCTTTTCTACCGCCTCTTATACGCATCACTACGACACATCACATGCACTCAGTCATGCCGTGGAGCAGGTGCGGGTGGCATGCTTGCTTCGCACCTTGGTGTTTCAGTTCCTATATCCAAACCACAAAATTTTCTGTTATAACCACCAACTGGCCTTGTCGTCTTTCAGAAAACTGACATCACGACGAAGCCTTCTTTTTACTTAAGGCATCACTGGTTCTGTCAGGCGATTAAGTCATCTTGGCATCAACACACAACCTTACAATGTGGCTTCATGTGATAACGCCACATTTTGGTCATGTGGGCTTTTTGGACACACACTGCAAAATTTTGCAAAGTTTCTTGGGCAAGCCTCGTGGTGGGGAGGACTACACAGCCATTTCAGGAACGTGCCTTACTAGTCGACCAAGCCAAAGCTCACCTTGGGAGTCCTGGCATACTTCCCTGTGCGCGTGTCCCGGATGCTTGATATATCCAGGAACTCGGTCTCCTGCACAAACACAGTCAGAGCTTCTGTGAGGCAGTCAGTTCACATAGCCACAAGAACGTGAAAGAAAGCGCATCGTCAAGTGCAAATATTGCGCATACATAAACAGTGCTCAGGACAAAGAAGCAGACCTTGCTGTGCCATTGCCAGCAATGTTTATACACCAATACATTTTACTAGTGAACGAGGCTCCCGTGTGGGGAGCCTCGTTCAGTAGTCTCGAACGTCTTTTGTGTGCACGTGTGGTCGGCGCAGTGCCTACATACTATGGTTGGTGCAGTGGCTTAGGTTTTCTACCTTCACCAATATACATTTCCAGTGGCACTCTCGAACCGGAGAGCCAGGACTTTTTTGTCTGCCAGCGAGCGGGAGAGAGGCCTCCGGGCCACGCCCCCCTTCTTTGGGCTGTTTGTGGCCGAGGAGCCGCCTGTACGCGTTGCCGTGCTTGCACGGTGCGCGCGCTGTTTTTTGCTCACTAGTGTGCTTTAAAATGCTCTTCAAGAACAGTCTATTGCCAAGGCATCACTGCATTGTTCAAGGTTGAACCTACAACAAAAAGAAAAGAAGTTCTGCTCGTAAACAAGTGTGCAGCACGCGTACAACTTTGCGCAAGAGAAGTGTGGCTGTGACATTCGTTCATCGCATAGATTTCCAGCTGTTGTGCACTTGAACAGGCAGTGGATTGCTGCGGTGAAGAGAAAAGATTTTGTCTCTTCGTCGTTGTCACGCGTATGTTGTACAGATGGGAAGCGGAGTGCTCAGAACCCCACACAAATGCTTCCCTCTGACAGCAGTGTCTATTTTGCCTTTCTAATGCATATGGGTACTTTTTATTTGTATTTTAGGGACGAAGGCATTTGCAATCACTCCCCATGTTTGAAAGGCCAGCCACCAGCTCATAGAAAAAGTGCGCAGAGCAAACAGCGGCGCAAGCCCACCTTGGGCAGAGCAAACCAGGTGAGTACGCATTTAATGAAGTGACGTTGAACAGCACAAGTGGTTGATCACCTTTTGTGCTGCGAATGTTTCCTTTAAATAAAGGAAAGCATGGGGATCTCGGAACACAGTTACAAAGCTAGTCGATAATGAACCCCATTACCCAAACCTATCCAACTAAATGCTTACTAATTATCCATGACTGCGACAAATGCAACAACGGTTAAAACCAATCAGAACAAAAATGTTCCAGCTGGTCTTGTGCGCCGCAGGAGCCAACGTTATGCGAAAAAGCCACTGGCATTCGTATGTGTTAGCCAACATTTACATCACAGAAAAGATTTCTGGGATTTTACTTCCCATAAACGCGATCTCAGAGACCGCGGCCAGGATTCGATCCTGTGACCTTCAGATCTGCAGCCCAGTGGCATAACCACTAGACCACTGCGCGGCGAGGCCTCACCGAGAAAGTTAATGCGTGGTAGCCTATGCTAACCAAGATGAGAGAACTCGAGCGAACACTAGCTGCTGGTGTTGGTTTAAAATGAGCAAACGCCACATATGCCACAGCTTATCTATCATGTTGTAACATTTATATGTTGCCATGAATGTTGGTATATGTATCAGCTTAAGAAGTGACTGTAATGACATATCATGTGCCATTCAGGTCATGACATGTCGTTGCACTCATGGCATATCATGCCCTGTGTTATCCCATAGTTCTAATGTATGCACATTGCAAATGCGTTAATTAAACGACGTCAGCTTCACGACGTACACATCGTGTGAGCTGAGCCAGCATGACCGAGAAGACATGCGTGTCATTAACATTAATGTCGTGATCTATCGTTTTGTAATAAGCTCACGTCATGTGATGCAGATTAAGGTAATAGCAAGGTGATGAACCCTTACTATAACTAACAATTTATCCTGGAATGCACATGTTTCTAACATCTGTAAGTCGGCTTTCCGTAAGCTTTGCTATTTAAGGCATAAATTAAAACAGGCTCCCCACAGCACTCGCCTAACCGCTTATTACTCGCTAATCCGTCCAAAATTGAAACATGCATGCACTGTTTGGGATCCTTACACCAAACGTAACATTGACGCATTAGAAATGATACAACACAAAGCAGTAAGATTCATATTTTCCAGGTATCGTTCAACTGACTCACCAACAACCTTAATGCTAACTAATAACATTCCAACGTTGCAACTACAGCGCAAAATTCTCAGACTAAAATTCATGTTCTTGCTAAAAAATAACCGTTTGTCCCTTAACCCGCAGCCTTTTCTAAATCCGCTCAAAGCATGTCAGACACGGCATCGCCATGCTGAATCCC
The DNA here is from genome assembly GCA_013339685.2 of Hyalomma asiaticum. Classification (NCBI taxonomy): domain Eukaryota; kingdom Metazoa; phylum Arthropoda; class Arachnida; order Ixodida; family Ixodidae; genus Hyalomma; species Hyalomma asiaticum. The sequence goes on from CM023487.1 coordinate 97,913,119, forward strand.
TAACGCCTTATAGCACTAAAACTGACCTATTTAAGTATTCATTTTTCCCGCGTACAATAATAGACTGGAACAACTTGCCTTGTGAGCACCTGTCCAATATTGACGCTATAGCACAATTAAGATAAGTTTTTTTTCTGTTTTTCGACTCCCCCTTTTTTATTATTGCTCTGAACATGTATATGCTTTGTTTGTATGCCAACTCTTGTATTGCTACCCTTATATCTCGTTCCATACTTACAACGTTGCTTCCCTGTTATTACTTTGTACTTTGTTTTTCCCATACCACTCCTGCTTGGGCCTTTACTTGGGCCTGCAGTATGCCATAAATAAATAAATAAATAAATAAATAAATAAATAAATAAATGTCATCCCGATGACACCATGTCACATGCATCATTAGGCATAGACCTGCATGCAGTGCTATTTATGTCACGAAATATGCTTCATATTCATCAGATACTCATTTTATGCTACGCTAATATGATCATGTCAAGTCATTAACGTCACTGTAAGCCGTATAGCATCCATCCACCAGCAACTTTTGTTTGACAGCCACCTCGAACCCCTTTCACGATGCTCAAGATCATGATTATGTCAGGAACATGACTACCATTATTCATTTATTTTACAAATATGAGTCCTCAGGCAGGGGCGGGTGATCCGTAAAAAAAAACAGATATGGAATTACAACAGAAAAAGGAAATATCGCGCAGAACCTCACCGAGAACTAGTGCATCAAACTGAAACACCAGCACTTATATAATTAATGGTGATAAGTGCGCAAACTCAGCACAAGGACACAGCAGGGAGAAACGTACTACACTGCTGTGTCCTGGTGCTGAGTTTGCGCACTTATCACCATGAATGCTTACCAACTGGCCCGATTATCCGCTCTTCTGCAACTTATATAATTCTCATGTGTCCTGCGTACATGCACAGAAACAAGAAAAAGAAAATAACATAAAAACGATGACTACAAACATCTGTTCATAAATATTTAATTGAGTAACATCTAAAAAGCAAACATCATAAAAGGCCGGAGTCAAATATTACAAACGTTTCAAAATAGTGCAATGCATTGATTACACACATAACTGCAATAGATGCCATGAAAGTATTTTAAGTGTATGAAAAATAGTAGAAAGTGCAACATAAATTGAAGCTCATAACCCATATAACATTGCTTAACCTGCACCTTTCGTTTGACACTTGAGCCCCTTCAGTTAATTTTCACTTTGTCATGCTCATGTCATATCACGTACTTTATGTCATGAACATGACCTAGCTCATATCATGTCTCACCTATATGTTTTGTCTGACACCCATCTCGACCTCCTTCCTTTGCTTTCATTCTCGCAGAATCATGCTCATGACATGAGCATGTCATGTCATGAAAGTGGCTATGTGACCCATATTGCATTCTCCAACAGGCAACTTTCATTTGACACCCATCTTGATCCCCTTCCAGTAGTCTTTTTTATTTGCTTTTTGTTTTTTCTTCTTGCAGTCATGCTTATGTCATAGCATGCCGTGAACATATTGTCATGAGTTTCCAGAGGTACTGGGGGGCTTTATCAGTGGCTGAGGGGCTAGGTTTGGCAAAATGTCTTCTATCTTCGTGTTGGCTGGCACCAGTCTTGCACTCGACCGACCACATGCAGGTGGCATTATCTCCCCCTTGCGAAAAAAACAGCATCGCCTCGATGCTTCAGCAGTCGTAAGGAAAGAGAAAAAAGCAGATGAAGAGGAAGAACAAAGGTAAGCAGGGAGAGTCAAGCGAGAAACCAAGCTCATGAAGAAAAATGAAAACACACACACAAATAGAACGATGAGTGATACAAAGGCTACACATGTGCAATGTAAGGTTTCATGCCCACAACATGAACTATGTCCGGACTCGGTGGATGCTGTGTCCCGGTCTGTGGCTGCGGTGTTGTGTGCAGAACCACTTCATAGCTTACGTCACTGATGCAGCGTAGGACTTTATAGGGGCCAAAGTGCCGGCTCAGTAAGTTTTCGCAAAGGCCACGGCTCCAAACAGGGATCCACACCCAAACTTGGTCACCGGGGTTGTAGGACACCGCTCTGTAACGGGTGTTGTAGCGGCGTGTGCCTGCTTGCTGCTGCTGATTGATGTGCCGCTGCAAGAGTTGCCGAGCTTCCACGGCACGCTCAGCAAATTGCTTGGCGTCAGGTGTCAACCGTTCAGCGTTCTAATAAGGCAGCATAGCATCCAGCATGGTCTGAACTTCCCTACCGTAGAGGAGGCGAAATGGTGTGAATCATGTCGTCTCTTGCGCAGCGGTGTTATACGCGAAGGTCACATAAGGCAAGGTCCGGTCCTATGTTTTGTGTTGGGTGTCAATGCACATCGAGATCATGTCTGTGACAGTCTTGTTCAGTCGCTCGGTAAGTCTGCCGGTCTGCGGGTGGTACGCTGTGACTTTTCAATGTCTGGTGTTACTTAGGTCAAAAACTTCATCCACCAGCTGTGCTGTGAATGCTGTCCCTCTGTCTGTGATCACAGTGAAGGGAGCACTGTGCCATGATACGATGTGGCGCAAGAAGAATTGTGCTACCTCAGAAGCTGTGGCTCTTGGTATCACCTGCGTCTCAGCATAGCACATTAAATAATCAGTTGCAATGACCACCCGGGAGACGGTCCGGTAACGTCCATGCCCGCTTGGCCGAATGGCTGAAGTAAGCCAGCCGGCATAAGAGAAGTTGTCTTTCAGCGCTGGCATTCATGACAGCTTTTAACGTACTGTTTGACACTTGCCGAAGGCACGGGCCAATAGTACATCTCGCTTACTCTGACGATTGTTCTTGAGAAGCCTAAATGGCCAGATGTAGGCTCGTCGTGGCAAGCAAAGCCGTCTTCATCTCGCATGTCTCTTGACACCACTAGGAGATAGGCACTGCTGTTCGAACGGGAGTTCTTCTTGTACAGTACAGTGTCTCGCAGACAGAATGACGCCATCGAGTGGGACAGATAGCGTGTTATGGCTGCAGCGCGGCCCTCTAGGTGATCTATAATCGGTCGAATATCCGTGTTGTCTCGCTGCCATATGATGAAGTCCAACAAGCTAATGGCACCAAGGAAACTGTCATTGTCCTCAGCTTCCACACTTACTGGATGAACGAGTGCGTGTGACAATGTATCAGCATCTTCATGCTTATGGCCAGACTTATAAACGATGGTGACATCAAATTGCTGTAGCCGCAAGCTCCAATGTGCTAGTCGTCCTGAAGGGTTGCGCATGCTTGCCAACCAACAAAGTGCATGGTGGTCCGCCACTATTATGAAAGGACGACCATAAAGGTAGGGGCGAAACATGGTAATCGCCCACATGACTGCGAGGCACTCTTCCTTCATAGACAAATAATTCGCCTTGAGGCGGGACAGTGAGCGGCTGGCATACGCTATGACTTGTTCCAGTCCATGCTGACATTGGATGAGCACTGCGCCAAGGGCAATGTTACTGGCGTCGGTACACACTTTGGAATCGGCATCATCATCAAAATGAGTGAGAACAAGTGCTGATTGCATTCACTGTCATAGTTCAGCAAAGGCCTCCTGTTGCTCATTGCCCCAGACAAATGGCGTGTCATCATGTGTCATCATGTGTCATCATGTGTCATCTGTGATAGTAGGCGCACAAACCAAGGAGGCGTTGAACGGCCTTCTTGTCAGTAGGAGCTGGAAATGCCACTACAGACGCAAGCATGTCTGGATCAGGCCAGACCCCTCTGGCGCTTACTACATGCCCTAGAAACTTGAGCTCCTCATAGGCAAAGTGGTACTTCTCTGGCTTCAGTGTGAGGTCAGCTGATTGGAGAGCTTCAAACAATCCACGGGCAGTGAAGATGCTGCTTGAACATTTCAGAAAAAACTACCAGATTTTCAAGGTACACGAGACCAGTCTGCCACTTCAGTTCAGTGAGGACAGTGTCCATCATTCGTTGGAAAGTTGCCAGTGCTGAACATAAGCCAAAAGGAAACAGTAAAAATTTGTAGAGACCGTCTGGAGCCACGAAGGCCGTTTTCTTGCGGTCTCGCTCATCTGCCTCAATTTTCCAACACCCGCTCTTCAGATAGAGAGAAGAAAAATAGCGAGCACACCGTAGTTTGTCTAACAAGTCATCAATGTGCGACAGCGGGTACACGTCTTTTTTAGTCGCACTGTTAAGGTTACGGTAGTCGACACAGAAGCACAGCAATTTGTTAAACCTACAGCAATAAAGAAAAATAAGGTGAGTGTATGGCTCAGTCAGTAAGACACTCAGCTTCAGAGCATCTGAACGTAGGTCTGAAACGCAGTGCTGCCAACCAGGTTTGTCCTGTGTACATATATGTCTTTTGCAGCAATTAATATTACATGACACAAGGATACATGTCTCTTTGAGTCAGCTTAGGACTGGCACAATAAAACTTGCTGCTGGGCGAGTTGGTTCATACTTGGTAGATAAACTATGGAAGCACACACACAAAAACACGGACTCAGGAGACACGGACGAGCGCAAACTTTCAACTAACTTTATTTTTCGTCGTGTCAATATGTAAGCCATACATCACGTGGTCACAACGCTAATCGCAGTTGTCACTGTCAAATCACAACAAACTGCGCAAGAATCTCTTTTCACTTCACCTTGCAATAAAGAAACCGAAGGCTGGCTAACACACGCGTCACCTCTAGTTGATATATGAAAGGCTTCCAACAGTTCCCGTGCCGTGCTATCATGGCTACGGCCCAAAACTCGGATCGCACGGAAATTTGGTACGCACATGCAATGCCGGACATGCGCAGGTAAATGCGCGTTCTCTTTATTAATTATGGATAATTCATGTTCCCTTGCATGAACGTTCACGCACCTTCCGGTTTGCTTGACATAAGTCCTGCCACATGAAAGTGGAATCTCATAGATGACGCCTACCGCGCAGGCTCCATAAGGCATTTCGTGCTTCTTGCCACAACCTCCAGGAGTATTCTTATCCGAAGATATTTTCGGGCAGAGCTTTGCCAGCTTGCGCGGGGCTGAAAAAACCATCGGCACATCGTGCCTGCCCGCAACCTTCTTCAGATTATGAGAAGTGCGGTGCATGTAGGGCATCACTACCGGGCGGCTCCTGGATTTCGGCCCGGGTGTCTTGCCGGAACGGGGTGCTTTTGTCTCCCGCAGGAGGACCTCGGCGACTGCCGTAACGAGTGTGCGTAGGTATCCGGCTTCCAATACTCGCCTTACTTGATTATTAAAACAGTCCTGCATAGCATGTGGGCATGATTTCTCAAGCGCAGACCCCAGACAAAGCTTCACAATTGCCCGCTTAACTAATTTTGACTGTGCTGAATCATAAGGCAGCAGTCCTTTCTGCGCTCATGGGCTGTAAGACCAACAAACGTGAGTGCCTAAACGAAGCCGTAAATCTAAAAATTGCAGAGGGTCATTGCAAGGGATTTCATGGGTAAAAGTCAAACCCTTTCCGCACTGCTGAAACAAGTCAAGGATACAAAGAACAGACTTGTCAAGATTAAAATCAGTGGGTTTCCTTAAAAGAATTAAAAAATCGTCTACATATCTAAAAACTATAATAACATTGGTTACCTCTAGGATGCTAGACAGAGCACGATCCACGTCTGATAAAAATATATTACACAAAGCAGGCGCCACACAGGACCCAACACAAATCCCTTGACGCTGTAGATAAAACCGGTTCTCATGGGTTACAAATGTAGAGCGAAGATAAAATTCAAGTAACGACATGAAGTCATTCACCAACAAACCAGTGCTGTTTTGAAAGTCAATGACCCCACCGGCTTCGATGCACTCACGTACCGCTACAAATAACTGTCCATGAGGTACTGAATAAAATAAATCTTCAACATCAATGGAGAACATATAGTCAATACAACTTTCCTCCTGTAGAAACCGCACAACGTCCTCCGAGCTCTTGGTACCAAAGGGGTCGTCGACTGTTAGCTCATTTAAATTTTTGAGCAGGAATTGGCTTACTAGATGCTGCCAAGAGCCCTTTTCACTTATTACTGTCCGAAATGGAACTTCCGGCTTGTGCGTTTTCACAGTGAAAAAAGCTCTGAGTGTGTTACCTTTACAAGCAATAATGCCTCTGGCCAATTTCTCCAGCTGAAGCTCCTTACACAAATTTGCTGCCTTTGTTTTCACGCGAATAGCACTACTTTTAACTTCAATAAAATTCTTAGTAATGGCATTCCTAGCCTTCTCATTGAAAGTTCCAGCATCTAAAACCACAAACCCGCCCTCTTTATCGGCTTGAAGCAGTCGGAAGTCATTGTCCCTAAAATGTTTCACGACGAGATCTATCGTAGCCCGGCACTGGAAGTCCTTCTTGGATTTGACAGTCCTTACCAACGCATCAACACCCTCAAGGAGGCACCGGTCATGCTGTTCCTGTGGCGCCCTGTTCGCCACACACCTATTAAACGCCAACAACTCATGAGGCTGGACTTCGGCCCCTTCTTGAGCAGACTGTAGATATTATCCGGGAGTTCCACGTTCTCTCCTAGCACCAAAACCTGTGACGCCCCTCTTTCCTTGTCCTCCTTCTTGTTCTGCTGGCTAAGAACGTTGGCCAAGTAGGAACCCCACCAGAATTCGACCATGCGGGCAGTTAAGGTCCTTAATGAACGGAGATTCACTTCTGCTTTCCAGGGAGGGTCACTAATGTAGCACAGAACTCGCAAGGACTGGCATAACCTAGTGACATGCCATTTTTTCCTGATGACTTTTTCAGAGCGCTGGTGACAACTTGTAGAAATATTTATTGCTCTTTGTCAACAGGTTCGTTTCTCCACGAGTAATGCACCAGCACAGTTTATTTTATAGTTATGCAAGCACTTTCCAGTGCCCTTGCCGTTAGAATTGTTAGAGTGGGCATGTAAACTTTGTAATAATTTGGAAAACTTAGCTTCCATTGGGGAATAAAGGAGCACTGGATGGAAGCAAACATATACGAGTTGCTGCACTGCTTGCGGTGGCGGTTACGTAGTAGTGGAGCAAAGCAGCATCCAACAGCATGCAAGCATCTTCGGTGAGGTTACCTCGGTGTTTTTCGGTTACGGAATATAAATATGAAATACTTGTGCTATCTCGGGAACTATGTGGAGAAGCCCAACCGTTGATGCAGACATATCACTCACTTCTCGAACGAAGTGCAGCGTCTTGCACAAGAGGCGCTAAGTACACACCGCACTGTCAAATGCCGCGGGCACAAGCCTCCGCAGCTCCTTGGGTGACCATTCTCAAGAAAATGCTCACTGTAGACATATTGTAAAAGCGCAGACAGAACGACCATGCAAACACAGGAAACGCAGGACTGCGCTGGTCCTGTGTTTTCTGCGCTTGCGTGGTCGTTCCGTGTGCACTTTTACAGCATGAATCCAAACCAACTAGCTCGCCTTTCCGTCTTAGTGCAGCTCACTATAGAACTAATGATCGCTTAAATCGAAAGACAAGTTCCAGCGATGTTCACGATTAAAATTTAAGATGCATGAGTGCACAAAAGGCACAGAACAAACCAGCTCTAAAATCTGATCGCATTGTCTCACAATGCTTGCCACTACATTGTTTCATACATGGATTTTGCAAGTACTCATTGTACGTGGCACTAACAGCAGTGACAGCATTAATTTTAGATGTTCTGACAAATTACTATGCATCCGTTCAACAGCAAATGGCACAAAAGCGGCAAAGTTCTACGAATGTACTATCAGCGTAGAATCCAGTGCTCGGCCAGCTTTCTGAATGCGATGCCGCGAGTTCACTGTACCCGCGTCAACGTCTGTCATAAATTTCGTGCCTTCTGCCACCTGGGTCACACCCTTAGTTTTGTGTGATGCGTAAATGAGGGTGCATAGCGTCAGTGTATAGAAGCACACTTAGACATCTGAATAAGTCATACGCACTGTACAGGCTGCGGCTGACCACTGCAGCTGCGTGCCGTAGCTACTGTCCTTACTGTAAAATCTACTCTAGGAAGAAACATTCAGCAAATGAATTAGTATAACTGACACCGTAAAAGCTTTTATTTCTGGAAAGATGCAGCGCCAGTTTCTATTGCCTCCCTATGCAAAACTTGACGTCATTGCTCATGAAATTCAAGCAGACAACACAATGCGACGCAACTTCATTCAAACGCAATGCGACGTAACTTCAATGCAAAGCACAGTGAAAGCTTTTGCCAGCAGGAGTTTTATAATATCACTTGCACAGATGACTTCTTGCGAGCACAAAACATGAAATGAGTACATTCACTGCCAATTTGCAAAACCATGCCTCTCAGTGCACTTGTTCATGCCAGCCAAATGGCGCTGCAAATTTCTTGATCTTCACATCACCGCACAACCACGGCAGCAAACCCAGCATCACAAGTAAAATGTGCGAAATCGACTTGATGCAGACAGCAGGCAGGCTGTGCTGGCCATTCTCTGCCACTAGGTCCTAGTGTGCTCCCTGGTGCCTCCGTTTCGGAGACTACGTCATATCACTGAAATTCTGTCAAGTTTCACTGCAATGCTCTAGTGTTGAGGAAAACCCTGCTTAGGCATCTGGTGATGGGAAATTGAGCTTATGCAAACAAAATGCAAACTGTGCTAAGACGAGTGCAGCCATTCTCCACGACACGGTCCAAGTGTGCTGTTTGGTGCCTACATTTCTGACTGACTACACCATATCACCGAAATACCGCCAAGTTTCACAGCAATGCTCCAGTGTTGCAAAAAAACATCCTTTATCCATCAGGTGAACGGAGATCAAGCCGGTACGAATAATATGCAAGCTGCACAAAGACGAGTGCAGAAAATCTTTGCCACTCTGCCCAAGAGTGCTTTGTGGTGCCTACATTTCGCTTACCTGAAATATGATCAAGTTTCAACGGCAGGCTGTTGGGTGCAGTAGAGGAATCAAAATGCTGGTACATTAGAAATGCTCAAGGATGTCTATAAACAGCTCGGCGTTTGTCAGGAGAAGAAAAGTGTACCATAAGGATTTCCTGGAGTGAAATTAGTGAAGTTTTTTAAGACAACAAAGCGAACAAAAACTGGTGTTTCTTTACAAGTTTGGAGCGGCCCGTTGACAGGAAACATGTGTTGACAGGAAACATGCAACACACTGGTGCTATGAGGTAAGGGCGCACAGTCTTTGGCAACTATCAGGCAAGTTTAATGAACCGCTATAAAAATACTATAGTGGCTGACTGAGCAGCCAAGCTGCGTGCTTTCAACCAAAATGTGTGAAACTGAATGGAGGCGATGGACAAAAACAGCTTTTGCCCAACAGATTATCACTAAATCGCCAAACCATCCGCAGCTTTCACTGTCTGCATAGGCAAGCGACACTGACCTTGTTTTGATCCGTCCAGTAAAGGAAGAATCCATTCTTGTCCACTCGAAGCGTCACTGGCGTGCCCAGCGCCGAGTCCTGCAAGAAACGGCAAACTTTGCTGTGATATTCGCCCGCTGATGTGGCATGCACAAATAACATTTCATTGGTTTCTCAGTGCCAAGCCTTGCAAAGCGTACGTTAGCGTACATTTAGCGCCATCGATCATTCTGGTAAGAATGCACACTCTGCACGCAGACTTCCTCGTCGCCATTGTACGTCCATGTGTGACAGTTTCTGTAGACACATAAATATTCCTTCACTGGCCCCCTCGCCACCTCCATTTTTGTTACATTTCCCTACGTTTGTTTGCCTTTCACAAAACTTCCTCTCTCCTTTTTTTCTTTTTCGAGACACATGTTACTAGGCTGAAAGAGTGTGCACTGTGAGCACTGGGCTTGGCACATGCAGCTGTAGTTGAAAGGGGCCCTGCAACATTTTTTGAAAAAAAGTCTGAAAGCTGTGCTGATCGGCCGTGGAGTCTCCTGTGAACATGTGAGCCAAATATTTCTGTACTGCACGCATCAAGGAATTGGCAACTTCGTTTTGAACACAGCTGGAAAGCCCTTGCTCTTTCAACAAATGACGCCACTGGGGGCACTGGGTACATCGCCTGAGGCACAAAATAGCATTGGCTTGTTTCACGAGCTTGTTTTGAATTCAACAAATAAAGAAAATTTGCGTATTGCTATAAAAGAGCAATGAAAAGTGCCAAGTTACATAGTCAGTGCCCCCAGTGATGTTATGTGTGTTAAAAGAAGAGCGGGCGCATTCCACCTGTGTTTGAAAACAAATTGCCAATTCCCTGGTGTGTGCAGTACAGAAATATTTGGCTCGCACATTCACAAGGGCCTCCGCGATTGATCGGCACCGTTTTCTCAATAGGTTTGCCAATGAAGGACAATTTATTCAACAAGTTGTGCCAGCCGGTCTCAATGCCATGGCGGGTCCAGGGACAAAGGGTTGTACAGCTGAGGCATTACAGCAGCAGCATATGTGGCACCAGCCCCTGCAGGAGCCAAGGAGGAAGTGTGTTGGGCAGCGGGCATGTGGCGTTATTGGGCTACGTGCACCGCCACTGCCCAGCACGAGGCATGGCTATTTTGAAATGGCCTGGTGGGCGTGGCTCTCACAGCGCACAGAATATTTCGATTCCGTATCGCTGAATACGTGGAATTGAGTATGGCGAATGCACAGTGCTGCCTGTTGAAAGCGTACAATTTTCGTGCGTAGGGTTGAAAGTCATTCCATGCCCAAAATGTCCCAGACATTGCATTCGACCCTTTCCGATTCTAATCTAAAGAACCGTGGACTGTATCATTTTGGCACATCATTTGCTCTCATTAAGTATTTTTGTGAGATAATATTCTTTTCTGGCCGTTACAGTGGTTTCAGTGTTGCCGCAGTGGGAGAAACATAAGTTGCAAAAAAAATGCTGTTAAAGCCCAGCCAACCATCAATATTCAGAGGATGTCCACAAATGGTCTAAATGTCCAATGTTATTTGTGAATATTCAGTGGATATTGAGTAGACTACAGTATCTAGATATCATATAGTGGATATTCATAAAATATTTGTGGATGTTGTCTTACTAACATATTTTACTATACAGCAGAATATCATGCGGTGGATATTTATAAAATATTTGTGGATGTTGTTTTACTAACATTTTACTAATAGCAGAGCCTATATATAGGTGACGATTGCTGAACTTCCAGATGAAAAAGGCACGTTCCAGCTGCGTTGCCAGTCGAAATTAATATCCGCCGACAGCTGAAAACATAAGCTGCTATTTTTCCAACTGCAAAAACTTGGGAGTAAGTGCCTGCTTATAGACAGTTTAGCTAGAACTGGAAACAACTCGAAATGCGAGTTCCCTGCTGGAAACAGAATCCAGTTCAGCGTTCGGAATGTTGCTTACTCGCGAGCAGCAGATTGACTGGGGTGAGGAAACAACGCTGATATCGCATCTCAAGGAGTGCAAGGAAAAAACAAAACAAATATGACATGCAATGTTTTTTTTTTTTTTTCGGAAACATCTACACCTTAGTCACCTAGCTCTCAGTTAATTCTGATGCTCTGATCAACCGATGTGCTGCTGCATGGTTTAATATTTCAAACACAAGTAGGTAGCGTTGTTATGTCAGCACTTTCATTCAACTTTTGGCAGATCGTATGCGGGGTCCTCCGCGCTTCTTCCCATACTGTGCGCGCACCTGTTGCAATGAATCAACACCCTTGCAACGTTATCAACGTCGAACAAACAGGCATTTATCATGATGAAGCATACAAAGAACTTGCTTTTAAAACACAAGAGTAGACAGCACCGAAATACTGACAAGAGCTTCCAAAGCCACCATTTTAGCAGCGGCCATGTTTGTTGTTTACCAAGAGCGCTGTTGCATCAGCGTTAGTCACGCACATACATTCTTATGCATCATTTTATGCGTAGAGTAACTTACATGAACCAATGAAACTGTTAATTTCTCTCAAAAATGGTGTAAATTTTATTAAGAGTAAATAGAAGAATTACAGATGCAGGCAAATTTTTAATAAGAACATCCGCGGCCCCGCAGATTTGTAAACGTGACACATGCGTCATGGCGGTCGTGGCAGTGTCGGACTGAGTTGTGTCAAAGTGGTGTGCGTGTTTGTGAAGTGAATCAGCAGTATTTAAAAGAAGAATTGGTGCACAAGTCTTGTTTTTACCTGTATTCTGGTACAGGTTTGCACGTAAGCCGTTATTACTTACAACTGTTGGGACGCGTGTACGCGCGGTAGAAGCGGACACAACCGCGTGGCGTGGATCCCAAACATCAACTGACTTTATTCGGGTTCGCTCTGGTGGTTCCGAAGAGCAGCGGAGGGTGGCGCTGCCTGGCAGCTTGGCTTGGCTTGGCTGCCGCCACAGCACTCCCCCCTTAGTGAGTTGCCGAACGGAGTTAAAGGTCCAGGCGAGTGGGTGCTCTTGATAGCCGTCCACTGTGTGTCAGCCGGGAGGGCACCTCGTGGGCTTGGGCTGGCATTGAAGCTGGGGGTCCTGGCGATGATTCCCTTAGCGGAGGCAACACGGCATCGTCACGGTCCATGTGTGCTGGCTTGATGCGGTCCAGCGACACAACCTCCTCACGACCGCTTCTCTGGATGGTGAATTGTTTGTTGCCACGGCGGAGGACTTTAAACGGCCCATCGTAGGGTGGCTGAAGAGGTCGCCGAACCGCGTCGTGTCGTACAAACACATATGGGCACGATGTGAGCTGCGGGTCGACGTGCACCACACGCAACCCTGGGGGCCGTGGAGGTACCACGCGCAGTTTGCTCATGACGTTGCGTAGGCGAAGTGCATAGTCACTGCAAGCTATGGATGCCTACTCTGAGCCGCGTGCAAAGAACTCTCCAGGCAGCCTGAGTGTCGTGCCGTAGACCAACTCAGCGGCACTGCAGCCAATGTCCTCTTTCAAGGTGGATCTTATACCCAAAAGAACGAGTGGGAGAGCCTCCACCCAGTTGTGTTCCTCGGTTGCCGTGAGCGCAGCCTTCAGCTGGCGGTGAAAGCGTTCCACCATGCCATTGCTCATGGGGTGGTACGCCGTCGTACGTATGCGTGAGGTGCCCATGAGCTGACTGATGGCAGTGAAAAGGGCCGATTCAAACTGTCGGCCGCGGTCTGTTGTTATCGTGGAGGGCACCCCAAAACGGGCTACCCAGTGGTACAGGAAAGCACTCGCAACCGTCTCGGCAGTGATGTCCGCGATAGGGATGGCCTCCGCCCAGCGGGTGAACCTGTCGACACAGGTCAGTAGGTAAAGCTTTCCGTGGCAGGGTGGCAGTGGGCCGACGATGTCCAGGTGGACATGGTCAAAGCGAGAATCCGGAGTGGGGAGTGTTCCCAGTGCTGTCGAGGTATGGCGTTGTATCTTAGAGCGCTGGCAAGCTACACATTCACGTGCCCAGTGTCAGACGTCCCGATTTACACCTGGCCAGACAAATCTTGCCGTCACCAGTCTTTGGGTGGCTCTAATCCCCGGATGAGACAGTCTGTGCAAGGACTCGAACACATGGCGACGGAGGCTTGCAGGCACGAACGGGCGAGTTCTACTGGCGCTTGTGTCACAGCAAACCTTGTCCTCGGATCCGGGAATTGGGATCCACTCAAGATTCAGGGCAGTGGTCGCGGTCAACAGGCGTTTCAGTTCGTCATCCTCACGTTGAGCGGCTGCCAAAGCGGGAAAATCAACCTGTAGTGTGGGCATGATGGCGTTGACAGGATTCCGAGAGAGGGCGTCCGCTACCTCATTGTCGCCGCCTTTGACGTGACGGATGTAAGTCGTGAACTCTGATATATAGGACATTTGGCGCCGTTCACGTGCTGTGTGCGTTCCCCCGTCGGAGCTTAGCGAGCGCAATGCGTAAGTAAGCGGCTTGTGGTCGGTGAGGACGAAAAACTCTACACCTTCCAGGAAATGGCGAAAATGTCGTATGGCAGCGTACACGGCCAGCAGTTCTCTCCCGAAGGTACTGTAGCGGCGCTCGGTAGGCGTTAGCTTCCTCGAAAAGAAGGAAATCGGGCGCCAGATTCCCCCAACGAGCTGCTGCAATACAGCCCCAACGGCTGTATCGGAGGCATCCACCATCACACTCTGCGGGACACCGGACCTGGGGTATTCAAGCAGTGCGGCGTTTGCTAAGGCGTCCTTCACCTCGCAGAAGGCTTCTTTTGCTTCTTGAGACCAGCAGAGGGTGTCTGAGCCATTTCGTGAAGTGGCCAGCAGATCGTGGAGAGGTTGAAGGATCTAGGCACAGCGGGGAATGAAACGGCGGTAGAAGTTTACCAAACCCAGAAATTCCCGAAGCTGGCGCTTGGCGGTCGGCTGCGGAAATCCTTGCACGGCTTCAACTTTGTTGGGTTGAGGAAGAACTCCTGAGGCAGAGATGACATGTCCAAGAAACGAGAGCTGTCGCACGCCGAGCTCGCATTTGGCCATGTTCACGACCACGCCATGCTCCACTAAGCGCTGGAAGACGATGCATAGATGATTCACATGCTCTTCCGGAGTGCTGCTGGCGACCAGCAAGTCGTCAAGATAGGCGTGGCAGAAGTTGAGACCGCGTATAGCACCGTCCATGAACCGCTGGGATGTCTGACCCGCGTTTCGGAGTCCGAATGGCATTCGGAGAAATTCGAAGAGTCCGAAAGGCGTTGCGATGGCGGTCTTCGGGACGTCCTCCGGGGCAACTGGAATCTGATGGTATGCCCGCACCAGGTCAATCTTCGAGAAGATAGTGGTACCGTGAAGCCTCGTCGTGACATTGTGTATGTGCGGTACCGGGTACCTGTCTGGGGTCGTTACCCGGTTCAGCGCCCTGTAGTCCCCGCATGGTCGCCAGTCTCCCGGTTGACTTGGGCACCATATGGAGTGGAGATGCCCAGGCGCTCGACGAGGGTCTGATGATCCCTAATTCCAGCATGTGTTCAAATTCTTGCCGGGCGACCTTCAACTTCTCCGGAGACAAAGGGCGAGGCCGCGCGTGCACGGGTGGGCCGCTGGTGGCGATGTAGTGACGTACCTCGTGCTTCGCCGCGGCGCTGGCTGGCGGCTGCCTCGTCAACTCGGGAAACTCATGCAGAATTCGAGTAAAACGTTCTGCACCGGACGGCCCGAGCAGAGTGGGGCTCAGCGGAGGGTGCTTCGAGGGATTGCCTTGCACAGTTGCCTGCGACACGGAATCGTGAAGGCGCCGGTTGCGCACATCGACGAGAAGGCCGAAATGCCGAAGAAAATCCGCACCCAAGATGGCGAACTTCACTGCTGCCACGATGAAAATCCACCGGAACGTTCTGTTCAAGCCTAAATTGAGTGGCAGCGAGCGATGTCCGTAGGTGGCGATGGTTGTGTTGTTGACCGCCTGAAGGGGGGACGCGCTGGGGACACGGCCATGGGTGGACCCAACCGGCAACACGCTCACCTCAGCGCCGGTGTCCACGAGGAATCGAAGGCCACTGTCGGTGAGGCCACTGCCGCCGGTGTCCACGAGGAATCGAAGGCCACTGGTCGGTGAGGAAAAACACTGATGGACGACGTTCGGGGGCATCCGGGACACTGGTCGTCCTCAGTGCCGGCCGCTCCCGTTTCCCGCATGGTCGCAAGGAGGGATGCATTTGCGAGCAGCGTTTCCATACCTCCTGTGATACCAGCAGGTTTTCTGTTGCGCTGCTGGACGCTGGCGCTCCTCGGGAGTACTGCGGGCCTGCATCGCTGCGATGGTATCGGCGAGGCGGGATATCTGCTCCCGGATGTCGTGCAGTGCGGTCGTAGGCGCGCGGCCGGCGTTGTCTGGCTGTAGCGCCGCGACGGACGGCGGAGCGACCGCCAGCACAGAGTCCGCGAGCTCGGCGAGTTCAGACAGGCGTTTGTCAGCAGCCGAGGCGAGGATCATGCGCACGTTGCCCGGGAGTCGCTGTAGGAACAGCTCGCGAAGCAGTCTGCTGTCGGTATCGGTGGTAGTTGCGCCGTCCGTGTGCAACAGCTGCCTCATGTGGCGCAACAATTGGCTGGGCGTCCGGTCCCCCAGCTCGGTGTCGTGCAGTAGCTGCTGCAGGCGCTGAGGCTCCGACGGCGTGAGGCGGCTGATGAGGAGCTGTTTCAGGGTTGCGTACGCGTTCTCTGCAGGTGGAGCGACCAGCAGATCGCGTATTTCGCTCGCTATTGCCGGTGGGAGGCTAGCGACCACGTGGTGGTACTTTGTTAGCTCACCGGTAATACGACGAGCGGTGAATTGGGACTCCACCTGCAGGAACCACAGCTGCGGGTCCGCTGTCCAAAACGGCGGGAGCCTGATGTCGACGGCGGAGATGGCCAGTGCGTCAGCGTCGATCGCTTGAAAAAGGCGGTAGGCCTCGTCCGGGTCACCACTGTTGGGACGCGTGTACGCGCGGTAGAAGCGGACACAACCGCGTGGCGTGGATCCCAAACATCAACCGACTTTATTTGGGTCAGCGCCTCCTTCGGGTTCGCTCTGGTGGTTCCGGAGAGCAGCGGAGGGTGGCGCTGCCTGGCAGCTTGGCTAGTGGACATCATGTGGATGTCCACTAACATCCAGGAGTCTCCCAACTGCTCCGATGGAGGGCGCAACCCTCCCACAGGCACTCCCACAAACTGGGGTTTCAAGTGCTCGATGAAGATGGCAGCAGTGACAATGGAGGTGGACGATACGCGGTGGCAGTCACGAAAAGGCGGCTTTCGGAGTGGTGGGCAACTGTGCGACGGGCTTAGGACCTAGGCTGATCTGTGCGCGTCTCCTGCCTTTGTCGTGTGTTTTTAATTCCGCTTTCTTTTTATTTTTATTCTTTTTATTTTATATTGTTTTCTTTTCTTGAGGCCAGGACACTGAGGGTGTTCCCCCGTTGCAAAGGGGCAGGCCGCCACTACATCATCATCATCATCAGCTTCGCTTGGCTGCCGCCACACAACTGTCAGCTGCACGTTAGCGGCCGCTTCTTCTGTACTACGTGTCGTGGTTATCCTCGGACGACTCTACTACTTGGAGGTAACTACATTTTTTTGTTCATTTATGTTTCAAGACCAGTTTTCAGCGTGCGTGTGCACGTCTGTGTTTATTCTGAGAAGCCCGCTTGTCAGCATGTTAATGTTGACGGCTTAAGCGTGATTTGCATGTAATGTTGCTTGAAAAGCTGTTGGCAGTTGTCAACGTGTTGTGTAAGACAAAATACCAGGAAAAAGAGCGCTGTTGACTTGACATCATAGAATCTGGTCAAGGTGTGGTAGTGTGTAAGGTAACTGTGATATTTTGTATGTCAGCCCTTGTAAGACAAAATACCAGGAAAAAGAGCGCTGTTGACTTGACATCATAGAATCTGGTCAAGGTGTGGTAGTGTGTAAGGTAACTGTGATATTTTGTATGTCAGCCCTGACGTGCTATGCGATGTCCCATTGTATGAAACTTGATTCCGGTACAATCGAGTCTAATAAGTTGCGTGCTTTTGGACCGACTACACGTAAATATCTCTTACAGGTGGTAAAGTGCACGAAATCTGATAACAGTGCGCCCGAGAAGTGTCTTTGCAACGCCTGCTGCAGACATCGAAAAAAAAAAGAACAGATGAAGATTGAGAGACACTTGCTTCTGCCCCGTCATTCTTTGAATAAATTTGACTCTTTCATGAAGGCAGTGATATTGAGTGTTGAACTTGCTGCTGCTGGCTGCATGGGTCCCTGCACCTAAACATAAATGTCATTTGACATCGTATGAACATAATAAGTTGAACTCATGAGGGCATTCAGGGGATGTCCACTAACATCCAGTCAATCTACACGTGGAGCAGCTGTGGACATCATGTGGATGTCCACTAACATCCAGACAACCTATATGTGGAGCAGCTGTGGACATCATGTGGATGTCCATTCTGTTCGAAATGGACATCCTCTAGATATTTATTTAACATTAGAACAACTTTTGTGGATATCCTATAGACATTAGATATCTTATTGTGGATATCTAATAAATGTCCAGAGGATGATATGGTTGGTTGGGAGATACAGTACTGTTCAGAACGCTTTGAATGTCACCTGTTTAGCCCCGTTATGGTGTTCTTGTGGCTGTGGCACTCGGATGCTGATACGAAAGTCGCAAGATCGAATCCCGGTCCTGGCAGCTGCATTTCGATGGAGGAGAAATGTCGAGACCCGTGTATTATGCGATGACAGTGCACGTTCAACAACCCCAGGCGGTCGAAACTCCCACAGCCCTCAACTATAGCGTTGCTTATAATCATAACATTATTTTGGAATGTAAAACCTAAGAAATCAATCAATTTAGAAAATGAATAGCGCTGCCTTATTCTCGTTAATTGGCGGCCACTGCTCAGTATAACAATTCTGTTTGCGATGAAACACAACAGCAATTCTGTGCCATTTCCCGTTATTTTGTATGATTTCTCCATGGTCTAAAGATATCTCTTGGCTGGATACTTGGCACTGGATCTATAAAAAAGGTGCTGAACTTGACAGCCCAGCAGCATTGAAGTGGAAACGGTGCACACATTAGAATATATGCAGAATCCTCCACGTTCATGTGCATTTAGATTTGTGAAGCACTCCAAGTAAAAATACGCACTTGCGCTCATTTGGAAAGGTTACAAAGATTTATTTGTGAAAACTTAGTCGTGTATTTTTTTATTTTAAAGGGACACTAAAGTGAAAAAGTGAAGTGGTTTAGAACAATAACTTATATTTTGAGAACTCGAGTACCGTTAATTTCAACACCTTATTTTCAATATTTAAAGAGAAAATGAATGTCAAAGCTTCAGTTCTGATATTCATGCCGGAACCTAATGATGTCAAAAAGCCATTTTTTTTTTCGTATTCTCGCCAGGCTCGCTCCATCGAATGTTCTGAAACTCCGTGTTAAGTCTCTGGCTTCCTAGGAACATAATGCAGGTCTTTCTTGTGCCGATAAATAGTTAGTTATATAGGCCTTAGAAGATGCCTTCAAATACATGTGACTTCATGCCTTTCATTGCTTGAACTTCAAAGCAGCGCCCACACCCGTGTTTTCTTTTTGCGCATTTCCTAGCTTACTGATGCTCTTTTCGCCACAAGAATGGTGTTTTTGGTATTGTAAAAAGCTAACCTACTCACACGATAAATTTTTTTTTAACTTTACTGCCCCTTTAACCGAGAACAATATTTCTATGTACAGTGTTCCCCGCTACCCCAGACACGAGCCCGTAAGTTCGCTTCACTGTGCAGCAGCATATCACTGGCTCCAAGAAAATACACAGTGTGAAATGGGCGAGTGCGCCG
Organism: Hyalomma asiaticum; assembly: GCA_013339685.2. Taxonomy (NCBI): domain Eukaryota; kingdom Metazoa; phylum Arthropoda; class Arachnida; order Ixodida; family Ixodidae; genus Hyalomma; species Hyalomma asiaticum. The sequence continues at coordinate 97,932,360 of CM023487.1, forward strand.
CTTTGTGTTTCCACATTGCTGGAAACTTGCAAACAGTGCAGATGGCCCGCAGGAGGTTTCGAACTATGCCAAAGGAGCTGTGTACTATTTCAGCGCCATGTACATATGTGTGACAGACGAAAAAGAACTTGTGCGAGGTTTTCGATCCCTCAAAAATCTAGTAGTTCTTACTAATACTTCCGGGTATTGTTTTGGACGTTTGAAATACCTCTGCTGATGAGTAGGAGGTGAGGCCGGCATCAACAGTGTTGAGCAATAATGGCACGAAATTGCAAAAGGCGCGCACGCATTTGGGGGAGATTGTAGAGCCAAACCTTTCTGAGAGTACAGCTTTCTTCTCTTCAGCCATTCTATCTGGCACCCAGATAGCGTATAGTGATTGTAGTGTCAGCTTTTCATTGCTTCTTTTCATCCCCAAGCGGGGGCGCTGTGTATGTTTCAACTATGGATAAATATTGGTGTTCTTTCGAATAAAGGGGTTGTTCAGTCCAAGCATCGGACTGTGAGCTACTCATCAGTCACAACAATGGTGACGAGGGAAATGTGAAGCGATGCCGCCACCGTGGCCGGGATCCGCCCACCATGGGCTACTTCGGCTTGGCCCTGCCACCGCCTTTTCTGCTATGTCCCGGCTGTCCTGCCGTGCTGCGGGAGCAATGGCATCATGTGTTCGAAACGTATTTTCATGCTTATGGAGCTTCTGATTTTTCGCCGGAACGATACAGGACCATCCTTATTCACTGCCTGGGTGCAGAGGGACAGTGCATTTTCAACACATGCACTACCGGCAGTTTCCAGTGGCACCCAGTTCCAGCGGCTTCCAGTTCCAGCAGGCAAGTGTGACACAGCCAAATGAGTACGACGTGGCCATCGCTGCAATGAAGCATCATTTTTCGTTAGTGAGCAATGTCGTCGTGGAGCGTCACTGGTTCCATCATCGTTATCAACAACCAGGCGAGTCCGTTGCCAATTCTGTCGTCGCGTTACGAGACCTCGCATCGGCATATTCATTTTCACCTCAGGATGATGCACTTAGGGATCAGTTCGCGGCCATTGTCTCTTCCAATCGCATCAGTGTGCATATGTTGCTGGAGGGTTCAGCGCTCTCGTTCACGAAGGCAGTTCAGGTCACAATGCAGTTTGAACAAGCAGCTGAGGAATTGGGAGAGTTTTCTGTGTTGGTGCAGCCAGTTTTGAAGTAGCATCACAAGCGTGGAACTTCCTCATCACAGAAGCAAGGTTCAAATTCAAGAACACAAGCCAGTCACAACAGCTCGTTCGAACATGTTAGTGACTCACATGCGTCGCAACAAAACCGCCCCCAGCGCGGTAATCGGTGTGCACGCTCTCAGCCTCCGCACTGCTTTCGCTGTGGCTTGCAAGATCATGTCGCTTCTTCCTCTCAATGCCCAGCTGTAAGTCAGCATTGCTCATTCTGCCGTCGAAATGGCCATTTTCAATGTGTATGTAACAAGAAACGGCTCACGCAAGGAAAAGTCCGTGAGCTCAAGTTTGATGACGATGTTTCGCCACCTGAAGGTGCCAAACAGATTCTTGCTATCTCTCATTCTGCACGTGATGCATTGCATATCACTGTAAAAGTCACTGGTACCATGTTGACACTGTTGGTTGACTCAGTTTTCTCCATCTCAATTTTTTCAGAGCATGTGTTCAATGAGAAATTTAGAGCCATTTCACTAGTACCCGCCCCACGTGCTCCCCTGTTTGATTATTCAAAGCGTGCAATCACTGTACATGGTTGCTTCTGGGCTGACTCTACATTCAATGGTCGCCAGGCACAGCTCACCTTCTATTGTTGAACTTCTCTGATAGGACTGGATGGCATCAGGGCACTTAAGCTACCTATTGAAGGCGCGACACTCCATTGCCTCCAAACATCTGTTTCTCTTTCTCCTATGCTGATGAAAACGCAGCACCCTGGGTCCCGTGACGGGATAAACCTTATTCTTTCTTGCGAGACGCGAAGCTTTCGTGAGAATACATGGTGAAGCTCCTCGGGCAAGCCGCGCTGCCGACGAAAGCCCACAGCGGACATGTTTCAGCTCCGCGAGTTTTTTTCAAGCTTGAATAAGTGCAGTACTTGTAGAGGGCACGAGTGCTCAGTGTATGAACTCGAATGGATGGATGGATGGATGCTATGAGCGTCCCCTTTGTAACGGGGCGGTGACATGTGCGCCACCAGGCTCGTAGAACTTTTTTTTTTCTCTCTTTATATTTTCCTCATGGCTTTTAAATTTGCTTCAATCAAATCGATCATACTATAGCAAAAACGGAAATTCATAGCCCAGTTCCCTGCCCCTTATGGCAGAAAGTCCATATTTTTCCCTATAATTATTTTTGTCCGTTCTCTCTAGTTTTCTGCCACCAGTATTCTAACCGTCTCTTACTTATTTCAATCGCGGCTATGTTCAGCTTCCCGTTGTTCGCCCTAAAACCCAAGGCTTCCTGTAGGGTGGTGCCCAAACGTACACCTGGGTGGATATTTCCGCATTCAATCAGAACATGCTCCGTCGTTTCCCTATCTTCCTCACAGCATGTGCATTTTTCTTCTTCTTTACTGAATTTCGCTTTATAAATACGCGTTCTAAGGCAGCCCGATCTCGCTTCAAACAATAAAGCGCTTCCTCTTGAATTATCATAAAATGCCTCCCTCCTTATTTCGTTTTTGCCCTCTCGGTAGTTATTCAGAGTCGGTTTTTTTTCCATCGCTGCCCTCCAGTAAATCTTCTCCGCCTCTCTGACTTTTCCCTTTACGCTCTTTGTTGTCAGTTCTCTGAGAGCCGTATATTTACTGGTGGGCCTCCTAGTTCTCTTTCTCCACTGCGTGTCAACGCTCTTTCTATATAAATAGCGGAACACATTCACTGCCCACCTACTCTCTTTCATATTCCTTAGCCTCTCTTCAAACCTTATTTTGCTCTGCGCTTCCCTTGCCTCAAAACTCGCCCATCCCATATCGCCCTTTATAGCCTCGTTTGTCGTTTTCCCGTGGGCACCCAACGCGAGGCGTCCCACAGTTCTTTGATTCACATCAATTCCTGATTGTATCTCTGGCCTCATGCACACCACTGAGTTCCCAAATGTAAGCCCCGGTACCATTACCCCTTTCCACAGACTGCTAAGCACCTCGTACCTATTGTGTCCCCATAACGCTCTGTGCTTCATTATTGCTGCGTTCCTCTTTCCCTTTGCTGTCAAGGCTTTTTCGTGTACCTTCATGTATCTATCACCCTCATTTACCCATACGCCAAGGTACTTGTATTCGCTTACTCTCGGTATTTCTTGGCTCTGTATGGATACCGCCTGGTCGTTGGGATCATTGAATACCATCAGTCCGCATTTTGTTACACTAAATCCTAGTCCTAGAGCCTCGCCTTCCTTCCCACATATATTCACCAGCCGTTGTATATCATCTCGACTGTCCGCGAATAAGACAATATCATCAGCATAAAATAAACCCGGAAGCCTCTGCTCAATCATCACGCCGCCCTGTTTGTCTGACAGATTAAAACCAATGTTGCTATCTCCTAGCGCTTTTTCCATTCTAACCATGTACAGCATGAATAACAGCGGCGACAAAGGACATCCCTGTCTCAGCCCCTTGCTAATATAAACGTTCTCTCTGCTACTGATTCCTTCCCATTCTATGCAAACTGTGTGCACGAAGAGTTGGTTATGGGGCGCCCTCTAGGTTGTGGTATAAAAAGGGTGTTGTCTGAATAAAGGGGGTTCACTTCGGCTGGGACGAGGTGTGTGCGTGTTCACTCGGCGGCCCTCGGGCTCCGGCCGGCATCCTCGGCCGCCTCGGCTCGAACCCGCCCGCTACATGGTGTCAGAAGTGGGTTCCCTGGTTCTTGCCGTTCGATATGGCTACTAAAGACGCTCCAGTTCCTGCTTTTGCTGCCGCCAGCCTGTGGAGTCCGGCCCCGTTCTCATTCGACGGTGCCGGTGAGTGGCCCCCTTGGTTGCAGCAATTTGAGGACTACGTCTACGCCATAGGCATGCACACCGCTCCAAACGAGACAAGGGTTAGGACTCTTCTCTACTGCATGGGTCCGCGTGCACGCATCGTCCTCAGCTCGCTCATGTCCGACGAAGAGGCGTATAAGTCTTACGCGGAAGTCACCCAGCGGCTCACAAGCTACTTTGTGCACCCTGTAAACGAAGTGTACGAGAGCTCTCGTTTCAACAAGCGGACGCAACAGCCAGGCGAAACCGTCGACAGTTTGTTCACGGCCCTCCGTAACATGGTACGCAAGTGTAACTATCCGTCACCAACTGTTGAAGAGCGTCTTGTTCGCGACCGTTTCGTCGTGGGTTTGTCGGATTCTCATCTTTCAGACAAGCTGTGCTGTACCCCGAGCCTCACCTTGGACGAAGCGCTCGTGCAAGCCCGTCAGCACGAAGACGCCGAGCGCGAGAAGCAACGCCTATCCTTCACCGCTGGTCAACCGCCTACGGCAGCGCAAGTGGTGACTTCTCGTAAACTCGCGCAGTGCACCGCAAACAGACTGGAGTCTGGCAACTTTGTGTCACGTAACCGGCCCGAATGTTCACGAAGCAGCAGCAACGTTCGTGAAGCGTCGAAAAGCAGCCAAAGTGTGCAGTGCTATTTCTGCGGTCACGAGTTTCACCGACTGTCGGAGTGCCCAGCTGCCAAAGCGGTCTGTAACCACTGCAAGAAGCGAGGCCATTTTTCTTCGGTATGTCGCTCAAAGAAGCGCCTCGGATCCGTGGAGCTCCACTCCGTCGCGGCGGTGCCTCGGAACGGGCGGTTCGTTGAGGTTCTGGTCAACGGGCGCCCTCTCATCTTCAAGGTGGACTCGGGTGCTGACGTTTCGGTGGTTCAGCGCACGTTTCCTGGCTGCCCAGCCGTCCTCGATAATGCGCGTGGTGAAGAACTTTTCGGACCGGGGAAGCAATCTCTGAAGCTCCTCGGCACCTTCTCCGCGGCGCTGTCTTGGAGAGGCAGGCAAATCAACGAGCGCCTCTACGTCGTGGCGGGACAAGAGATGCCCCTTCTAGGCTATCCCGCAATCATTGCCCTTGGTGTCGTCAAGTTTGTCGGCGCCGTCTCAGCAGCTTTGCCGGACACACCACATATAGGCAAGTCCCTCCAGCCATTTCCACCCTGGGCGCGCTCCGGGAAGAGTACACGATCCGCATCAAGCCGGACGCGGTACCTATTCCCTCAGCACAGCCCGGCGTATACCGATACCCCTACGAGACGTGGTAAAAAAAGAGCTGGAAAAGATGGAGCAGGAGGGCGTAATCCGGCGCGTTGACGAGCCGACGGACTAGTGCGCGGGCCTTGTCGTGGTCCCGAAGCCGGCAGGGGGTTACCGCCTTTGCGTGGACTTGACCAAGCTTAACCAAGTCGTTCTGCGTGGGCGCCACGTACTCCCGACGGTCGACCAAACCCTCGGACTGCTTGGTGATGCCCGTGTCTTTTCGAAGTTGGACGCGACTTCAGGCTTCCACCAGGTACGCTTGGCCCGTGACTCCCAGAAGTATACGACCTTCATCACTCCGTTTGGTAGATACTGCTATTGTCGCCTCCCGTTCGGCATTACGTCGGCCCCAGAATACTTCCAGCGTCAGATGTTACGCCTACTGGAAGGGTTGGCCGGTGTTGTCAACCTCATGGACGACATCCTTCTGTTTGGCTGCACAGCAGAAGAACACGGTCAGCGCCTTCAAGCAGTCCTCAGTCGCCTCCAACAAGCGGGGGTCACCCTCAATGCTGCCAGGTGCAGTTTCGGCGTATCAAGTGTAAAGTTTCTTGGCATCATTGTCAGTGCCAACGGCATCACTTCCGATCCCGACAAAGTGGCGGCCATTCAGCGCATGCCTGCTCCTCAGGACGTTCATGGTGTCCAATGTTTCCTTGGTATGCTCAACCATGTGGGTCGCTTCCTCCCTGGTCTCCCAGATGACTGCACCAATTCGAAGTCTCCTCAACAAGACTGCAGCCTGGACATGGGGCCAGGCTGCACAAGCCGCAGCGTTTGAAAAGCTCAAGACCATGCTGTCCTCGGACATCTGCCTCGCAAGGTACAACCCTGCACCTACGACAACAGTCTCCGCAGATGCCAGTTCCTTCGGGCTGGGTGCAGTGCTCCTTCAAGACCAGCCATCAGGGGATCGCCAACCAGTTGCATATGCTTCTCGTGCGTAACAGAAACAGAACGAAGGTACAGCCAGATTGAAAAAGAGGCACTGGCAGCTAGCTACCTCGGCCATTAACCGGTTTGATGAGTTTCTTTGCGGCCTTCATTTCACTCTGGAGACCGACCATAAGCCACTGGTGAAGCTCCTTGGAGCTGCAGACCTTGACCTCATGCCACCCCGCATCCAGCACTTTCGCATCCGCCTACTCCAGTACCAGTTTGACATGTATGTTCCTGGAAAGCAGCTGGCCCCAGGAAAGCAGCTGGCCACTTTAGATGCACTCTCAAGGGACCCTGTCACCCAGCTGCCGACGACTTCAGCCATAGACAAGGTTGAGCTGTACGTCCAAGAAGCGCTCCGCGCTATCCCTCCCACGTTTGCAGCCCTCCTCGATGACTTACGTGCTCACCAGGCTGCAGATTGGGAGTGCGCTCAGCTCGGCTCGTATTGCACACAAGGGTGGCCTCGGAAGCAGAATCTGCCTGTTGGCATGGCTCAGTTTTGGGCTCATCGTGCCGAGCTCGCTATCGGCGACGGCCTTCTCCTCTTTGGGGGACGTCTACTAGTGCCGTCTTCTCTGCGAAACGTCTCCCTCATCCACGACGGACACCTCGGTTTCAACCGTTGCCGCGCCATTGCCAGAGACGCTGTATGCTGGCCAACCATGGGGAGCCAGATAAAGACCATGGCGGAGAACTGTCCTAACTGTGCCACCACGCAGGTCCAGCGAGCAGAGCCACTGCTTCCTACAGTGACACCTAGCCGCCCCTGGGAGCGAGTCGGTGTGGACATCTTTCATCACGACGGAGCACACTACCTTCTCCTCGTTCATTATTACTCAAGGTACCCGGAAGTGCTGTCTCTCCGCACTATGACATCCACTGCAGTGATCTCTATCATAAAAAGTGTCTTTGCAAGGCATGGCATCCCCGAGATCCTCGTCAGCGGCAATGGACCTCAGTTTTCGTCAGCAGAGTTCCATGTCTTCTCCCAGAGCTACGGCTTCTCTCATGTCACGAGCAGTACTATGTACCCGCAGTCCAATGGTGAAGTTGAGCGGATGGTGCGGACCGTCGAAGAACCTTTCAAGAAGTCTCCAGACTGGGCCTTTGGCCCTCTTGTCATATCGTAATGCACCTGGGGTGACAGGATACAGCCCTGCTCAACTGCTCATGGGGCGCAGCCTCAGGACTCGCCTCCCTGTCACAGCAGCCAAGTTGCTTCCAGGATTCAGTCGCACCGCCGAGTTTCACAGGCGCGACACTGCCCAACGACGTCGCCAGCGTCAAGACTTCAACCGTCGGCATGCAGCACGGGATTTGCGTCCCCTAGGGGAGGGGGAGAGAGTCTGGATTCGCGACACAGATTGTGCTGGCACAGTTCTTAGCCCAGCACAGCGTCCACGCTCCTACATGGTCCAGACAGATGCAGGTACCCTCGTCCACAACCGAAGACATCTGGTACCGCAGCAGTCTCCGTCATCAGGTGATCGCGACCTCGGCAGCCCCAGTCCATTGCCACAAGGATCCCAAAGCCTGCCACAGACTCCAACTTGCCCAAAGCTTGTGTGCACCAGTCGAAGTCCCAAGGTAGCTGCTACTCCATCAGCTGCATCGCCACAGGTTGCCCCTGCTACTCCCTCAAGATCGCCTGCACAGAGGTGCGCACTCGGTCGGGACGTTGCGTTAGGCCACCAGTGTGGCTGAACCTGTAGAGCGTGTCTTGTGGTGTTGGTCATACAATTATGTACCGCAGAGCGAGGTTCTGCTTTCTTTTGTTTTCCCAAAAGGGGGGACGTAGAGGGCGCGAGTGCTCAGTGTATGGACTCGAAGAGTTGGTTATGGGGCGCCCTCTAGGTTGTGGTATAAAAAGGGTGTTGTCTGAATGAAGGGGTTCACTTCTGCTGGGACGAGGTGTGTGCGTGTTCATTCGGCGGCCCTCGGGCTCGGGCCAGCATCCTCGGCCGCCTCGGCTCGAACCCGCGCACTACAGTACTGATGTCTGAACTTTTCTGTAGAAATTCACGTTGTTTGGCTTGCACGTATGATCCATTGGTGTTCTTTTATTGCACTATCGAAGCCCATAGCATTGCAGGCGGGGGAGTCGCGTGAGCTCGCGATCTCCTGTTCGATAACTGAGTAGTATGAGGGCCTTTGTAATGGAAAGGTCTCGCATTAAAATAAGGCACTTTATCATTCGTCAGGAAACGCTGTAATGAATCTTTATGGTGAGTGCATGTTCAGTCATCCGCAGTGCCGCGTGTATCCCATATGCACTGCGACCAAGTACAGATCGACCGTGTCACGGTGTGTCCAGTAGTCGCATTCCGTTGGAGATTAAACGTGATTGACCGATGACGTTCGTTTATATCCATGTTAATAAAACCCATCTGGGCGAACTTTATTCATAGTCCCACTCAGTACATCGTTTTTTATTACCCGTGCGTCACTTTAAAGTAGCGAAACGTGCAGTCGTAGCAAGCCAGGCCGCTGTGTTTTTAAACTTCAGCAATTCCGTCCGAACGGCGTTATTGTTGAGAAATTCTTCGGTTCTGTGAAAAGTACGCATATGCGTGATTAAATTTCGAGATCCATTTTTCTGTGTGCTGAACGTGGAACGCCCAAGAGACAACTGTGCATGGCTATGTCTGAGCATGACTGTTCGATTGGCATATAGCGTCGCAGTTTTTCCCAAATGCGGACATTCACGATAAGTAGGCTTGTTGGCTTTAGATAACATTTGCGGTATCTTCTCATTGGATAAACTATTGGCCAATACTAAAATTGAATTGGATAATATATTCCCTTCTAATGGCAAGCTCCTACCTTCCAGATATTTAATAGGCCGATTAGAAGATCATTTGTCAATTGGGAATTGATAATATAATTGCAACCGATGCATCCATGCATGAGGAGAAAGCGGGAGTGGGCATTTTTTCAGAGAATTTGTCTTGGTTGGTCATATACCTTGCGCCTCCCGGATTATACACCCATATTCGAAGCAGAGTTCTTAGCCGTTCTCCTAGCCATTCGCAAACTTCCTGCACAAAATTCGGCAGTTGTTATAGTGACTGATTCACTTTCGGAATGCACATCACTCGCTTCAGCTTCTTTTTCACAGTCTTCCGTTCTAAATGCATTCACATCATTAATTCCTCCGTGCGCGAAGTGCGATTGGTGTGGGTGCCAGGTCATCGTGGCATATTTATAAACGGGATGGCTGATGTTCTCGAGCGGTGGTCCCTAGATGGGCCGGTAATGTCCGTGCCTACCACTGCCTTTGTTACTCTGTCTAGATACCGTAGGTACTCCTTACTTCAAGATTTCTTGAAAATGAAGTTACCTGTTGAAGAATATGGGCATCTTTCTTTTATTTGGGATAATAAGTGGTGTCCCTCTCGTAAACGAAGTGGCCATAACAAAATTTCGCTGTCGTATCCCTCCATTGAATTTTTACTTACACAAGTCTGGCCTGGGGCCATCTCCGCTATGCTGTTATTGTCAAGAGCCTGAAAACATTGATCACTTTTTAATTACCTGTCAGCGTTATCTTAGCCAGAGGAAAAGAAATTTCGAAATTTTATTCAGGAATTTTAAAATTTCCCTTAGTTCTCAGAATATTCTTTCCTTTGGGGCGTCCTCACTAGGCTACAGCAACAGGAACGTCTGCTTGGCCGTGTGCAATTCCCTTCGTGACACAAGAAGAAGTCATTGCTAATCATAATTCCAACCAAAACTTGGTACCTCGAGCTTGCTCCCACTAGTTGATTAAGCTTCAATTTTTTTATTATGGTTCATTTGTATTATAAGTACTTTATCATTTTCTAACATTTCCGCCGCTTTTCCGCCGCTTTTTCTGTGTATACAATGCTGTGTGCAATTACATACAAATGACAAATCGTATACCATTTTGAGAATTCCTGTTAAAAAAAAGTCAGTCGTAAAGACAGACTACTCCTCTCGTCAGTATTGCAAAACGTACTTAAGATACTCCATAGCCAAAAGAAGAGGCGTGCAGGACACGGACACAAGGAGAGCAGAGAACACCACGAACGCCAACTCGCTCAACTTTCTGTCCTTTTGAACTCTTCTGTACATGCTTTGGTGACTCATGCATCTGTCGCGCTGTGTGGTGTCCATATGTGCCTTCTTGTGTCCGTGTCTCGTTTTTTGCGCTACATCAAATACGTTTAATATGAACCACCAACAAGCCCGCATCGCAACTCCTGTCATCTGTCAGGTTTGAATGGTTAACATGCACAATTCCACTAATTAAATTCCCTCTAAAACATTTTTTTGTTCTTCTATCTATCTGTTCCTCCAATCATTTAAAATCAAAACGTAATCATCAAATAACTCTTGGCCAATCTCCCTGGGGGATAAGTGCCGTAGTTATACAGGAGCATCATCATCATCATCATTTTTGTGAGGGGACGCCACTGCTACGGGACAACTCTCCCGGATCTCGCCGCTCCGCGAATAAGTAAGGAACGAGCTTTCTATACGTGTTGTTGAAATTCTGCAGCTCGCTCGCACGCCCTATGATTGCATGCACACGTGGCAGCATAAAGGTGTTGACGTACTTCTCGCGTTATGCTAGTGCCTCCTATAACTTTGGTTGTGCGTGGCGTAACGCCGCGTAACAGTTGCGTGCTGCTGTGTGGCAAGGAAGGACGCTCAGATCCAGTACCACGACTTTCCCCGCGACGTAGAGGCTAGAGCGCCGTAAAGTATGGCTAAAGAACATTCCTCGACAGGGAATAACTGGCAAACGAAGCGTGTGGGATCCAAGTGACAGGTCTTTGGTGTGCTCACGTGACTTCACTGACGGGGAGTTTAATAATTGCACAAGCTCAAGATACTGCTTCCAAAGGCTGTTCCGACTGTCTTCCGGAACTATCCAGCGTACGTGCGCAAAGAATAATCGACACCCACAAGGGCAGAAGCGACGCCAGAACGGTGACCATGCTTCTTTTTTATTTTTTGGCGGCACAAAGCTCTATAGAACAATAAACGTAAAAATAAAAGCTGCCAGCCATTGCTTTGCTAAATGTAGAATTCCGGTTTTATTCTGATGATTTGGGGTTCTTTAACGCGCACCTATTCCGCCCCCATCGATACGCAGCCGCCGTGGTCGGGATTAGATGCCGCGACTTCGACCTTCGCAAGCCAAACTCCTAGCCGCTAAGCCATCACCGCCCTGTACTAATATAAAAAGAACTTGCATAAATCTTTTTCACGTTCACCTCGGTGACAGCACGCTTCCGTGTTGTCGTTATACCCATTTCATGATATTGTGTTTACCTAATAGCGATCACTCGATCCTCTCTTACAAGGAAACGGCAAAGAACGATGCCGAGATCTGGCATACATGTTAATCTACGCTACCACGGCTACTACGGCGACAGAACACGTGTACCAACTGCTAGGGCCAAGATAGCACGACGGCACCCAGAGCTACCCGATCCCAAACAAGCCTCCTCAGCCTCCTCACGCGAGCGAGCAAGCGAGCCCGACCGCTCTTTGGTGGCCATCATTAGTTGCGTATTCAATCTCGACACGCTCCAAACAAGTAAACTAATAAACATATACACAAAAATGAAATAAAAATAGAGGTGCATACCTCGCGTAAATGATACATTTGAAAGCTGAGGGACATAGGCAAAAGTGTCGAAAAGCCGTGCCGAAAAACGTGAAGTTTTTCCGGGCACACGTGGTAGTACATTTGGCAAGCCAAAACAAGTCAAGCCACAGCCGCCACGGCCGCTGCATCATGGCTGCATGTGCGCGCAACGTGTGCTACGTACTTGATGGTTTTTTAGTGTATAATCGAGGGAAAATCGTCTTCGTAACTTAATTTATGCTGAATGTGTTCAGCATTCTCACCCCCGGAAGAATTTATGACGTCAAGTCACCGCGTGACAACTGTTTTCGCCCATGACAGCACGGATTTTCGGATCCATTGTACGATCTTCACTGCTCTCCCCTGTTACGATGCGGCCATTTGGAGGTAATTATACCGCTTACGTTTTGAGTGCTAACATGCTCTGTATTGCGTACGTAGAATTACTGCAATACGATATGTGAGTGGCTTGAATGTTGATACCATGGATCGTTGCACTGATGACAAGGCATTCTTCAGGGCGGTGTGCAAGAGCATGTGTGTTTGCTAAAATGCTTGCATCTCAGCTGCCATGACTTTTTGGAGCATTAAAAAAAAAGCAGCGTGTCTACCAACCGGGAAAACCGGGAAAACCAGGAAATCTCAGGGAAAACTCAGGGAATTTTGGCTTCTCTCAGGGAAAATCAGCTCAAGTACGAAAGTCGCGGTAACGCTGGCTCTAACTATGCACCTTGCGATTGAGTTTGTAGCGCAACTCGCAGTAATTGAAGGGAAGAGTGTACCCCCCCCCCCTCCTCCCCTTCCTAATCGCTCTTCGTCGCGCGAATCGGCTGCTTTTTTTATTATTGGCTTTGCTTGTCGCGTCTTGTTCTATGTAAAGTCCGCTGTATGTGTCTGGACGCGCTACGGCGCGCACACATCCCGTGTGTGCGCCGAGCGTTGTTATATTGTGCGTTTGCTTGCACGCAGTCTTTTCCACAAATATTGCGGAAAAGACTGTGTGGAGGTAGAGGACGCGCGGCTACACGAAGCTGCGCGCCCTCTCCGTAGGGAGAAGACGCGGCGCCGATTCTACACGCCACGCGGTGACGCGTGACGCGTCGTGCGGTCTGTAGCAATGCCGCTGGGCAACGCCATTTCGTGGTTTCGGTTTCTCAGCGTGATTGCAACGGAGGCGCGTGAAACTCGATGTTTATCTTCGCCGGCATGGCACCCCTTTCTAGAGGCGGCGGAAGTTGATTTTCATCTTTATTGGCGGAGCTTTCAGCTTCCTTATTATCGACGCTTATGATCCGAGGGTCGCTGGATCGAATCCCGGCCGCGGCGGATGCATCTCGATAGAGGCGACATGTTTTAGGACCGTGTACTGTACGGCGTCAGTTAAGAAACCTCGGGAGGTCAAAATTTACGGAGTTCTCCACTACGGCCTCTCATAATCATAGCTGGTTTTGTGACGTAAAACCCTACAAATCAATCAATTATCTACGTTTACGAGGGATTCTTGCTGTTCTTAATTATCGAGTTTATTCTGCCCAAGGCAGCCACACGCTGAGAAGATACCGTGTGTGTGCCAACACAGCTGGTGGTTGCTCCAAGATGAGAACAGAGATGCGTTTTATGTGCGCAACTGCGATAAGGCGCTGTGCGTAGACACGTTTTTCAAGGAATACCACGTTATAAAATACTATTGAACAATTTGCAGTATTTGCTCGATTTTACCGCGCCCTCGATTGTAACGCGCACCAGTTTCCCGCGACAAAAAGAAAGTGAAACATCGATTGTAGTGCACACCTATTTTTCGGGACACAGGAAAAAGGGAGAGCTTAGTAATCAACCTTTTCACATTAATAAAACCAGATGCCGTACTCGCGTAATGAATGCACTCTAATAATAGAAGCATCGCTAACTTTAAACTACTGCAGTAGTTGATCCGCGGCGTCTCGAAGACGTTCGGCGCGCCGATTCAGCTCCTGCGTCTCGATGAAACTTCCGCACGTTGCCGGGCGCAGCCGCGTGCAAGCTCGCAGTGGTGCATTCCTCCGTGCAATCGCAGTTCCCTCACGCCTGCTACCGCATGCTGTCATGCGTGCCGCGGAAGCTGGCGCAGCTAAGCCTAAGCATGGTCGGGGCGTGACCTCCGAGATTGCATCGCGGCAATCTCGGACGTCAAGCAGCGCGCACGGCTGAGAGGCTCTGCCTCAGCACGGATATGAGGTATAAATGCGATGATGAGCCGTTTTGCGTATGGCGATGGGAAACATCTATTCTCCCGTTACGGCCACCCGCAAACGCTCTTGAAAGTTTGCGCCCCTGGGAATCTCAGACTTCGTTTGGCCGCAAAATGGCCAAGCTGGCGCGGCGATTATCAATGGCCTACGCGTAATGTGCGTCGTGGCAACGTTGCGTGGGGGACCGGCGGCGACATATAAACTACAGAAACTATGCGCGCCAAAGAACGCCGCGCCGCTAGTTTGGTTTTTCGGCAGTAACCGTTCGGCAGCGCCCGAAGCGCGTAGGAGGCGGCCATTTTCCTACGCGCCTCGGTATGGTAACGGCGTCGTTCGCTCGCACTCGTTCGCATATGATTTTTGGACCCGTTTTATAGAAAAAGAAGTGTGCATTAGATTAGAGTAAATACGGTTTAAGTGATGCTGACACGAAAATATAGCTCCTGATTCTTTTTTAAAAAACCATGTTTTTCGGACCTTACGCATTTCGTATATTCAAAATCCGCAATTTCACAAATTGACCGTCTGGGAAAGCTTATTTCTTTTTGTTTGTTTGGTTTTTTGGTTTTCTTTATTTGACCCTGAAAGAGCTCAAAATCCTTATTAGTGATGACATTGGGTGACATGGTGCCTACCCGCATCGACATGAAGAAAGTTATGTGCCACTCAGGGAATTTCGCAAAAATACTCAGGGAAAACCTGGAAATCTCAGGGAATTTAGCAATGTCAACTTGGTAGACACCCTGAAAAGCCACTGCATGCTGTGCAAAACTTGTGTCTAGAACAACATATATAATGTGAAGCAGATGCTGTTGCGTGAGCGATAAGAACCCCGAAGGTAACGATTGAGTAATATTTATTATAGCCAATTATATCTTTTTCTATTTGGCTCTTTAGACTAGCGCAGTTTCTTTTTCTTTCTAAGCCTTAAATGGATCGGGATCCAACTCGAGATATATTATCGGAATTTAGAAGCGCGGGCCTTTAGTAAAAAATGCAAGATCGTGACAAACACGCTTGGTACCTCATGGCTGTACAGTAATACTATTATACCCAACAGTAATACAATTATGCCCAGTGTTTACATGTGCATTTAATGCATGTTTCTTCGAAGGCGCGCTCCATTTGAATTGCATTCGTATTAGAATACAAATGACTTAAAAAAACAGTTGCCCTGCTATAATTATTGTTTGTCAGTAATTTGACATGCACAATCTGACTATGCATCTGCACAGCTTGGACTGCTTTTTTTTTCAGTTTGCAGCATCCGACGATGTATTCTTTAGAGTATTCAGTAAAGGTAGCTGAAACCTCAGATATTTGAGCGAAGTGCGAAGAGTTGGGCGTGTTGATAGGTCAAAGTGATAACCTCAAACTATTTAGAACTGCTGTTTTATTTCCCGGCGCGTATCCAATGCTCTCTCTCTCTTCGTAGCTTGGTGAATGTTGCAGGCCAATGAAAACAAGCAGATAAGTGTTTCACTGTCTCATTGCATTAGGGTGCAGTTTAGTACTTTCTGTTACATAACCTAATCACCAAAAAGTAAATAGTGTTGCTTAGCATAACCACCCGTTGTTATAGTAAAATTTAACATAATTTTTGACATCATTACTATGGTTATCTTCCCTCAGGTTTTCCCAAGTGATGGCATGTGGCTACAGAAATCTTCACGTGAACATTTGATGCAGTGCCACAAATGTCAAACTTGTGTTCATGAGCCTGCCGGGCAGACATTTTCAAGTGCAAGCCTCATCGACAAAACCATCATGGACACAATATTGAATAGGACAAGGACAAGCCACGTGTGGATCCTGCCATATATGATGCTGGTATGCTCCAGGCCACCAGCATATTATTGCATGTAATGTTTTGCCATAATTCACAGCTGTTGCAATTTTCAAAAGGTGTAGATTCTTTTATGCTGTAGAAATGCAAGTTTCTATGCTTGATAGACAAAAAGAAATGCTCCACTTTTGTGACCTTTATGTCTATGTTTTTTTAAAGCATTTTTCAGGCATTACCTGGAGCACAACTGTAACAACCCTGAAGAGGTCCTGCAGAGATATAACTGACGCAGAAAAATAGTCGCCTGCAAAATTGAAGACAAAATTGAGGACAAAAGTGGTAGTTTTCCTGTAACACTGATATAGAAAATATATGTGTGCATCGCTCATTCCTGTACTCTTCACCGTTCCAGAGGTGTTGCCACACTGTGGCCCTTCTGTGTGACTGTGGGCGCCGATTAAGGCACCTGCAGGCCAATACAGAACCAATGCATCTGTATTGCTCCAATAGGCAAATACAGAACCAATACACTAATATAGCTGCAATAGGCATATATGGAGCCAATACACCAATATAGCTCCAATAGGCAAATACAGAGCCAATACACCAATATAGTAGCCCCAATAGGTGAACACAGAACCAATAGGCCTATAGGTGTCAATAATCTGATAGGATATTGGTTTCTCTATTGGGAATTTTTGCTAGGGTGTACCTGCGGGCAGCGTAGGGATCTCATATTGTCAAAGCAACACACATTCTTGCGTGAATAAAATGCAAACTCTGCGCGCCGCTGCGCGAAACATGCAGAACCAGCGGCTCCTCCCGCGTGCACTTGGATGGATGGATGCTATGAGCGTCCCCTTTGTAACGGGGCGGTGACATGTGTGCCACCAGGCTCGTAGGAAAATTTAAGAACTTTTCTTTTTTTTCTCCCTCTCTCTCTTTAAATTGTTCTCATGCCTTTTAAATCTATTTGTCCCGTAGCAGTGGCGCCGCTGCGGTGGCGCGGAGAACTAGGCTCGTCACACCGGTTTCGGGCGACGTTGCAGGCCGCGATACCTGCGTTTTTATCCAGCGGCCGTGCTCCGGCCGTCCCATTCGGACGGAGAGGGTGTAATAGCGGAAAGGGGCGTGGCCGCTCTTGCCGCACCGCGGCGCGCGCTACCCACGGCTCGTAAAACCTCTCCAAGGAAAGTAGCGCCAACCACTTCTCTCCTCCTCCTAAATTATCCGCCTCTCTCTCCCACCCGGTGCAGTCTCGATGGTGTCGCCACCTATGTGGGACCTGTCACAGCAGACGACGGCTGACGCGCTATCGTTGGAAATACGCGGAAAAGCTCGTTGAAGCCCTGCGGAGCAGTTCTTAGGTCCGGAATTTCATGCTTCAGTCTGTAAATGGTGTTAATAATGCAGTGTTTAAATCGCGCGAAAAAGGAAAAAAAAGCTACAATTACTTAAGACATAAAAGATCCGCTCGTACAGGGCTTGTGTTGGTTACAGCGCATGCACGCGGCGTAAACAAGCGCGACTTAGCGCGTGATTACGAAGGTTCTAGATTTCCAGTGTGTGAAATTATGTGAATGTGCTGATTCGTAGGATACATGCAGAATACCGTCGCTCGGCTGGAGTGTGAAATATTCTAGCCGTCTTGCTGAACAATGTTTATGAAATAGGTCGCTTCTTCGCGCTGTTTGGATGATGCACGAGTGCTGGAGCGTTCAAAGTGCACATTAGACGCTCCCCAGGTGACCTCTGTTACCCACAAACATCTATTACGACCTCCCTAATAGCCAGATCATTTCAAGACGTTAAAAAGGTTAACCACAACACACTAAATCAACACATGCCGGAGTACATTGACGCTAAACGACTGCATTCGACGCTAACTTCTAGTCGACGTGAACACATGGCCCTAATAAAGTTGCTTAGAAGTCAAAGGCCAGCGCAAGATGCGAGCACTGTCGACGCAAAACAACGCCATAAAACAAAGTGAGCCCATTCTAAGAAAAGTGAACTTCAGCGTGTTAAAACCACACGCAGCATCGCCAGGCCAGCCTCACGCACCTTCGGCGCAGCACTACCTATGAAGTAGAGAGAAAGTGCATCAGCTGGAGCGTACTAAAGAACCACGCACAGCACAGGGTCATGAAACGCAGGTTAGGGTAATGAAATGTGGGACTTACTTTACAAAACCTTGCGCTTTTTGCAACCTCCTTGAAGCCAGTACGCCCGATCCTGTCGATTTACACATTTCTTATTTGTACGTCGCGTTTGTCGGAATGCAAACAACAACAAAAAAAACTTAAAAAGCTTTTCCCGTAGCCTTGTCCACGGCCGTTCGATTAGCAACGTGCGTTTTTATTGAGCGGCCGTGTCTCGTCGCTTGCAACAAGCGAATGCGCAGCAGCACGGCCATAGAATGCAGCTGTCCTCCTTAACACGTTCCTCCCAAGATGGTAACCCAAAAACACACGTACTCAATCCGTTTGCGAGCACAGCACCGTCGTCGCGCAGGTCCGAAAATGGGGACCGGAGCGCGGTGGAAAGAAAAAGTAGAGAAAAAAAAATACGAAGGAGTGCTCGTCTTCTTCCACGTGACACGAACCGGCCAATCGGGGAGCGGAAGAGAGCGGGACGCAGCAGGTGGCGGGGAGCAGACGCCGGGGAGAGCGCGGTGGAGAAAAGGACAATGAATGGCGCTACTTTCCTTGGAGGGGCTTTAAAGGCTCGTGTGGCTCAGTTTTCCATGGCGCGGGCGGGAGCTGTACACGAAAAGTCGATTATCGCAGCCAAAGCGCAGTAGGAAATTACTGAAAAACAATGCCAGCGTCAGGCAGAGCAGCATACTGGCATAAATAGGCATTTGTGAAATTGTTATGCGAACTAGAAAGCCGAGTGAGGCAGGTCGACATTATACAGCGCCTCATATGCCTATCAACTTCTTTTTGAGGCGGCTGTTCTCTCGCTGCAGTCTCCTGATGGCATCTGCTTTTCTTAAAGGGACTGACAACCGATTTTTAAGGACCCTTCTTTTTATGGCGCAATCGAAAGCTCGCCCTCTGTACTGTTTTCACCTGCAGCGGTTACTTCCAAAAGCGCGTGGATATTTCGCACGCGGAATTTTTCGATGTGAGAAGCCTCTAAAAAAGGCAGAGTGCGCACTCTAGCAACGTTGAAAAGTGATCGCGATGCCGATAATCCGCCTCGCTTCCGGACATCGTTCCGCTTTCGCAGGAGTGAGCGTAGCTGTGATTAACTACTCACACTTTGACCTGTTCAACTACATTTTGAAATAAAAATACGGTGCGACGAGCTGGCATTGTTTGCGAGGCCGATCTTGTACTTGTAAGGCGTTCTTCCGCATGTCCGCGCCTACGTCATGAATGGCCGGGCTCCGGCGCTGCCACTCTGGCCATAGCCGAGCCAAGCCAGGTCAGCTAGTTCCGAAACCACGCTTTGGCACGTGACAGCAGAAGCGTGCAGTTGCAACGCGCGCTACAAACGAAGGGTTATCTGCACATTGTAAGTAACAAAAAACTTATATCAAAAATTTCATGCGGTCCCATGCTAATAAACAGATAAAATATTGCGTAAATTTGTAGAAGGTCACGTGACCGCACTCTAACTCTAGTTCGTATGTTTGCCGCTTGAGTTACCAAACGTCAGTTTTCGCGACTTTGCATGAAGAAATAAAAACATAAACCCGTGTTTATTGATGAAAAGTGGCGTCGTTTGAGCCAATGCAACACACAATCTTTCCGCCAGTGGGGTCATCTCAATTCAAGTTTTGGGTGGTTGTCTGTCCCTTTAACATTTGCACCCTCATGCGGTTTATACTGTTTAAATCTGACTGCTTGTGAGGAAGAAGGTCGTCAGTAGTTTACGTTGCGCACTCAATTGTCTCGCTAGACTGGTGCAGTTCACCTTGCACCTTGCTTCCTTACCTCCGACCACCAGATTATCTTCAGACATAAATGTCACCACGCGGATAGCAGAAGTCCGTGATGGGTGCTTTCACTGTAGCCTGCACCTTCAACACTTGTTGCTTCATGTCCCTCCAAGGGTACACGAAAGCAGCCGTCTTGAAACACTACGCGCAACGAGAGGGCAGAAGCTGACAAATTGTCTTTGCGTATTTCGCGGTCACATGCTGAACGAAGAGCTCCATCACGATCACACGATAAACTTGAGCTCTCTTGTTGGTCTAGAGAATAATTCTGCGACAATTGCTCCAACTTGCGTTTCTTCCTTCTTTCTTTTCTTTCTTTTTTTTTTTTTTTGCTGCTGCTGTGGCTGCATGTAGCTCGGATAACTTGGGAACACGCTCGGAACAGCATTCCGCTTGAGACTCCGCACCTTTGTGGAACCCAGAGCATAATCGGACTCTAAAAAGTGAAGGCCGCAAACGACACTGCTAGCGGACTTGTCGTTTGGCACAAAATCCTTTCTCGATATGGCCTTTAGCCATGCTTGGCGACGGTCATATTTTTCCGGAAAATCGCGAAAAATTATTCCAAGCTTTTTCTTCCTGTTAGAGTGACAGGAAGGTATGCAGCAGTACATTTATCTGTAAATAAAGATATGGAAATGTGGTGTGAAGCGCATCACACATAGCAATGCAATTTTCATCACGCCGAGAATGATTTATTAGGGGCATAGCACCAGTATATGAAACCCCTCGCATCTAGAAGGAACGTATACGACAAGGCAAGGCAAAGAAACAACTTTCTCTTCAAGGGCAACAAAGTAGGGCTCAGAACTTCCGACTAGTGCATACAACTGCACATGTTTGAGCCACAGAGAACATCGCTGTAATGTGCCTGCCCAGTACATTTAGAATCGCCAGAAAGGCATACATTGCATAATTAAGTGTCGTCACATATCACAACTTACTTAACAAATGAAAGGCGGTATTCCACACTCTGGTCAAATGTAGCGCGACGAAGGCCTCGCTTACCTTAATCCGCTAGTAAACGATCACTAAAGCAGCATGCACAAGCGATTCGTAAAGGTTCGACAACATGCCTTTACTTCTTGTAGCTGCAGGAAAGAGTCGAAGAAAATTTAGCTGCGTGTCTGCGGTTCTTCTGCGTCCCACTGCAACTGCAAATGGCAGGCAGTGCCTAGTGATCTCCACTAGTGAAGAGAAGTGGTAGTACCGGTCAGGCGAGCGCACAAAGCGTGGATGGATGGATGTATGTATGGATGGATGGATGGATGGATGGATGGATATTAAGAGCGTCCCCTTTATAACGGGGCGGTAGCCGGGCCACCAAGCTCTAGCTTTATTTCTTTTTCCTCTACAAACATTTCTTTTCCCGAATAGCACATATTTTCACAACTAATTTTTCATCTAACCTACCTATTTTATCTATTATCGTTCCACTGTGATGTAACAATCTTACCCGAACTACCTTTCGCTTCTGTTTGCTCCATACATTTGCGCCACCAATACTCTAAGCGCCTTTTACTTGTCTCTATCGCCGACATGTTCAGCTTTCCCGTGCTACCCCTGAAACCCATGGCCTCCTGTAGGGTAGTGCTCACAGCTACACCTGGGTGGACATCTGTACATTCAATCAAAATATGATCTGTCGTTCCCTAGCTTTTCCACAACACGTACATGTATCCCCTTCTTTAGTGAATTTCGCTCTGTAACTTCGGGTTCTCAGGCAATTCGTCTTTCCCTTTTCTGTAGTTGTTCAATACCGACTTCGTCTCCATTCCTGCTATCCAATCCGACTTCTCCGCCGCTCTGACCATGCTCTTAACGCTCTTTTTCGTCCCATCCGTTTCGTTACTCGCTGTATACTTACTGGTAAGCCTCCTAGTTCTCTTCCTCCATTGTGAGTCAACGTTCTTACTATACAAATACCTGAATACTTTCGCTGCCCATCTACTTTCTTTCATATTCCTATAATCTCTGTTCGTACCTAATTTTACTCTGAGTTTCCCTTCCCTCAAAGTCAGACCATCCCATATCCCCCTTAACAGCCTCATTTGTGGTCTTCCCATGGGCGCCCAGTGCGAGACGTCCGACCGTCCTCTGATTGACGTCCAGCCCTGATTCTACCTCTGACCTCATGCACACCACTGAGTTTCCGAATGTAAGTCCTGGCACCATTACACCTTTTCACAAACCGCGAATTACCTCGTACCTGTCGTAACCCCACAGCACTCTATGCTTCATTATTGCGGAAATTCCTCTTTTCTTTAACTATCATAGCTCTTTCTTGTACTTCTATATATCTCTTCCCATCATTTATCCATATCCCGAGGTATTTGTACTCTCGTACTCTGGATATCTCCTCGCCCTGTATTGATATGGTCTGATCGTTGCTGTCATTGAATATCATCCAGCCGCATTTTGTCACACTAAATTTTAGCCCTAAGTCTTCACTTTCCCGACCACATATATTAACCAGACCCTGCAAATCTGTTCGACAATTTGCGAATAGCACAATATCGTCTGCCTAAAACAACCCGGGGAGCTTTTGTTCTACACAGTCATCCCCTACACCAGCCTCTTTCGTGACAATTTGCGAATAGCACAACATCGTCTGCATAAAACAACCCGGGGAGCTTTTGTTCTACCACTATAGCTGCCTGTCTGCGTGACAGCTTAAAACCAATATTGGTCATCTCCAATGCTTTCTCCATTCTCCTCATGTAAAGCATGAATAATAGTGGGGACAACGGGCATCCCAGCCTCAACCCTTTACCTATATCGACGGCCTCCATTCTACCGCTACTCGCCATACCTTCCCATTCCACACATACTGCATTTCCACTGTATATTTCCTTTAAGAGCTCTATACAGTCATCCCCTACACCAGCCTCTTTCGTGACAATCTGCGAATAGCACAACATCGTCTGCATAAAACAACCCGGGGAGCTTTTGTTCTACCACTATAGCTGCCTGTCTGCGTCACAGCTTAAAACCAATATTGGTCATCTCCAATGCTTTCTCCATTCTCCTCATGTAAAGCATGAATAATAGTGGGGACAACGGGCATCCCAGCCTCAACCCTTTACCTATATCGACGGCCTCCATTCTACCGTTACTCGCCATACCTTCCCATTCCACACATACTGTATTTCCACTGTATATTTCCTTTAAGAGCTCTATACAGTCATCCCCTACACCAGCCTCTTTCGTG
Organism: Hyalomma asiaticum; assembly: GCA_013339685.2. NCBI lineage: Eukaryota > Metazoa > Arthropoda > Arachnida > Ixodida > Ixodidae > Hyalomma > Hyalomma asiaticum. Next base: position 97,955,348 of record CM023487.1, read on the forward strand.
ACAATTTGCGAATAGCACAATATCGTCTGCCTAAAACAACCCGGGGAGCTTTTGTTCTACCACTATAGCTGCCTGTCTGCGTGACAGCTTAAAACCAAAATTGGTCATCTCCAATGCTTTCTCCATTCTCCTCATGTAAAGCATGAATAATAGTGGGGACAACGGGCATCCCAGCCTCAACCCTTTACCTATATCGACGGCCTCCATTCTACCGTTACTCGCCATACCTTCCCATTCCACACATACTGTATTTCCACTGTATATTTCCTTTAAGAGCTCTATACAGTCATCCCCTACACCAGCCTCTTTCGTTATGTCCAATAAAATATTCTGATTTACATTGTCGTACGCACCCTTAATATCCAAAATGCCAAGTGTAAAGGTCTGTTCTCTTTTCCGGCTATTCCTATACACTGCGTAAGCGCAAAAAGGTTATCATCTAATCTCCTGTCGACTCGAAATCCATTTTGGAGTTCGCCAAAAGTGCCATTATGCTCTGTCTATATCTGCATTTTTAATTGCCTGCATCGCCAACCTGTGGAGTACTGATGTAATGGTGAGTGGTCTATATGAGCGAATGTTATTTTTCTTTCCCTTACCCTTATAAATGACGTTCATCTTACTTTGACGCCAACTGTCCGGTATTCGCCTGACCTGTAAGCTTTTTTCAGTTGCTTTTAACAGGGCTTCTTTGCTGTTTCTTCCGAGCTCATTTATTACAGTAATGCTAACCTCATCTAAACCTGTGACTGTTCGTTTGGGAATCTTTTCCTCCGCCTTCTTCCAAATGAAATTTTCCCGAACTAGTTCTTCCATTTGGTCTTCCTTGCTACTGTTACACGTCGTAAAGGGAGGCCTGTCATTCTTCTTAAAGGAATCGGCTGTTGTGTTTCGAATATAAGACAGCGCGTCCTACCGCTCCAATTTATTCCCTTCTTTATCCACAATATGCCGCTGCATAGTTACAGTTTTCTTACCCAGCGATTTCAGGTGGTTCCAGAAAAGCCTAGATGCGTCCTTCTTTTCGCGAATCTCCGATATCCACCGTTCACTTTGGCCTTTAATCTTGGCTTCAACTAAACTCTGTACCAGGGCTTTTTTCTCGAGATATGTTTCCCATTTTTGCTTGACTTCGTCTTGTGGCTTCTGCTCCTTTTTTGCCTGCCTATGTATTCGAGATGCTTCCCGTCGATTCTCAATTGCGTCTCAACTGTTCCACCATCGTTTTGGCTTTCGCTTTCCCCTCCAGCAACTCTTGTGTTTCTCTTTCGTAATTTCAGTCCTTATTAGATTAAGAAGCTCATTATAATCCCACACTTTGCCTTTTGTTCTGCTCTCTATGTCCTCGACTGTTGCGACTACGTTCTTAATTTGTTTTTCACTTAGAAAAGAGCTGCCCGACTTCGATGCTCTCTTTATGATCTACATATCCCATTCGCAAAGTTATGCGTTTATGGTCCCTTCCCAAGCTGCTACTTCGTTCCTCATCTGTGCTCATTTCTCTCAACTTGTGAATTCCTTCTGTCATGAGGCAGTAATCGATTCTTGACTGCCTTTTTCCGACCTCCCATGTTACCTGCCCATCGCACTTAAAGGGCCCCTAAACAACCCCAAGGTGTAAAATTTGTTTTAAAGATATAACTGCACTCCTGTGCGGTGTGAACATGCTCCCGCAAGAATTTTGCAAATAGGTGCAATAATAAAGAAGTTACACGGGTTTAAGTGACCGCTTGCGTCGGTTTCGTTTTCTCGGTCGGCCTCCCCACCCTTCTCTGCTGAGGAGAGGGTAGGGGCGGCGCGCCGTCGAGACTCCGCCCACTTTTGACACGTGACCTGACGTGATCATTTGACGTCATTGACGCTTGCGCTGCGGAACCGGTTGCTCCCGTTCTAGAAACGTTGGGTTGCTCCTGCGCTCACGCCGGTGGGATGGCCAGAGGATCTGACAATAGACGTTTCGACCAATCAACGAGATACGACTACGCAAAGTTGTTCGCGGTAGAACATGACGACACCTAGGATGCGAGCGCGACTGGTCAGTCGCCGGAAAGAAGCGCGGGAATTATTTTTTGAAATACGGCGCCTGTGTGGCGCGCAGCGCTGTCATATTCGCAGAATGTGATCGCCGCAACCTTCTCTATGATTGAGTTAGCTTGTTTGGGCGGCTTTGAAAAAAAGTAGGAGCCTGTTTAGTGGCCCTTTAAGACTCATGTTAACTATATCGAGACTATGTTGTTCGCAGAGCTCTACCATCAACTTCCCGTTATAATCTATATATCCGTCGAGGTCATGCACATGAGCATTCATATCTCCTAAGAGGATTATTTCGGCCCCGTTACCAAATTTCTCAATATCCTTGCTTATGCAAGTTTCTAACTCCTGATTTCTCTCTTTGCAGTTATTTCCAGTCCACATGTGAACTACACCCTACATAGTTTTCTTCCCGCTTACCGTTCCAGATATCCAGAGGTGCTCTTCACATGTCGAAGCAACCCTACACCAGTTTGCTTCCCGATGAATTAGCATACCGATTCCCCCCACCTTTTCTTTCTGATTTTGTCCTGTTGCACCCTTCCCACACATAATTTGCAATAATTGGTGGCTCTTCCGAGTCCCGAAGGTGCGTTTCTGTAACCGCGTACACCGCTATCTGTTCTCTGTTCAACTGTTGCTCTATTTCTAACCATTTTGTCTGGTTTCTGCCACCTTGCATATTTATTTAGCTTATAAAACCGCGCTGCAATTTCTTTCCCCCTTTCCCCTTTTCCCTTCTCCCTTTGTTACCCATTCTGCGTTCCAAAGGGTCCCTCATGGATGTTTCTTCCCTTTCTACCGTGGACACCGGAGGGCTCGTGTGCCCCCTAAAAAAGCTACTGCGCGTCCTGCTAGGCGCCAGCCCACCTCATGCCCCAGTTTACGGCCAAAGTGGATTCCATCTCTCTGGAAAGCACCCCATCTGTGCACTTCTCTGCTTATGTCGACAACCTCGAAGCCTTTATCTCGACTAACCCGCCAAATCGTTTCGTCGGCGGTGACAACTGCTCTTTGCAGGTTTCAGTCTTTCAAGGGTACCTCGGGGTTTGTGCACACCACAATTTGCACCTGGGGAGACACTTCCCGCAACTCATCTACTCCCTGTGTTAACCTCTTCTCTATGTTTGGGGTCCCTCCGTCCAAAACGTTGTTCAGCCCGCCAGCTATCACAACCAAACTGCGCCCCTGATCTCTAGGAGTCAGCTCTTCCCTTGCTTGTTGCATTACGATGGATGGATGGATGGATGGATGGATGGATGCTATGAGCGTCCCCTTTGTAACGGGGCGGTGACATGTGCGCCACCAGGCTCGTAAGAAGATTTAAGCACTTTTTTTTCTCTCTCTCTTTAAATTTTCCTCATGCCTTTTAAATTTACTTCACTCAAATCGATCATACTATAGCAAAAAACGGAAATTCATAGCCCAGTTCCCTGCCCCTTATGGCAGAAGGTCCTTATTTTTCTCTATAATTATTTTTGTCCGTTCTCTCTAGTTTTCTGCCACCAGTATTCTAACCGTCTCTTACTTATTTCAATCGCGGCTATGTTCAGCTTCCCGTTGTTCGCCCTAAAACCCAAGGCTTCCTGTAGGGTGGTGCCCAAACGTACACCACGAGCCTTGAGCTAAGGGCGCCACCCAGTGGCGCATTTAGGCGCTAGCGAAATTACACTTCACCCTTTGTGTAAGCGCCGAATGGGACGGCCGGAGCAACGTCACGCCGCTGCAGCTGATCGCGGAGGCCACGGTCACACCGGTTTCGGGTGACGTCGCAGGCCGCACCACGTGCGTTTTTATCGAGCGGCAGCGTTTGGAACCTGCCTGGAATGGTGCTGCCATCGAGGAGAGGCGAAGTGAAGTACGGTGCGCTCGTACGGCTTCGCCTCTCCTGAATGACGCACCGTTACAGGCATGTTTCAAAGTGCACCTCGAAGCGTGCGAGCGGAGCCGCGTCACCTGTCCTATTTCGTCGTGGATGGCGTTTCGCCGCGGCTTGGTGTGCGAGCGTGATGGTAAGAAGAAACCTGCTGCGTTTAGCGCTCAGAGCCGGCAACGACGTTGGCGGTTCAATGTGTCGCAAGTAAACATGATAGACGCCTTTGTCGCCCGACATTTACATAAACATCGACTGTGTCCAGTTATTGCGTAAACTACTTCAGTCACCCGAAGCACAAGGGGTTGGTCATGAATGTTATGGAGGCGATGCGTGAACGTGGGTTCATCCATGTCGAAGGGTTCTGTAACAGCGGAATACCGATAGAAATGAGCAAGTTCCCCCCTACGTACAACAAACATTCAACCGTTTATGTGAAGACACATTATACATTCGTGTTATACCGATTCCTCTCATGTAGAGATCAGCCATTTTTTTTTTTCGAGCATGCACTATTGTATAAGAGTAACAAATCGAACAGAACGCTTTTCGATTCGTTGTTCGAAATTTTCGAATATTTGAACACCCCTACTACAGTACTGGCGCGAAGTCCGATGTCTTTCATTCTTGCATGAACATCACCAGCATGCTTGCATTTCTTACGCAATACGAATGTTCTTCCTTCAGAGGTTTGGCTACAAGCTTTTACCGATAAACAGGAGTCGCATATCTTTTCATCTTTCCATGCTATGGTGTGGTGCAGCACATGTTTTACTAATCTCGCATAACTCACGTGACCAATAAATTTGGTATGTATACTCATTTCAATGTTGCAGGCGTATGATTTAGGTGCAACATATATGCCGAACCACATGCGCACGTGTATAGAATGTTAGAATTTATTGCTGGCTACTGAAACTGAAGAAAATTGTACCTTTCTAGAGCCCTGAAAAAAAATATATATATATATATATATATATATATATATATATATATATATCAGAAGAAGAGATTCACACGATTAACAAAAAGAATATAAATTTACCGACGTTGCGGCCGGTCCACCGGCCGCAATGTCAGTAAATTTATATTCTTATTTATATTCCTTTTGTTAATCGTGTGAATCTCTTCTTTTGAAAATATCTATTCGGGCTCAGTGAAATCTTTCCGAACTATATATATATATATATATATATATATATATATATATATATATATGGATGGGTAGTATACCCTCGGAGTCGGCAACAACAATGGGGAAAGCGTTTATTCAACGTTGAATAAACGCTTTCCCCATTGTTGTTGGCGATTCCGAGGGTATACTACTCATCTTTGTCTTCACGCCTTCGGCCTCTTCACCACCATATATATATATATATATATATATATATATATATATATATATATATATATATATATATCAATAACAGTTCTTCCTGGCTATCGGGATAAATATACTATCAGAAAGACACAGTGACAAACATAGGATTTATTCTGACGTTTCGGCTGGAGGCCAGCCTTTTTCAAAGATGAAAGTTTCTCATGGGCGCATGGTCTTTAAGTACACTTCACGAGCATGCATAATGGGGGGTGGAAAGGGGAGAGCTCATAAAAAATAAATACATAAAAGAAGGGGGGGCGGGGTTGGGATACAGATGTGTGTCCAGGAAGCAAAGGCCAGTCCAAGATGACGTCTGCGTGCGCACGGCGCCTCCATAATAAAGAACGGGTGGGCCGAACCAGATGAACATAGGCCAATTTGAGGCTCGTCTCGAGTCACGCCACCCTCCGTCGTTTGTTGCCTCCTTCCATTCTTTGCATTTCACGAAATCGGGCACCGAAAGCTATAGATTTCGGTTCATCTCGAACCTAGATTCCCTGCCTGGAAAGAACAACAACAGCGGCCACTGCGAGCCGCCTCGTGGACTGCTGCCCCCCCCAATAAACGGGTTCCCTGCAGGGTGGCGCCGACGGAATCGAAGCGTAACAGGTGCACGCCAGACTGTTGCACCACCGATCGATTGGCGGCACCACCGTCATTCGTCGATAACCGCAGGCCTATTTATAGCAGCCCCGCTTCCTCCCGCTGATACCTCACAAACACGCGGGGCAAATTCAGGTGCACCACAGGTGCCGCTGTTCTGCGTCAGCAGGGAATGACGCCTTGGGCAGATGAAAATAAACGTCGCACCCGACGCGAGAACCCAGTACCTTCCACGGGGCGCATCTCGGCTCACACCACGTGAACCTTCTCCGCCGATGGCGCTGCAGAGGCCGCGATCAATATGCGTGAAGATGAAGGCGGCGCCTGCTCGGTTTGCGTGCGCGACAAGGAGCTCATGCAGGGCGCCCGTAAAGCCGCGTTATAGGTCAATTCGGGATTCTTTCCGTTTGCGTTGAACATCGACAACAATACAAACCTCATTATTTATACGCACGTGATACAAGCTTACCTCGTTCAGGGCTGCGATTTGCATAAACTTGTGGACAAAGCAAACAGTGCCTTAGCACTGCTGAACATATTGTGAAGCGTAAACAGTTCGCTATTAAAAAAAAATAAAGAGCCTCAAAAGGAAAATCCGTACTCTTTCATTCCAAACATAAACCCGTAAACTGCGATTTCTCCCTAATGATCGGCTCAGAATTAATTGAACTTGTAGTGAGAACTCTGGGAGTAATTTTCCATGAAAACATGCTGTGGAATGAACAATCAGGCGGAGCTTGTACATGCTAACTTTCTCGTGTCGTAGGTGTCCTATCAAGAATTAAGCTCCTATTGTATAACTCTCCATATTTAGCTACATTACTTTATTGCTATCTGGTAGGGGGCACCGCGATGGAAAAGAATTCAGGCAGAATATGTAGACTACAAAGATGTGCGCATGATTAGCGGTGTTCCACGTGACGCACACTCAAAACCCTTTCTGAGGCCCTCAATTTACAAACAATGACTGAGATTTACAATGCGATTCTGCTGAAGCGATATCATACTTGGCGGAAAAAACATGCTTGTTTTCTTACAGATATAGCGCATTTCACACCCTACTCCTACCTGCCCTCATAGCACACGCGCCACTGATGGCTGGAATAAACCTAACACACGTACTAACTATGGACGCCAAATGAACTATCATCATCATCATCAGCCTGTCTACGCCCACTGCAGGGCAAAGGCCTCTCCCGTGGATCTTCAATTATCCCGGTCCTGTGCTAACTGGACCCAATCTATCCCCGCAGACTTCCTGATCTCATCTGCCCACCTAACTTTCTGCCGCCCCCTGCCACGCTTGCCTTCTCTAGGAATCCACTCCGTTACTCTTAATGACCAACGGTTGTCTTGCCTTCGCATTACATGGCCCGCCCATGCCCATTTCTTCTTCTTAGTTTCTATTACTATGTCCCTAACAAATGTTTGTTCTCAAATCCACTCCGCTCCCTTCTCGCCCCTTAAAGGGAAACTGAACAGGTTATAGATTTCTAGAAACTGACCTTTTCCTGGTTCGCAGACACTTCAAATCACTGTTGCCGCAATTTGTTTTGCGATCATGCAATTAGCGGCGCCGTAAGTGAAAAGAAAATTTAAATCGGAGCTGCGCTCCGCCCACCGCGGTGCAAGCCAGCGGAGGCGGCGGAAGGAGAAATCTCGCCGGAAGTGACGTCGATGCAGGCATCTCGGGCGAGTGCACGTTTGGTCGTCGATCGCGTTCTATTAGTCCTTATTGCCCTTATCGCAAATAATCAGCATCCGCACCTTTCGTTTCCGGCTTACGTTTCAAAAAACCGCTGCCGCTCAGTGGAATTTAGTCGGAAGAGGAGCAACAGTGCCGCCTACGGCTGTACAAGCACTGGTGACCGATACCGTGTTGTCTCTCACAAGTTCCTACAGGACTTGATGAGCAGACAGACAATGAAGCCTAGGAAGTTTCTTGTGGTACTGTAATTGTGGAGAAGTAGGAAGGACGACCGGCTTTCGTAGCTCAGCGGTAGAGCATCGGACGCGTCATCCGAAGGTCGTGGGTTCGGTTCCCACCGAAGGCAGGTTTGTCTTTTCGTCCACCTTGATTCCCTTCTACTTTCTCCACAATTACAATACCACAAGTAACTTCGCCCAGGCGTCATTGTCTGTTTGCTCATTAAGTTGTTTCTAACAAATAAAGAACGAGCCCTTTCCTTTAGTTCCTACACGAGGAAAACAAGCTGCTAAGTGGATCACTGCGGTGAAATGGAGTAATTTCAAGGCTTCCAAAACCACTGCTCTCTGCTCGAAACATTTTCGGGAAAGTGATTGCCATCAGAGTTTATCGCTGATGCGTGCGATGGGAATTCCTGTAAAATCTGCTCGACTGAGGCCGGCCGTTGTACCATCGATCTATGCTCACAAAAGGAATTATTCTCCTCCATCAAGACCACAGTTCACAAAGGGACTAAAGCATGAGGTACGATGCCGAATGTTAATTGAAGCTTATGCCTCTTGTAGGAAACAAATGCATGGTTCTTTTCACTCACCTTTTTCTTTTTGGTATTCAGTGCATTTTCTCCGTTTGCGTATACCAGTGTCACACGGGCACTCATAATCGCGATCAAAGCCCATCCCGGCCGAATTTCTTGGTCACGATTGTCTCAGTTAAACAGGCAATCGCTGTTTGTAAACTTAATCTTCATCGGGCTTAATCGTGATTAGCAGGGCGCCGTGTGACGCCGCCTGCAGACCTCCGTCGGCCGCTTCTATCGCTGCCGATGCTTTTCCGCATGCATGAACACCCAACAGAAGTACATCAAGCGGAGAAGACGCCTAAAATAAAGCTTCAATGTCGTGCCTGGTGTCTGGCCGCAATCGGAAGCGCATAGTGTGCGCATGCAGGACACTTCCTCCGCGAAATGCGGCAGATTTTTGAAAACCGTGAATCAACAGGAGATAATGCCTTATATCCTGAATTTTACTTATGATCGCTTCAAAGCAAGCGGGAGTCGAGCGCTAACGAGCACAAACTACGGTAAGCCGCGTATATACGCCAGTCAACATGCAGCTACAGCCTTTTTTTTCTTTTTCCGTATAAGCTCCCCCACAACCTTCGAACGCGGCTTCTATGGCACCGCGGTTTACAGCACAGCTATACTGCACTCCCGTGCGCGCCAAGCAATTTTCATGATGCTCATATTATCTCAATATGACTGCTAAGGTTATACAGCAAGGCACAGCGCCGTAAAAGCTTGCGAATGCGTATCAGGCGATATTCCTAACACGGCTAAATGTCGAATTTAGGTCGTCGGATCCGGTCGGCTCCATTCCAGCCCCCGCGCTGACCGTCACGCTCGTGATTGGCGTAGGTGTTTCTTGTTGGGCTAATGATTCAAAGACGTATGGTGCCACACCGATCACGCCTAAGTGATCGAACTTATCCATAACAGCGACTGAACTCGCCAAATCGTCTGCGAAGTAGTCGCAGTACCTGACCACCAGCTATCGCGTTGCGGCGGCCTCTTGCAGAACCCTTCGCTGACGTCACAGAGGGCTCCACCAATCATGGATGCGAGCCGGACTCGCCGCACGCTGGCCGCCAGGAGCTCCAAGTTTTTTTTTTTTTTTTTTTGCTAATAACCCCGTTTTGGTTGAGCGGGGGCGAATTTCGTGTCGATTTTCATGTTCAGAGCACACATGGTAGCGCAAAAAACCGAAACGAATGACTTAGGAAGAAGTGGAGAAGAAACGACAGGTTGGGCGCTAAACTTCAACTGAAAAACAGTTGAAGTTTAGCGCCCAACCTGTCGTTTCTTCTCCACTTCTTCCTAAGTCTTTCGTTTCGGTTTTTTGCGCTACCATGTGTGCTCAGAATGTCAACCAACTCGCCCAGCAACAAGTTCTGCATTTCATGTTCAGGGTGTTCGGAAGTACCAAACGGTGCCGTTAACTCGATAGTTAGGAGCTTGCTCGGCCAGCTTCTTAAGCTCGCGCCATGTTCGGCGGCGGCGTGTACACGCCGCTCAAGACGCCGGCTTTCCGGTGATTTCAAGAATGCTCACTACATGGCGGCGCCGTTCAACGCGACGCCATGTAGTGAGCAAAAACTGAAAATAACAACGTAGAATCAATGTTTGGGAACTCGTATTTAAATGACAATCAAATAACAAATATAGCCGCAAGAGTAGAGGAAGAAGTAGGCAAAATACAAGGAAAGGACTGGGGTTATAGTGAGCTAGTACATGTAATGACGAAAGAAAAAAGAAAACAGAAGAAAACTATTTCCTGGAAAGGAAAGAGAAAGCAAAAAAGATGGTGGAACAAGGAAATCCGGGAAGCGATCGAAAAGCGACGTAACGCATCAAGGTAGCACAGACAGGCAAAAAGGGAGAAGCGGCGGCAAGTCGAAGTCACGGAAAGACGGGAAATATATTTAGAGAAAAAATCTATTGTACAGAAATTGGTCGAGGCAAAAAGTAAAGGTTAAAGCGAACGCTGGGTTTCAGAAATTCATGACAAAGAGAAGGCCGCACCTCGGATATTTTGGAACGACATAAAAACGCTAGGTAAAGAAGTCTGCCACAATGCTACAACATATTGCTGATGAAAGAGGAAATCAATTAAAACGGTACGGAGCGCTGGGCTACACAAAGAAGGTAACGGCCGATTCGTTTAAAAAGATCGTCCAAGAGATTCCCCCAGTGGATAAAACCATGACGGTGAGCGAAACTAAGGAAGAGCTAGAACTTGAGAATTTCAACTGGAAAAAGGCCGAAGGAAAAATTCCAAAGCGCACTGCTCGGGGTATAGATGGGGTCCCCATTAGCCTCATTAAAGAATTAGGACAGAATACTAAACAAGCACTATTGAAAGCCGTAGAAAAATGCTTGCAGGAGAGGCAAATACCGGACAGTTGGTGAAAGAGCAGAATGAATTTAATCTATAAAGGCAATGGGGAAAAGAAGAACATTCGCTCGTATAGACCGCTAACCATTACATCGGTACTATACAGGATGGCTATGCAAGCAGAAAAATTAAAAATAGAACCGTGGGCAGAACGTAACAATATTTTCGGACAGCTTCAGAATGTATTTCGAGTAGACAGGCGTTTAGACGATAACCTATTTGTTCTTACTCAGTGTATAGAAATATCTAAAATAGAAAGGATGCCGTTGTATGTGGCTTTTCTAGACATCACTGGAGCGTATGACAATGTTAATCAGGAAATATTGTGGGAAATTTTGGAAGGAATGGGCGTAGGCCACGATTGTGTACAGCTTTTGAGGGAAATATATCGAGAAAATACAGTTTGCATAGAATGGAAAGTAATCAGTAGCATAGAGAACGTTGATATTAGCAAGTTGCAGGGGCAGGGATGTCCTTTGTCGCCGCTGTTATTCATGCTGTACATAGAATGGAAAAAGCGCTTGGTGGTAGCAACATTGGTTTTAATCTGTCACACAAACGGGGCGGCGTGATGATTGAGCAGATGTTCCCGGGTTTATTTTATGCTGACGTATTGTCTTATTCGCGGACAGTAGAGATTATATACAACGGCTGGTGAATATGTGCGGAAAGGACGGCTCTAGGACTAGGATTTAATGTAACAAAATGTGGATTGATGGTATTCAATGGTCCCAACATTCAGGCGGTGTCCGTACAGCGCCAAAAATACCAAGAGTAAGCGGATACAAGTACCTTGGGGTATGGGTAAATGAGGGTGATAGATACATGAAGGTACACGAAAAAGCCTTGGCAGCAAAGGGAAAGAGGAACGCAGCAATAATGAAGCACAGAGCGTTATGGGGATACAGTAGGTACGAGGTGCTTAGGGGTCTGTGGAAAGGGGTAATGGTACCGGGGCTTACATTTGGGAACTCAGTGGTGTGCATGAGGCCAGAGATACAATCGGGAATGGATGTGAATCAAAGAACTGTGGGACGCCTCGCGTTGGGTGCTGACGGGATAAACGACAAACGAGGCTGTAAAGGGCGATATGGGATGGGCGAGTTTTGAGGCAAGGGAAGCGCAGAGCAAAATAAGGTTTGAAGAAAGGCTAAGGAATATGAAAGAGAGTAGGTGGGCAGTGAAGGTGTTCCGCTATTTATATAGAAAGAGCGTTGACACGCAGTGGAGAAAGAGAACTAGGAGGCTCACCAGTAAATATACGGCTGTAAGAGAACTGACAACAAAGAGCGTAAAGGGAAATGTCAGAGAGGCGGAGAAGATTTACTGGAGGGCAGCGATGGAAAAAAAGCCGACTCTGAATAACTACCGAGAGGGCAAAAACGAAATCAAGAGGGAGGCATTTTATGATAATTCAAGAGGAAGCGCTTTATCGTTTGAAGCGAGATCGGGCTGCCTTAGAACGCGTATTTATAAAGCGAAATTCAGTAAAGAAGAAGAAAAATGCACATGCTGTGAGGAAGATAGGGAAACGACGGAGCATGTTCTGATTGAATGCGGAAATATCCACCCAGGTGTACGTTTGGGCACCCTGGAACGTAGCTGGGATGGCGCCGGTCTGCTGTGCGCTCTTCGTGTGGTTGGTCACCCTCGCTTTCGGCGACGCTGTGAAGACGGCAAAAAACGCAACGTCAGAAAAACGGCGGCGAAAGTGCTGCATCTTGGTCGGGCTTTAAAGAACCGCGTGCGGTCGAAATTTCCGGAGCCCTTCACTACGGCGTGTCATATTTATAGCTGATTTTGGGACGTAAAACAGCAGAAATCTATCAATCCGAAAGCCGTTATCTCGTTTCTCGGTATTGGTGTGACGAGGCACCAAGAGGTAAGCGCGGACAGACGCTAGAAACTGTCTCGAAATTTGCATCGAATAGAGCATATCCCAGTCAATGCGGTGTTACATTTATAGAAATACCAGCATCTCATCCTCATCGGCTGTCTTCAATTTGCTATCTTCATGAAATTAGTGATGGCAGAGCTATTCATGCCACATTGCAAATTACAGGTATTTAATACTCTTACGCAATATGGCTAATTACGATGACTTAAGCGATAAACCTTCTTACCAACATTTGAGGCTAACTGTAACTGGTGTTGTGGTCAGGAAAACTGGCTAATAATTAAGCAGAAACTAACGGAACGCATACACGTGTTCACTCCTAAAACTCCAATCCGCCAGAATAGTAAAAATACCATAGTTGAACAAAACCTTGCGATGTCACCTAGGTAGCAAAACAAAAAAAGGTTATTATGGTGTGCCAAACTGAAATACGGTACCCAAATGTGGGAGTGCAAGCACCTGTTCTTAGAAGCCTGCCGCACCGCACCGCGACTTTCACCACCACATACGCTTTTTGAACAACGACCGCGGTGGTCTAGTGGCCATAGACCGCGGCGGCTTAGAACAACGTATAGTGGAGGGCAATGTGGTTCTTTCAGAGCGACCGAGCACCAGACAAGCCGAAATGGGACAGGCGTGTTTCTGCGGCAGACGTGCGCCAGGCCAGCGCTGTTCCTGCTGCGAGTTCTGGCCGATCGAGCCAGGATCCGGCACAACCGGCCGCCTGAGAGCGAGGCAATGTAGATCGGCAATGTAAATGAGGCAGGATACAAGAGTGCGAAGGGCAGAGTCGTGCCCGTGCGTATACAGTAGCAGTGAAGAGCTGCTAGCCAACTTGGTACATCCCGGTGCACTTTTAAGCTATTAGATTAGTAAGTGTCAGTCGGGTACATCAGCCAAGGGAAACTCAGGAAATGTATTAAGTCGATCTCTACTTCGACCACTACGGCCGCACTTGCCCCAGTGCAAACCGTTTGCTCCAAAACTGCCGCTTGCTGTTGCACACTGCGGCTACCGAGGGTGCCGCCACGTCTCGGCCGTCGAGTGTTCTGTGTGTCCTCATTACATAAGTGCGAAAACACGTAAATAAGTGGGGGAACCTTCGCCTTCAAATGCCAACTCCGGCAAGTTTTCATTTTCTACTAATCTGATGAAATTTTCTGCATATGTTCTCCTCAGTACTGTAATAATATATGCGGAGCGAGGCTGATGCAAGTAATTTAGTTTTCCTGAAAATTAATTTTGAATTTTCAGCGGATTCCCACGGGGACAACATGTGTATATGACGTCATTACCTGGAACTCTGCCAATCCGAGCAGGCAGGCGGTCAAGAGCAAAACTGTGATAATTCAGCGCTGAAATGGTCGCTGTCAAGTTCATAAAAGCTGCTATGACTCAATACATCGTCGGGTGACCTCGACACTGTCATTTTTTCTCGCACCAGCTCCACATTTCTGATTGCGAGGAATCTGCGAAGTCATCGCATACGCTGCACGAAGCGTCCACCCGTTTCGGTTTGAACACATCGTTCACTGGGTTATTTAAAATTATTTGTGAGTTTCTGAGCAAATCGAATCACCCTGTGAGTACTATTGGAAAACAACGGTGCAAGAACGTGATGGAAAGAAACGCCCAAGTTCCCTTAGGTGTGCAACGCGATAGCGCTACTGGGCCCCGTTCAGACCGCGACACCATGGCGCCAAAACACACAAAGGAGACCAGCGCCTCCCCTGTATTAAATACTCTACTATATAGACGTTTGTCCCGTGGGCGGCGCCACGTTGCGTAGCGAACGGCGCAGTCTCCATCTGACAATTCACTGGCTTTGGCTATGGTCCCTAAAATACTTGCTAGTCTGCCGTCTCCGCAGCGGCCCCGCCGTAATGCATGCAGCGGTGGCGCTGCTGGCAATAGCAGCGCTGTATCAGACGCCCCTCGGATGCAAGTGCACTGCATGCGGGCTGCTGCAGCCGTTTACAACCGCGCTCGACGCTCTACGTGCGAAGCTGTCCAGGATGCCATCTGGATGACGTTTCCGCAAATAACACACCCGGGTCGACACTTCCTCGGTGGCGCTGCCTGGTCGAGCAGCTTGTTGGCATGGCAGACATTGTGAAAAATGGGCTTGTGTTTCAGATTTATCGTAACAGAATTGTCTTTTCTCTCACATTCACATTAGAATCCGAGCTGTCATGTATGAAGGTTGTAGCTAAATCCTAGTTTGCAACTTTTCTAACAGATCTTAACTCGAAAATTTCAAATTATTTCCGTAAAGCTGGTCGTCCAGGATGACTTGTTTCAGGAAGCCGGCGTCGATGCCGCACTCCGGCATTTTACGCGCCACGGGTTGCTCAACGCTTTGGAAAAGAAAGCGAAAATGCGCAACACCACCCGCTGAATGACGCTCTTCGCGACGAAAAAATGGAGAAGGTGCTGGGACGCTGCCACTTGGCACAACGCGGGCAGGCGATTCGCGAGGCAATAATACGCTCGTTTAGAGAAGCCATCCGAGCGTCACTTGGAAAAGTATTGCAGGGCCACTTGAGGCCTGAGGGGCAGCTGCACTCGCGGCTTCGCTGAATCCCTCAGTGCAATGGAGCCCTGTGTCTGGGGGCCACTTTTGAATAATAATAATAATAATAATAATAATAATAATAATAATAATAATAATAATAATAATAATAATAATAATAGCAACAACGGTACGGTTAAGGACATGAGGCTACCTTGAGGGATCAAGGCCATTATATGGTGGTGCGGGAAAGGGTACAAAAGAGTAGAAAGGACAGAAACGCCGTAGTGGAGTGCTCTAAAAAGTTTCCACAGCTGTTGTACCTTTAACGTGCACTGGCAACGAAAAGCACACCAGGTATTTCGACTCCACTGAAAATACGACGGCCGCGGCCTCTTTTAAAGACTCGTCTTTTGGGCTGCGCAGTCAGGCACCATAACCACTTCGGCGGACTCGCCCCGTGTTGAACCAGCAATGTCCACGTGACAAGCATGCCTTCGTACCCGCGCCGACTCAACCAAGTGCGCTTTGGAATTTTTCGTTCGACCTTTTTCCAGTTGAAATTCTCAAGTTCTAGCTCTTCCTTAGTTTCGCTCACCGTCATGGTTTTATCCGCTAGGGAAATCTCTTGGACGATCTTTTTAAGGGAATCGGCTGTTACCTTCTGGATGTAACCCAGCGCTCCGTACCGTTTTAATTGATTTCCTCTTTCATCAACAATATTTGTTGCAATGTGGCAGACTTTACTACCTAGCGTTCTTATGTGTCTCCAAAATATCCCAGGCGCGGCCTTCTCTTTGTCATGAATTTCTGTCACCCAGCGTTCGCTTTCACCTTTACTTTTTGCCTCGACCAATTTCGGTAGAGTGGATTTTTTTCTCCGAATATATTTTCCATCTTTCGTTGACTTCGACATGCGGCCGTTTCTCCCTTTTTGCCTGTTTGTGCTACCTTGATGCGTTACGTCGCTTTTCGATCGCTTCCCGGATTTCCTTGTTCCACCATCTTTTTTGCTTTCTCTTTCCTTTCCAGCAAATAGTTTTCTTCTGTTTTCTTATTTCTTTCGTCATTACATGTACTAGCTCACTATAACCCCAGTCCTTTCCTGGTATTTTGCCTACTTCTTCCTCTACTCTTGCGGCTGTATTTGTTATTTGATTGTCATTTAAATACGAGCTGCCAAAAATTGATTCTACGTTATTATTTTCCGTTCTATATCCTAGTTGTAATACTCACTAGATGCTCACTTGATGGCGTCGCCTTGAACGGCGTCGCCATGTAGTGAGCATTCTTGAAATCACCGGAAAGCCGGCGTCTTGAGCGGCGTGTACACGCCGCCGCCGGAAATGGCGCGAGCATAAGAAGCTTGCCGAGCAACCTCCTAACTATCGAGTTAACAGCACCGTTTGGTACTTCCGAACAGCCTGAACACGAAAATCGACACGAAATTCGCCTCCGCTCAACCAAAACCGGGTTATTAGCAAAAACTTGGAGCTTCTGGCGGTCGGCGCGCGGCGAGTCCGGCTCGCATCCATGATTGGTGGAGTCTTCTGTGACGCCAACGAAGGGTTCTGCAAGAGGCCGCCGGAACGCGATAGCTGGTGATCAGGCACTGCGACTACTTCGCAGACGATTTGGCGAGTTCAGTCGCTGTTATGGATAAGTTCGATCACTTAGAGGTGATCGGTGTGGCACCATACGTGTTTGAATCATTAGCCCAACAAGACACACCTACGCCAATCACGAGCGTGACGGTCAGCGCGGGGGCTGGAATGGAGCCTGCCGGATCAGACGACCTAAATGAGACATTTAGCCGTGTTAGGAATATCGCCTGATGCGTACTCGCAAGCTTTTACGGCGCTGCGCCTTGCTGTGTAATCTTAGAAGTCAGATTGAGATAATATGAGCATTATGCCTATCATCGTCATGACCGTCGACATGGAAAAAAAGGTGCTCATTTCGTGCAAAATGCATTGTTTGCAAGCAACGTGCATCGGCCGAAAGTGCGCATTTATTGGTACAGTTGTAGCGTCGCATGAGAGCGACTGCCTTTGCAGTATACTTTAATTCAGTGTACAGTGGGGTCCACTGTTAAAGGGAACACTTGCGCGCAGGGCATGTTTGCATTTTGTTTCCTCGCAAAGCCTCTGTTGCATATATTTGAGGCACGTAAGTTGCGGTTGGCAGCTCTGGCTCCCTTCGAGCCATATGTACCATCAACGAACATTATTTCCGTACACATTTGCAGTTAAGGCGCCAGAGATAGCGAAGGCGCAAATTCGAGTGTTCCCTTTAACAGTGGACCGTACTGTACATATTACGTCTGTGGTTGCACTCTGGCATGCGACCACGTCAGACAACGCGCACAATTATTGCGCAGTGCGAGTCTGCAGCGACGGCTGAGATGCGCTGCAATGCAATTTGCATGTACCATGTTACCAAGAGAACATATGCTAAGTGCAGGAGTGCCAGAAAATTGCTTGGCGCGCACGGAAGTGAACCTTTCTCCTTTCTTGCAGTATAGCTGTGTTGTAAACCGCGGTGCTATAGAAGCCGCGTTCGAAGGTTGTGGGGGAGCTTATATGGAAAAAGAAAAAAAAGGCTGTAGCTGCATGTTGACTGGCGTATATACGCGGCTTACCGTAGTTTGTGCTCGTTAGCGCTCGACTCCCGCTTGCTTTGAAGCGATCATAAGTAAAATTCAGGATATAAGGCATTATCTCCTGTTCATTTACGGTTTTCAAAAATCTGCCGCATTTCGCGGAGGAAGTGTCCTGCATGCGCACACTATGCGCTTCCGATTGCGGCCAGACACCAGGCACGACATTGAAGCTTTATTTTAGGCGTCTTCTCCGCTTGATGTACTTCTGTTGGGTGTTCATGCATGCGGAAAAGCATCGGCAGCGATACAAGCGGGCGACGGAAGTCTGAAGGCGGCGTCATACGGCGCCCTGCTAATCACGATTAAGCCCGATGAAGATTAAGTTTACAAACAGCGATTGCCTGTTTAACTGAGACAATCGTGACCAAGAAATTCGGTCCGGATGGGCGATTATAACTGCCCATGTGCACTGGTATATGCAAACGGAGAAAATGCACTGAATACCAAAAAGAAAAAGGTGAGTGAAAAGAACCATGCATTTGTTTCCTACAAGAGGCGTAAGCTTCAATTAACATTCGGCATCGTACCTCATGCTTTAGTCCCTTTGTGAACTGTGGTCTTGATGGAGGAGAATAATTCCTTTTGTGATCATAGATCGATGGTACCACGCCCGGCCTCAGTCGAGCAGATTTTACAGGAATTCCCATCGCACGCATCAGCGATAAACTCTGATGGTAATCACTTTCCCGAAAATGTTTCGAGCAGAGAACAGTGGTTTTGGAAGCCTTGAAATTACTCCATTTCACCGCAGTGATCCACTTAGGTGCTTGTTTTCCTCCTGTAGGAACTAAAGGGAAGGGGTCAAGGGCTCGTTCTTTATTTGTTAGTAACAACTTAATGAGCAAACAGACAATGAAGCCTAGGAAAGCATAGGGGAAGTTACTTGTGGTATTGTAATTGTGGAGAAAGTAGAAAGGAATTAAAGTGGACGAAAAGACAAACCTGCCTTCGGTGGGAACCGAACCCACGACCTTCGGATGACGCGTCCGATGCTCTACCACTGAGCTACGAAAGCCGGTCGTCCTTCCTACTTCTCCACAATTACAGTACCACAAGAAACTTCCTAGGCTTCATTGTCTGTCTGCTCATCAAGTCCTGCAGGAACTTGTGAGAGACAACACGGTATCGGTCACCAGTGCTTGTACAGCCGTAGGCGGCACTGTTGCTTCTCTTCCGACTAAATTCCACTGAGCGGCAGTAGTTTTTTGAAACGTAAGCCGGAAACGAAAGGTGCGGATGCTGATTATTTGCGATAAGGGCAATGAGGTCCGCTAATAGAACGCGATCGACGACCAAACGTGCACTCGCCCGAGATGCCTGTCTCGACGTCACTTCCGGCCATATTTCTCCTTCCGCCGCCTTCGCTGGCTTGCACCGCAGTGGGCGGAGCATAGAGAGAGAGAGAGAAAACTTTAATTCAAAAATAGGTCCGGCGATTGTGTCGGGGTAGGGCCACAAGCACCCCTGCCTAGGTGGCGGCCTCGAGCCCTTGGACACGGGCGGCTTCCTCGGCCTGCCGGACGGCATAGCTCCGATTTTAATTTTTTTTTCACTTACGGCGCCGCTAATTGCATGATCGCAAGGCAAATTGGTTCAACAGTGATTTGAAGTGTCTGCGCACAAGGAAAATGTCAGTTTCTAGAAATCTAAAACCTGTTCAGTTTCCCTTTAAGTAAGGAAATAGCTCTAACTTTCGAGGGACAGCAGATAACTAGGGTAAAAGAGCAAAAGTTTCCTGGTGTCTGGTTCCAGAAGCACCTTTCATGGAATATGCATCTTAATAGCCTAGCCACCGAATCGTCCCGATCTGTTGGATAGTTGTATAAGACTACATCCCTAATACATATATCTGGCTAGAGCAAAATTTATGTAATTCATTGTTCTATTCCAGACTATGCTATGGAATATTGGTGTGGGGCACCACTACGAAAACCAACTACAACAGGCTAATTGTTTTACAAAAGAAAATACTTCGAATCTATGAAAATTATCAGGGACCATGCCGTGAACCAAACACGTCACCATTATTTTTAAAAGTCAAATGCTTCAAGAAAACGACGTATACCATTTCAAGTTACTGCAATACATACATAGCAATGCACAATGCCTGCATGAGAATACTAACGAAGTTCCTTATGATATGAGATTTACGACGAACGCGGCTACGAAAGCAAGGACTATTTATGGTAAGCAAACAACGAATTATCAGTTTTAAATAACCCAGACGACAACCTTGACTTGAGTGCAACCAGAACGGCTTCCAATAGTAAAGTGAAAGAAACTGACACAGGGTCTGAGGTACTGATTTTGAAACGTATTCTCTCTTTTTCTTTCCTTTTCTCTTTTTCCCCTTTTTTACAGCGTAAGCAGTTATGAGATCAAAAGAATGGTCGCTGTTGCGCCGTCGTTGTCTAGCGCCGCCGCCGACGATGTCCGTAACCGCTGTCGCGCAAATTTCAGAAAAACCAGTACCGAGGAGGATTCAAACAACTTCCTCTGTGTGGATTCGAACCCACATCCTCTGCGTGGCAGTCGAGCATTCTACCACTGAGCCACGCCTGTGCTTTGTGCACTGAGCCACGCCGCTGCTGAAGAAGCGAATCGCAGAGTTGCGCGTGCGGCTGCAGCAAGGCAACGTCGGGCACAACAGACAATTGTGCAGAAAGAAGCCCAAACCACAGCCCACCGTCGACGCCGGGCCAAGAGTTCGGTTCGTTTTCGAGAAAACGATACCAAGAGACTATCTAAGATGTTGAGTTAGAGAGATTTGCACGTTACAATGCCGCAGTAATTATGGCGTAGTGGGTACTTCCCTACTTAACGAATTGATAATAGTTATGGCGCAGGCCTCTCAAATGGCCTCTAAGAAGGTCGCTGCTCGAGCTTACGCTGTCACTGTCCTGCGGTTCCGCACAGGCCTGGCTCTTTTCGTGTTGTCCGCTCCTCTTCCCTTGTGTCTGTGTTTTGCACGCCTGTTCCTTGCATTATGAAATAAAACTAATTTTACAAAAGTACAGTCCTTTGCATAGACACACACTCAAAGAAGCATAAGACAATAGCATTATTCAAATGCAACTTTGATTAAGTTGAGCAATGAAACGAACTAGACTTATAAAGGCAAAGCATGAGAAAAGGGATGCAAGGTGTTGAGCAAAGTGGATCTTGTCAAGGCGTATCATCAAATCTCAGTGCAGCCTACCGACATTCCGAAGACGGCCATTACTACTCCCATCGACTTGTTTGAGCACGTGTGCATGCCTTTTGGTCTAGGAAATGCAGCTCAAACAGTCGAAAGATTTGTTAAACAGGTTGCGTGCGGCCTTCCTGCTGTGTTTGCACACATCGATGACATCCCCGTCGCGAGCCGCACTTCAGAGGATCACAAGCGCCGTCTCCGAGAAAAAGAAAAAAAAAAGGGGGGGGGGGGGGGGAGCGCTCAGGAATCAGCCGACGAAAACTGGCTTCAAATCTAACTTAGCGCAGAGTTGCGCACTCCGAGGCTGGGTCAAATACTGAGGACCCTTGTAGGGCAGGCAAAACCACGGCACGCAGTAACTAAGCTGCAAATATTGCCCAGTAAAAAAGGCAGATGAGCTTACTGCAGAATTTTTCGTATCGGCAATCCCTTACCAGATTACGACGATGCCTAAGGCCTAGTCTTTCCCCCTTCGTGAATTACATGCCGCCACGTACAACTTAAGAGAAAACACTACTGCTAGCGCAGATGGAATCACGTACGCTATGCCGAGGCACTATTGGAGCATATAAATGAAGCGTAAGAACAGGGAATTATTCCTAAACAGTGGAATCAGGCTGTTGTGCGCATCCCTAAGCCTCGGAAATCAATGGACAGACCATCTAATTTCAGGCCCATATTTTCTTATTTCAATTTTCTGTGTAGGAAAATTAATGGAGAAGATGTATTTAGAGCGTCTTGAGTGGCACCTAGAAGGCGTAAGCTTTTACCCGACCCAATGTTAGGCTTCCGAAAACTGAGCATCACAAACCAGGTGTTCGAGTTCCCTAGTAGAGCACAGCTAAGAACAATTGTAGGGGTCGATATGCTTCTGACAGCGTCACTCACCGCGCAGTTTTAGAGAAACTCAAGGCAACTAAAAGATATATGACTGCGTTAAAGATTTTCTAAGTGAAATGACGGTTAAAGTGAAACGTGATGATTACACTTCACCTGACCACCCAAATCACACGCGGAACTCCCCGAGGGTCTATTCTCCCACCGACCTTATTTAACATCGCAATGATGCAGTTACCCCCATTACTAGAACACATGCCACACATAATTTGCATGCGGATTGCATAAGATTATGGTGCAGTCGAGGATACCCACGCTGGCAAGAACACATCATTCAAAGAGGATTGGATACCATATGTGAATACGCCCCCGAAACGCTAGCGCTAAAATGTTCCCCTCCGAAATCCGAACACATTGTGGTTATCGAAGACACAGGCGAATGAGCAGAGGAGATTAATACAACTGCGAATGAAAGACGCCGCTTTATCAGGCAAGAAAACTATACGAATGCTCGGTTTCTTTCTGCAGGACAAAGATAAATCAACAACATGGGTCCAGAAATCGACCGTACAATTTGAACAAAGCCTTGCAATGATTCGTAGAATAACCAGACAAAAGAGGGGAATGAAAGAACACGAGCTACGCAAGGTTATAGAATCCCCGATCTCTTCCAGAATAATGTACTGGCTGCCATATGCCAAGGCAACCAACACACAGCGGAAAAAGACAGACACCGTAGTTATAAAGTGCGCCAGACTGTCCTATAGGAGTTCCAAAGTTCGGAGCCAGCCATAAAATTGAAGCCACTGGACTCTACAACTCGCTCGAAGAAAGAATAGATATCTACAGTCAAGCGCAAATACAAAGACTTCAATTGTCTCATCATGGTCTAAGCACTAAACCATCCTAGGATACGAAACTGCAAATTCACCCGAGATTCTACTGAAGTTGCCACAACGGGATGACTTGCCGAGAATCAAAGTAGAGCCCATTCCAAAGAACATGCATCCGGAAAAGAATAAAAAATGGCGCTCCAAAAGAATAAACTTCATGCAGCAGACAGACGACGAAAACACGTACTATACACCCATCAAGCTGAAAGGAGCAATGCAACCAACGGTCGTAGGTCACAGCTCGACGCTTTCGAAACTCTATTTGGGAGTGCCTGATCAAGACGAGGAGCTGCTGCTGGCGATAATGCTTGCAATAACGGAAATGACACATAGGTCTGACAGATCCGAGCAGACACTCAGAGTGCTTGCAGAGACATTCAAAGTGACTAGTTGACCTTAGACAAATGCTCCACATGTGCATGCATGCTCACCGCCTTCCTACAAGTACGAATACAATGGGTTCCCGGCCATCAAGGGTTGCGAGGAAATCTAACCAGCTCTCCCGCGCGGAAAATCCGGGACCCCCCATCCTTTGGCCCGTCGAAGACACTTACAACCACAGGAAGCAGTGGAAAATGCAGCGGAGCTAAAGGTGACGTACTCTTAAAGGACAACACCGGCGATTTTTCAATGTCCACTGATCTCAATGAAGTGTCCGCTATATATTCTCGTCGGTACTCTAATAATATATGCCAAGTCAGGCGGTTAAGTAATTTACTTTTGCGATAAATGAATTTTAACACTTTTTAGCGGATTCCCACGCGGGCCACCCTGCGTTTTTGACGGCATCACCTTCAACGCTGCCTACCCGAGCCAGCGGGCCGGAAAAAGCAAAATGGCGGTACTTCAGCCCTCAAATCGTCGCTGTCAAGTTCAAAAAAGCTCACACAACTCAATGCATCATCGAATCACCTCGCCATTGGCATTTTGCTGGCACCAGCTTCATATTTCTGATGGCGGGGAGGCTGTGACGTCATCGCGTACGTTGCAGGAAGCATCTGCCCGTTTTCGTTTGAACACGCCTTTCATTTGGTTGTTTAAAATTGTGCGCGTTTCTGAGCAAAGTGAACCACCCTGGCTGTTACACGAGTGCTGGTACCATTGGAAAACGCTGATATCAGAACATGGTGAAAAAACCGCCGGAGTTGGCCTTTAATGGCGTTCTTTCACTGGCAGACGCGCAGCAGGAATTTTTCTTTTTCCTTTTTCTCCACGGCGACGAATCCGTGTTTCAGTGGTCGAGCGGGAGAGTCACCTTAAGGTTACGGGCTACTTAAGTCACAAGCATAAGGATAAGTGGTGCGGAACAAGTCATTTACGGACAACGGCTGTTGCAGCAGAGCATCGAAGGAAAGTGTACGCGATCGCATGTGCCCTATTTCACCGAAGCAGCTGAACATGGCACGTCGGCGGAGCTATCATACGTCAACAAAATGTGGTTTTACAGAAGTGAAGTTTTACTGAAAAGGGAATCAAGCGAGAGTAGCGAGTAGCGGGAACAGAGCCCAGCGGGACAGAAGAAAAGTACACGCACCAAGCACGAAGGGGTGCCAAAATGAGCCGGAATAATCCACGCGGTAAATGGAAAACCATACACGTTTAATTAGAAAACAACGAATTACAGTACCTAGAAAGGGATATCCGCAACAGACTTCGATCAGGCACTACGCACACTTCGTTCGTTTAGCACACACTGCCCGTTGGTCTCTCTACTTCGTCGTCGCAAACACATCGCTATTTTGCGGTTGCCTGCGTAGGACCACACTGCAATGCCGATGCAAACACGTACACAGGAATACAGCGTCCACACCTCGGTGTTCTCCGCACACGTGGAGTGGAGGCACAAGCACATGGTCACTCGCAAACGCACGTAAACTGCCGAGACTCCGGAACACTGCGTTGACGAGACATGCCAGCGCTCACCCCATCCGACCCGCCCACACATCCCGAATGACGCACTCCACTCCCCTTCCTCTCCCTCCTTTTTTCATTGTCCCGTGCAGCTGTGCGGCTGCTTACAAAAGAAAACACACAAAAAATGCGCTTAGCCTCGCTCCCATGTCACTCACTCGGACAAGAGCGCCTTTCGTAAGGTCGCCTTAAAATCTTGTAAGGTGGGTTTCGGAAAGCCCCTTTACCTTTCCTTAAACTTAAGTTCAAGTTCTCCTTACAAAATTAACCTTATCACAATAAGTTAAATTTGGTTCTAGAACACGGCAGTAAGGATCACTTTAAGGTTACGGGCTACTTATACCCCTGACACACGGGCATGATAAAGTACTTCAGGTAAGGGGACATCTACCGGAAAGGCGTTCATGCCCAATGACACACGACAAAGGAATATCTCCTTCCCGGCAAAGTTCCTTTGCAGAAAGGTAGATCAGCGATCTACTTTTCGAGCGTAAAGGCGTACTCTCGCCAACAGCGTACACGGCCCGTAAACGGGAGAGAACATTTCACAAAATTACAACATCCCCCAAGTATTTTATTGCCTTGCGTATAAGCTGTAGCTTGTAGCCGTGTAATGAGATTTGTCGGGCCGTAAAGATTTATTTTTACCGAACTCTCGAACGCTCACATCGCCGCCATGCGGGATTCCGGCAGTCATCATCTTTTTCGTCGTGGCTTGAAACGAACAATCAACATTATTAGTCATCAGCAATAAAAACGATATTTTTATAATCCACGATCGCTAAAGGTAATTAAATGCGGAATTTTTTATAAATGTTCATTATCTTGCTGCTTTAACAAGCAGCACCATTTTCTTGTGGCGTTCGTCTTAGGATCCACCTAAAGACGGTGAGTGAGTGAGTGAGTGAGTGAGTGAGTGAGTGAGTGAGTGAGTGAGTGAGTGAGTGAGTGAGTGAGTGAGTGAGAAGGTGAGTGAGTGAGTGAGCTTAAAACCCTTCCTCGCTAAACCTTTAATGTTTGTGTTATATAAGACGCGCACGTGCATGAACAAGAGTAGGATGGGCACACCCCGCCCCGCTGAACGTGGCAGCACTCACACGGACGAACGGGATTACGCTGACGAGGCAGCTAAGCTCGCCTTTTGGATAACAACTTATTCAATGTTCACAACAACTACAACAACAACAACAACAACAACAACAACAACAATAATAATAATAATAATAATAATAATAATAACTGACGTGCCAAAACGACGTGTTATTGTGAGGCGGCGCGCCCCTTAGCAGAGAGTTCTTCACAAGGCACCAACAGAAGGCGTGAACGGACCTTTCTCTAGTTAGGAAGACACCGAATTGTATAGCGATGGAATAGAGCGTCCTTTTACGATTTGTATAGGAATTGTGTTGATAAACTCGGTTGTAAAGTCGCGGCCACTGCAACCTGGCGTCGCCTGGTAGTGAAGCCTTCGTACTGCGGGTTGGAGCCTTTAAATTGCTGTACGCGTTCTGCTGCTGATGTTCACTTAACTGTAACTGGGGCTTACAGTCGGTATATAAAAATGCATCCCAGCAGCATTTTTCTGCGCAGGAGTCGACGCTGAAAAGCGGCCCTGGCTTCGCCGCAACCGAAAAGAGTGCTTTTAACCGCGGCGTCTCTCAGGCGCTAAACGCATGCGCTCTGTACCTGGGCCAAATATACTGCGGTGCACCATCCGGGAAAAAAAAAAGTTTCACAAAACATGGCTCACGGCGCTTTCGTCCTTTGTATCGCACAGTCTGACGGGCAAGATTTCCGTCGAAATAAAGGAAAAATATTAAAGATGGTTGCCGGCAGTTTGAACAAGCAGCGCAGGCGTTGTTCGAAACACAATCGCCGTGACTCGATCCCGCCACCTCGATTGTTGTTGTTATTTGGGGTTTAACGTCCCAAAACCAGCTCTGATTATGAGAGACGCCGTAGTGGAGGGCTCCGGAAATTTTGACCACGTGGGGTTCTTTAACGTGCACTGACATCGTACAGCACACGGGCCTCAACATTTCGCCTCCATCGAAATGCAGCCGCCGCAGCTGGGATTCGATCCCGCGACCCTCGGATCAGCAGCCGAGTACCATAGCCACTAGACCACCGTGGCGGGGCCCCGCCACCTCGAGGTTCGACCTGATCAAACTTCCCAACAATGAAATTATTGTTTCGGCACAGTGCTCTCGAGTACATGACCAATATATGCGTGTAACCTGCCGTCACGCAGCGAATCTTGAACGAAACTTTCCCGAGCACCGACCGTACTTGATGTCTCGCAGCGGCAACCGCGGCAGGCGTCGAATGCGGCTTGACCCGACACGAGGCGTGATGCAGGACGGGCCCCGGAAGGAAATGCGTTTTATCGGCGCCACGTACGAAGCCTGTAATGACTTCCGCGACACGCAGCGCATGCTGGCGCAGATTTATTTTAATTGAAAGGCCAACTCCCGCTGCGAACACATTTTGGTGACATTCACGGCATACGTTCCCTTTAGCAGTTTAGTCTCGACGAATGCTCCCAATAAAATTGCTCATCGTAAACATGTGCCGAAGTTACAGGAAAGCCCGCGTTCTTTTAAACTCTTTAACGTGAACAGCCGTAGCCTTTTGGAGAAAGAACTTGACCTTGAGCAAATGATTGCACTTGATGACCCGGATGTACTCGCACTCACCGGAACTTGGCTTCACGATGGCATCTTTGACAGCGAAATTTCCCCTACCGGGTTCAACGTGTACAGGAAAGACCGTGATTTCAGAGGGGGCGGTGCTGCGCTGCTTGTTAACAATAATTTTAAGATAGCGCGCATGCCTGATGTCCCTGGTGTTGAAGCTTTGTTTTGCAAGCTGTTCGATGAAAAAGAAAGCCTTCTTAGCGCAGTTGTAACACCCCCGGCTTCAACGCCGGAGGTGTCAGAAAAATTGAAACTGTTCATGTCATCTAAAGCAAACTATACTACCAAGCTCACATTATGTGGTGACTTCAACCTCCCGGGCACCAACTGGTCTTCTTTCAACGCAGGAACTTCTAATCCGATTAACGATGAAGCGCTCACTGACACTGTATGCCATTTCGATGGAACACAATTAGTTCATGATTATAATCGTGTGCAAGACAACACTAAATCTATCCTTGTCTTCGTTAATGGCAATATTTCTGGACAAATTGACGACAGATGTCCTGCGCCCTCAATGTCCAGCAGCAGCCGAACATCTGTCCACGGCGGCGGTCAGCTCTGTGAAGCAGCCGAGGGCGGCAATAATCACTGGACGGGGCAGGCTGCCACTGGGAACTAAACCTTGGAACGTTCAACGCAAGATCACTCTCCAGCGAAGCTATAGATTAGCGGAACTACTCGAGGAACTAGAAGGCGTCACTTGGGACGTCATTGGCCTTAGCGAAGTTAGGAGAGCAGGTGAAGCTTACATAGTCTTAAACAATGGACATGTCCTCTGCTATAGAGGGTTACCCGAAAAGAGAGAATATGGCGTTGGGTTCCTAATTCAAACAGATATGGCGGGCAACGTAGAATTCTACAGCATTACCAAAAGGGTAGCATGCGCCGTAATAAAACTAAATAAGCGGTATAAGCTTAAGATAATCCAGGGATATGCACCAACAACGAGCTGCGACGACGAACAAGTAGAGCAGTTCTACGAGTACATCGAATTAGCAATAAAGAAAGTACGGACACAACACACAATAGTCATGGGGGATTTCAACGCAAAAGTAGGAACAAAACAAGGTGGAGAACAGGCGATTGCCAACTACGGCGTCGGCCTTAGGAATAACCGTGGGGAAATGCTATTACAATTAGATGAAAGAAACCGACTCCGAATAATGAATACGTCTTTCAAGAAACACAAGAATAGGAAATGGACGTGGAAAAGCCCCAGAACCAAAAAATGAAACTGACTTTATAATGGGCGAGCAACCAGGTATAATTCAACTTAATCCGTTGGTAGAGCATCGGACGCGACATCAGAAGGTCGTGGGTTTGGTTCCCACCGAAGGCAGGTTTGTCTTTTCGTCCACTTTAATTCCTTTCTACTTTCTCCACAATTACAATACCACAAGTAACTTCCCCTATGCTTTCCTGGGCTTCATTTCTGTTTGCTCATTAAGTTGTTTCTAACAAAATAAAAGAACGAGCCCTTGACCCCTTCCCTTCAGGTATAATTAAAGACACAGAAGTAGTGGGGAAGATAAAATGTAGTGATCACAGATAAGTAAGGATGAAAATTATATTTACCCTAAAGAAAACAAGAAATAAATTATTTACTAAAAGAACGCAAACCTAGAGGTAATGAGAGCGAAGAACGAAGAGTTTGAAGTCGCCCTAAGCAACAAGCTCGAGGCCTTAGGCCAAAGCGATGAAGATTTGGAGGAAATAAACAAAACCATAACGAAAACAATCCTTGAAAGAGCGATAGAAGTAGGGGGTAAGTTTTCCCAATCTACCAAAGACTTAATAGAAAACGCCAACAAAAAAAAGTGACCTCGTCAGAAGATAAAATAGAATTCGCAGAACTATCTAAACTGATCAGTAAAGGCAGGCAAAGAGATGTAAGAAACTTTAACATGAGAGAAATAGAGAAAGTAGTAGAGAAAGGCAGCATCATTAAATCGGTCAAAAAGAAACTGCACTTAGGGCAAAACAAAATGTATGCGCTAAAAGATAAACAAGATAACGTTATCAACAATTTCAACGAAATAGTAAAGGTAGCAGAAAATTTCTACTCTGAACTGTACAGCTCTCAGACAGACCATACAAGCTTAATAGAAATGGAATCAGAGGAAGACACTGAAATTCCATGTATAACCGCTGATGAACTCAAAAAAGCTGTCAAAGGCATGTCCCGCGGTAAAGCAGCTGGTGAAAATGGTATAACAGCCGACTTGATCAAAGACGGAGGAGATATACTTGAAAAACGTGCATCGCTCTTCACGAAATGTATCAAGATATGTAGTGTACCCAGCGTTTAGAAAAATGCTAATATAACCCTAATCCACAAGAAAGGTGACATAAAGGAGTTAAAGAATTACAGACCAATTAGCCTACTCCCAGTAATATACAAGCTATTTCCGAAAGTAATTTCTATGAGGATAAGAGACACTCCACTTCAACCAACCAAGAGAACAAGCTGGTTTTAGGAAAGGTTACTCAACAATGGACCACAGCCACGCTATCAACCTAGTAATTGAGAAGTACGCCGAATATAACAAACCTCTTTATATGGCGTTTATCGACTGCAAGAAAGAATTTGACTCCATAGAAATACAAGCAGTTCTAGAAGCTCTACGTCGACAAGGGGTACCTGACGTATACGTGAAAACCATAACCAATATACACAGATTGCACAGCCGCACTACCCCTACATGAGAGAAGCAGAGAAATCCCGATCAGGAGAGGTGTGAGACAGGTAGATACAATATCCCCGATGCTATTCACTGCATGTTTGGAGGAAGTGTTTAAACGTCGAGACTGGGAAGAAAAGGGAATTCGAACAGATAGAAAATATCTCAGGAATTTAAGGTTTGCAGACGACATTGTGCTCTTTAGCAATGACGGTGACGAACTACAAAACATGATTGATGACCTAAACCGGGAAAGTATGAAAATAGGACTAAAAATGAATAGGCAAAAGACCAAAGTTATGCTCAATAGCCTAGCTAACGAACAGGAATCTAAAGTTAACAATGAACACTTAGAATGTATTAACGAATACGTATACCTGGGACAGCTACTAAGAGGGGCACCTACCCATGAAAAAGAAATCCTCCGTAGAATAAGGATGGGTTGGAGCGCATTCGGAAGGCATTCCGAAATCATGAATGCAAACTTGCTGCTGTCAATAAAGTGAAAAGTATTCAATCACTGTATTCTCCCAGTACTAATGTACGGTGCAGAAACGTGGAGGATAATGAAAAAAAAACTATACATGAAACTAACGAGCACGCAACGTCCAATGGAAAGAAAAAAGAAAAAAATAAGAGCGGAATGGATCAGGGAACAGACAGAAGTAGCTGATATTATTATACCAATTAAAGGAAAGAAGTGGACCTGGTCAGGACATATGTCATGAGGAGGGAAGAAAAATCACAGCATATCCACGGGGTGAATGATGATGAGTGGGCGAAGCTCCTGAGGGGAAATCATCGAAGGTGGCGAGAAACGTCGAAAACGTCGAAGGTGGCGAGAAACTCTTCCAACGAGACGAACGATCCCCTCTCCAAAGCGTCGTGCATCTCTTCGTACCGTTGCTTGAGTTTCTGACGATGTGCCTTCTCGGCCTCGTCTTCGGTCGGAGGAAAGGGGACTACAATCCTAGTGATTTTCGTTATTAACTGATTTGGGGGCCAAATTAGTTCGTTAAATCGAGTTTTAAATGTACCTCACACTCGGGGAGTCAAGTTTATGCTGCAGTTCATAAACTAGAGGTAGCAGCCTGGACACACAACGCCATATATTGAGCCATTAATAAACTAAACTAGAGGTGGCTACATACATACGGAGGAGGGAAAGACCCACACCCTAAGGAGCTTCGCCCCTAATAACAGATGGACAGCAAGAGCGGCGGAATGGATACCAAAAGAGGGAAAACGCAACAGAGGCAGGCAAAAGGTTAGATGGAGCGGTGAAATGAAAAAAGTTTGCGGGCATAAAGTGAAACCAACTCGCTCAGGATAGGCTGGAGTGGAAATCGCTGAGAGAGGCCTTCGTCCTGCAGTGGACCTAAAATATGCTGATAATGATGATTATGATGATAAAAATTCTAAACTCGCGACATTTCTCAAAAATTAGTATATTTGTTATTTTTTCCCCCAAAATGCATTCAGCTATTTTAAACTTGGCGATCTGTGAGCTCATAATGTCTGAACAGTCTCTCCAAAAAATGATTGCCATAGCATAAAGAGATACATTTATTATGAGCTTCAGACAAAACAGACCTTTATTGTAAAATGAATAGCATAGTACCTCAATTTACTGGTCACGAAACTTCTCCGTCACTCTATGGAAGAGCTTTGTGTGCTGCCGACCTTGACCGTGGGGCGGCACCACCGGTGCTAAGAAGGCGCTCGTCGAGGCCTTCGAGGCGATGGCGTGGTGTGTTGGCTCCGTTGGCGTCGTGTTTTATCGCGAATGTGCAGTGCTGTCTGTGCCTTTACCGTTTTAGAATATTATGAATAGTTAGCGGCAGCTCGGCAAACAATGCCGACGACGTGCTATGTGCCGAATTGACGCTCCGGCTACAGAGGAACGGTCGAAAAAGTGTCGTTATTCGCGTTGCCCACTGACCCCCAAAGCCGAGAGAAGTGGAAACGAGCGTTACCGCGTCAGGAAACGGGTACCTTCTCCTTTAGTTCACCGAACGTCCGCGTCTGCGAAAAACATTTCGATAAGGAGGACATCATTCGTAAAGACGAGCAGGTTATAAGGGCATCTACTTATCTATACCTTATCTATTTTTAGTACTGCGATAATTGTTCTTCCCTGTTTCTAAAATTTGTTGTGAGCACGTAATCATGCATATTCATTTATATTTCTGCACCTGTATGTATACCTTCTTCAGTTACCGTTTTGAAAATAAAATGCTTACAGCCTACAACGAGTTGTTTGTTATGAAAATATAAAGTATTCGGAAACTACTGGTTTTTACTGCAGTTCTAAAACGTTTTAATGGTTCGCAGATCAATCAGCCGCACAAGACATTTCTTTGATATTCATCCAAGTGAAAGGAGCTGTTGTACAGCATGACTGTGAAATACCTTGAAAATCTCTTGGCACTTTACAGCGTGCGGACGCCCTTACAAATTTTGCAAAAAAAAAAAAAAAGAAACCCACGTGTGGTTCTTCAACGCGCCCGTAAACCTGAGTACACAAGTATTTTTGCGCTTCGTTTCCTTCGAAATGCGAGCGTTGTGGCCAGGTATGTTTGGCAGTACAGTTTAGCTTCTAAGCTAAAGGGGCGAGTAATGATTGATGGGGTTTTACTTTCCAAAGCAGCTGTGATTATAAGAGTCGTGCCGTAGTGGAGGGCTCCGGGGTAACTTCGACCACCTGGGGTTCTTTCACGTGCACCTAGCTCTAAGTACACGGGCCTCAACATTTCGCCTCCATCGAAATGCAGCCGCCGCGGCCTGGATTCGATCCCGCGACATTCGGATCTGCAGCCGAGTGCCATAACCGCTAGGCCACTGTGGCGGGCCAGCATCAGTGTTTTCGCTTGTGTGCAGGTATTACTACAGTAATCTTGTTACATTTGCTTAAAGGGCCCCTAAACAACCCCGAGTTCCAAAATTTGTTTTAAAGATATAACTGCGCTCCTGTGAGATGTGAACATGCTCCCGCAAGAATTTTGCGAATAGGTACAATAGTAAAGAAGTTACACGGGTTTAAGTGGCCGCTTGCGTCGGTTTCGTTTTCTCTGTCGGCCTCCCCAACCTTCTCTGCCAAGGAGAGGGTAGGCGCGGCGCGCCGTCAAGACACCGCCCACTTTTGACACGTGACCTGACGTGAGCATTTGACGTCATTGACGCTTGCGCTGCAGTACCGGTTGCTCCCGTTCTAGAAACGTTGGGTTGCTCCTGCGCTCACGCCGGTGGGATGGCCAGAGGATCTGACAATAGACGTTTCGACCAATCAACGAGATGCAACTGCGCAAGGTTGTTCGCGGCAGAAAGTGACGACACCTAGGATGCGAGGGCGACTGGTCAATCGCAGGAAAGAGGCGCGGGAACTGTTTTTTGAAATACGGCGTCTGTGTGGTGCACAGCGCTGTCATATTCGCAGAATGTGATCGCCGCAACCTTCTCTATGATTGAGTTAGCTTGTTTGGGCGGCTTCAAAAAAAGTAGGAGCCTGTTTAGTGGCCCTTTAAGTGTTTTGTATATACAGTCGCCCCGAGACAGAGAAGCCAGCGACGCGCGGGCAACCTACATTTTTATTTTCGTCTAACGCTGTATTTCTTACGCCGAGCGTAGATTGCACACGGTAATGTACTGGAAAGTAATTTTTAACTCGTGTACATTGTGAACAATTTAGGCGAAGTGTTTTTTCAAAGCATGGATACATCGTCACGAGAAAGCACCGTCACGTAAGTTGCGCGCGTCAATACATTCCTCGGCAAAAGAGGAGGAGTGAAGTACGCCCGTCTCCGACAGTACATACGGCTGCGCACCGGCAGTTCTTCCATTTGCGTCGATGAAAGTCTCGAAGAAAATTAAGAGCGTCAAAAAAAAAAAAAGGCATTGCCAAACAGTGTTTGCTGAATCGGTGTAGCGTGCGTGGCTGCAAGCCGATTTCTCCACGACCGAAAGCAATGGAACACCGCCGCTACGCACAGGTACGAGTACGCTGCCTGTAAGCAAAGGGAGACCAGGATATGAAGCTCCCCTGAAAGACGTCCGTGAAGCCACCAGAGCGAGTATCCGCCAGGGAAACTTCGTAACGCACCAAAAACGCGCCGTTTAAGCGGCTGCGATGAAAGCCTACTTGGCCTTCTTGACTGCAGTGGCGCCCCTGGCGGGAGGTTCCGTCGCTATACCAAACTTGTCCCGAAGTTTCGTGACCAGTAAAGGTATTGAGGGACTATGATGAATAGTTGAAAAACATCTTTAATTTTCCTTAAACTCGCGTAAACGAGCGCTCAAAAACACTGGGCCAAAGATCTCAAAAAAAAAAAAAAAAAGAAAGGGAAAGAGACCCGTGCATAAAAATGGCGGCTCCGTAGAGTAATTTCGATAATTTTTCCCCCTTTCATTTGAAAAGCAAACGCAGTCCACTTTTGGGCTACCGAGAGATATGAAATAGTCGGTGAAATATGAAATACCAGTTTCTGGACCCTTGCTGATCTGATTTCTAGCGAGTGCATTCTCGCTGCGAGACTGGTGTTTTTGGTACTGCCAAGAGCTTGCCGTTAACACGAGAGGAATTGTGTTTTCACTTTAAGGAAATACTGTGTCTGCAGTTGTTTTGAAGGCTTGTTCTTGCAGGTGGGGGATTTCATTTATTGCATGTGCTGTACCCCCTTTGGCTCCCCCTGAACATGTGTCCAAACTAAGCGATCGCATGACGTCGTTCACTAATAAGAAGGTCATACTCGCTGGTGATTTTAATATTCCTTGCGTTGATTAACGTAACCCAGTTTCATTCTTCGATGTTAATGGCAATTCTCTGCGGGACACGATAATGTGAAACAAACTGTTAGAGAGTATACCAGAGAAGTACGGAGCACCTGTTCAACAACTGATTTACCTTTATTAGCAACGACATATTTTGTGGTTGAGGACGTAATGGATCATAAAGCGGTCTGCCTCTCCTTGCCTTTCCGCTCGGTAGTACGTAGTTCCATAGAAAAGAGGATAAGAAGAATTGCTAAAGCTGCCCCACCACGCCATAACAGACATTTTGTGGGACTTCTGTGATAATATGAGAGGCGGCGTTATGAGATTCTGGGATGCTCTAAACGATACTCTACATCCTAGCATTGCATACTTGGAGGTTGAAGCGCAAACCCCTGAGAGCGAGACGAACGACCCGTCTCGGCCCTGTGGTTTGCGCTTGCCCCACCAAGTATGCGATACCAACTGGCCCAAAATTCTATTCTTGTGAGCACTGAAACGTTCGTTCTTAACAAACATGTCCGTACTAATAAAAACCACCAGGCAGCTGCGCGGAATCGCAGGAGAGTGACAGCGTAAGCTGGAGGAGAACCATTGTAAACGCTTGGGGAAACTAGTGCAAGTACAGGTGGTAGCTATACCCCGCGCCATAACTCTGCCGTTTGGGCTTCTCTCTGCACAGTGGTCTGCTGTGCCCGACGTTGCCTTGTGGCGGCCGCGCGCGTAGCTCTGCGATTCGCTTCTTCAGCAGCGGTCCGCACCTTGCGAGGAGGCGCCATCAGGTCCATCGAAGAGCCAAGTCAGGTTGCTGTCGGACTGCACACGTCGCCTGCCGCATGATGCATGGCACGATACGATAAAACTGCTTCAAAGAGCAGCGCATCGTAACAATGATGACGGAAAAGTTGAAGAAGATCGTTTCATAACGATGATATTGATCATGCCTCTGTAATGGGTTCAGAGCTACAAACCATGCAGCCCTGTGTTCTTTCAAATGATTCCTCGAACTCGCTACGTAATCCACTTTCCCCGACCCGTAATGGAGTACTACTCTTTTGCCACGTAACATCTGTTAATGCAATTCCCCAGCAGACTTTATGCCTGTTAAAGTCTTTTAGGGAAGATCTTTCAAGCACAGGCGTAGCTCAGAGGTAGAATGCTCGACTGCCACGCAGAGGGACTTGGGTTCGAATCCTCCTCAGTCCTGGTTAGGGACACCGGCGGCGGCGGCGGACAACTACGGCGCCAAAAACGGCCGTTGTGATCTCATAACAGCTTACGCTGCAATACAACCCGCGGATGGCCACAGAAATTATTCATGTACGCCGTGGGCTAAAATGAGCTGAGGAACAGAAGATATCTGCTAGCATAATGTCTGCAGTTAAAATATGAGCTTGCTACTAAACTTCTCGCTGCGAAAGTTACACATATCATTAAATCATTGCCTTACTTTTTGAAAAATAGCCCCGAAAGGTCCTGGATTTAGAAGAGACAGATTACGTACCACGTGAAATATCCACTGACGAATCATGCACCGAAGGATGCTCAGCAATTTAAACATTACTTCTGTTGTGCCTTTACCGCTTCCGAATTAACGCTCCCGATTGCATAATGCATGAGGGCGCACTTGACCTCAAAACGAAATGCTCAGCTGCTCGAGATAAGATACAGAACACATCTTTGTGCAGGTATGCGGAACAAACTGCACATATCTAATAGCTGGCGCGCGGCACGTGTAGCGTTTAAAAAAATGGAGGCCTATTTCTTTAACCTGCACTTCATGTAAGCTGTCAGAACACCACCCCTTTCTCGAAGAAAACAACCACCTGTAGCCATTCCAGCACGGTTTGCGGGGAAAATTATCAACGACACCAACTGGCCACAACAATTCACGCCGTATCGCTTTATACGGGAAATCAGATTGATGCCATATTCCTGGATTTTATTAACTTAATGAGCAAACAGACAATGAAGCCTAGGAAATTGTCTGTTCGCTCATTAAGTTGTTTCTAACAAATAACGAACGAGCCCCTGACCCCTTCCCTCTCTGGATTTTATTAAGTCGCTCGACGCAAAGCAAACTCATTTTCAAATTACACGGCATGTCAACTTCCTTGACTGGTTTCGTTCTTACATTTCTGATCGTAAGAAATATGCTCGAGTGAGTGAGTGCGCGTTTGGCATTCTGCCTGTATCATCAGGAGTCCATCAAGGTAGCGTCTCGGGACCTGTCCTTTCCTTTACCGTACGCAAATGACATTGTCACGTCGATAGATGCATAAGTATAGTCTTTTGCAGATTACTCCCTACTTCTTAAAACGACTGTCAGTCCGAATGACCAGGAATACATTGTCTAACCTAAGCGCCTTCCCCAAGTGGTATGAGGATTGGTCTATGAAACTAAAGAGTGATAAACCAGTTTTCATGTGTATTACGCATAAAAAATGCCCTCTTAATTATAAGCATTCTCTGAAAAACTTAATAAACAAGAAAACTTAATAAACTGTCCTCTGACTGAGGCTGATAAATGTAAATATGTAGATGTTACGATTACAAACGACCCAAGGTGGCCAAATCACATTAATAAAATGTGTTCATCTGCTTCTTAAAAAACTCGGCTTCATGAGGCACAAAGTAAATAAACAGCTCTATCACAAATAAGACGGCTGGCCTATAAAGGCGCTGCCACACTAGCGGCAAAAACGCGAGTCTCCGAGGCTGCCGCGCGGTAGAATTCTCGAGAGCGATCGCTCCGATTTCTCGCGGCGCGCCGCGGAGTACAGACCAACCAGAGCGTCCCCGCCCGTATAGTGCCTAGGATATAGTGATATCAATAGGCATTATACCGTCCGTGACGTACACGTTCCATCGCGGAGTCATGCGGACCCGCCCGGAGGCTCGTTTCGTACCCGTGCGGTGGCTGGCTTGCCTCTCGCGCTCGTTCGCCCATAGCAGGCGAGATCCCGCAGTATGCCGCGAGTACGCTATAGTGAACTAACGCTATGAAACTAAGGAGCACGCAACGTGCAATGGAAAGAAAAATGATAGGGGTAACGCTAAGAGATAAAAAACGAGCGGAATGTATCAGAGAACAGACAGGAGTAGCCGATATTATCTTATCAATTAAAAGAAAGAAGTGGACCTGGGCAGGACATGTCATGAGGAGGAAGGATAATAGGTGGGCAGTAAGAGCGACGGAATGGATACCACGAGAGGGAAAACGCAACAGAGGTAGGCAAAAGGTTAGATGGAGCGATGAAATTAAAAAGTTTGCGGGCATAAAGTGGAACCAACTCGCTCAGGATAGGGTGGATTGGAAATCGTTGGGAGAGGCCTTCGTCCTGCAGTGGACCTAAACAGGCTGATGATGATGATGATGATGATGATGACGCTATAGTGTGGCAGTTTCTCCGGCGGCGGAGCGTTTTTTTCTTCCGCTAGTGTGGCCAGGTCTTAATGTTTAAATAAGACTTGAATTACGTTGTCCCAGTGTCGTTTCGGAAGGGTCCCCAAGAAAGCCATTAAGAATCTTGAGAATCTGCTGGAACGAAAGGCGGTCCGTTTTATTCTCAGTGCTTACCAGATTCACCCCCAACAGTGATGGCTAAATAATCGCATCCCTGCTTTGGAAAACCAAAGAGCAAGTGCTAGCCTGAAATTTCTCCGCTCAGTGTAGAATTTAACTTTAAACATAAAACTTACTTGACACACTGATTTTCTAGGCAAACTCGACACACATTCTTGAACCTTTGCGCGCAAATTTTTTTTTTCGTTTCGTATACTCTTTTCCTTGGACAATAAATGAGTGGGAAGCACTACCACTGGAAACATCTTGTGATGGGGATAATCCTGACTTTAAGCGCCTTGTACCTTTTTATTGTTTTGTAACCACACAGCACATTGATAAGTCATAATGACCATTTGTATGCTTGCACTTTTGCTTCATCTCGCCGATTTTCAAACACATTTACCCATTTATACTGTGCCTGCTTATTTCATTCGTGTGCTTTTAGTTTCTTTTATCACTGCTTTTCTTACGCCTGCTGCTTAATGTTTCGACCGCAGTGTGCTGTAAAGAAGCAAATGACAGCGAGGGTAACCAACACGACCTACATGTCACGGATTCTGTAAAATTTACGTTCTGCGCGGATGTGATAGCGATGATAAACTGTTGTTGGCCGCCATCGTCAGCCGAACATGCACGTCTGCTTTTAGTAGAACAACTATCGAGCATTGGACGACCACCACCGGGCGCGCCAACGGCACTTCAAAAAGAAAAAAAAGAACGGTCATCAAATCTGTAACAATACGGTAGCAAATATGCAATGCGAAAAGGGCCGTGTGCAGCACTGACGATATACGGTGGCTGCTGCTGCTCATAGTTTCCGGTAAGTCGAAGTGGTGTGACGGTACAGTTGTCCGCGCAGACTTCTTAAAGAGGTATGGCCACGATGATTTGTGGGGTTTAACGTCCCAAAACTACGATCTGAT
Source organism: Hyalomma asiaticum (assembly GCA_013339685.2). Classification (NCBI taxonomy): domain Eukaryota; kingdom Metazoa; phylum Arthropoda; class Arachnida; order Ixodida; family Ixodidae; genus Hyalomma; species Hyalomma asiaticum. Next base: position 97,994,663 of record CM023487.1, read on the forward strand.
TATGAGAGACGCCGCAGTGGAGGGCTCCGGAAATTTCGACCACCTGGGGTTCTTTAACGTGCACTGACATCGCACAGTACACGGGCCTCCATCGAAGTGCAGCCGCCGCGGCCGGGATTCGATCCCGCGACCCTCGGATCAGCAGCCGATTACGATATAGCCACTAGTCCACCGTGGCGTGGCGTATGGCAACGAGTTATGCGTAATTCCGCAAGGTGTAGTTACGAGAGGAAAAATTAGCGTCTACCTGTTTGCAGAACAAAGCTACGAAAGGAAGCTCTCGCAAGCCCGTTGTGGCGTTGGTTCCTCGAAGCGAGCATTTTCTTGCCCGAAGGAGAAGCATCGCCCTCACTGAGTACTGTTATCAGTACTCACTGTTATCACTGTTATCAAAAAGTACGCATAAAAGCCGGCGCATTTCGCCACTGACTGGTTTATTTTATAAACGACGAACGATTGTGCTCGCCGCTCTTGCACAGTATTTGTATTTTATTTTATTTTACCCTCAGGGTACACAGTGCGTTACGGGGGGGAGGGGCTATGAAACATGCATGAAGCAGTCTATTAATAGGCACAAACATAATAATGCAGAACATAACTAGGGTTACACAACATACCAGTAGTACATAACCTAATAAGCACGTAAGTACATTGATACACACAGTAAATGTAGAAGGCAAACTCGCAGTAGCACAACAAAGAGGATATATTACAACGGCTAACTAAAGGTGATTAATTATTTAACAAGGCATTTTTAAAACGTGTGGAGTCATGGATGCTCGTCACAGACCCAGGAAGCTGGTTCCATTCCCTAGCAGTCTTGGGCAAAAACGACCATGAATGGGTGATTGTGTTGCTCTTGGGCACCTGGACCTTCTGGCGATGGTCGAGACACGCTGATATGAAAGATGCGGCACGTATCAACAGTGAAGACAGATGGGGGTTATGATAATAAATCTTATGAAAAAGACATAGTCGAGAATGTTTCCTGCGAACTGCAAGTGAAGGAAGTTGTAACGATGCTTTCATGGAAGTTACGCTGGATGTTCAGTGATAATTAGATAAGATGAGACGGGCAGCACGGTTTTGTATCGCCTCTATGTTTTGCGTTAATGTAATGAGGTGGGGGTCCCACAGCGCTGACGCATACTCAAGCTGTGGGCGAACGTACGTGGTGTACAAGAGTAGTTTAGAGAAGGTGGTAGTGTGGGAAAGTTTCTACGAATGTAACCGAAAGTACGGTTGGCTTTAGTTGTGATATGTTCGATGTGTTTATGCCAAGATAAGTTGTTGGTTATATGTACACCTAAGTACTTATACGATGTTACTGATTCTAATGGTTGGTTATTTATATGATAGGCAGGGTGTTAGTACGAGAAATTCACACAACCTTGCACTTACTAATATTTAATTCCATATGCCCAGTACGGCACCACTCATACACAGTGTTCAGATCATTCTGAAGAATCGCGAAGTCAGTGGTGCTAGTTATTTTACGGTAGATTACACAATCTACCGTAAAATACATCGTCGAATCACCTCGGCGAGGTGATTCGACGATGTATTGAGTTATGTGAGCTTTCTTGAACTTGACAGCGACAGTTTGAACGCTGAAGTATCGCCGATTTGCTTTTGACGGCCCGCGTCGAATTGGCGAGGTGATTCGACGATGTATTTCACGGTAGATTGTGTAATCTACCGTAAAATAACTAGCACCACTGACTTCGCAATTCTTCAGAATGATCTGAACACTGTGTATGAGTGGTGCCGTACTTGGCATACGCTGGCTCGGGTGGGCAGCGTTGAAGGTGATGACGTCAGAAACACAGGGTGGCCCACGTGCGAACCCATCACATTTTTTCTTAAATAATTCAGACTTGCAACCGCCTGATTTGGCACATATTACTACAGTACCGAGGAAAATATATAGCGAAAATTTCATTGAGATCAGTGGACACTGCGCCGGAGCTGCCCTTAAGTGCCCCCCCTCAAGGGAGGCAGGGATCAAGTACAGGTAATGGCGGCGGTGGAAGGCCGTTCCAGTCTTTGGAAGTTCTTGGGAGGCGGAAAAATGCGGATAGCTGGTGTGGTGAGGAGTGCATGCAGTGGGTACGATGTAAGGCACTTGACTGAGGGTGGTGTAAAATAAAAACAAAAAACTTGTGAGCGAGGCTAGAACCACGCCGACGATTGCGCAGACAGGACATTCTGCCTTAAGGGCTGGAATACTGACGTGACATAAATATTGGTAGTGACTGAATCTGGTAGCGCGATTCTCCACAGGTTCCAGTAACCGGGTGAGATGTTTGATGTATATGGATGATGCATATTGTAGATTGTGGCCGACGAGCGAGTGATAAGTAATCTTCGGAGTGTCTGACGAAGTTTACGCCGCAAGAAACCTAGCCTTCTGTTAGCCGATGATATGATAGTGAAATGTGGCTATGCCAGGATAGTTCATTACAGTGTGTGACACCTTGGTATTTATAAGAACGCACACTGTCGAGAGGCATGCAATGAAGCCCGTACGAAAACTCTGGGTTTATTGCTGCGGGAAAATGACATGAATTGACATATATTTGAATTAAGGGTCATTAACCGGTCATCACGCCAAGTACGTTATCGAGATCTTCCTTGAGAGCGCTTTCATTGTTGATGTAACGCACAGTACGATAAGTGACAGTCATCGGCAAACGTTACATACACAAGCAAAGGTTAGTTATTTATACACACTAGGATTAATAGGCGGCCGGGAACCGAGCCCTGAGGAACGCCGGGTGTTACTGGCACTGAATAAGATGGATCATTATTTATAATTATGGATTGGGAGCGGTTGCTGAGGAATTCAGTAATCCACTTCAAAAAACATCAGGCCGCAAGTTTTTTCACTTGAAGAATAAACGCTATTGAGGGACCTCGTCAATGGCCTTACAAAAGTCTAGAAATATTGCGTCGGCCGGCAGGGTTCCATCAAGGTTAATGCGAATGTGCAGAAAGCTAGCAAGCTGTGTTGCACATGAGTATCTCCTGCGTAATCGGTGTTTTGTAGGATCAAAATTCATGATATGAGAGTAGACGTCATATTCCATGATTCTGCAAGGAATGCTTGTTAGCCACATGGGTCGGTAGTTTAGCGGGGAATGTTTTTACATAAGCTATGGGCTGGAACGGCCTTTCCAACTTTCCAGTCCTCTGGTATAGACCGTTTTCACAAAGCGAAAAGGAGAAGTGCTCTGGCAACCTGCGGCTTCCTCCTCTCCTGGGATGTGCCAGCCGTTTCGGAGCGCGCGCGCTCATGCTTTGATGTGTGCAGCACTCGAACAGTTTGTTGTTGTTGTGGCCTCAATAGTTTGTGCGTGTTGTGGGCTAACCTGGCGGTTTCTTTGTCTTTTATTGCGATGCCAGATAACATATGAGGTTGACAGAAAGCCAGTGTGCAGTTTTCATGGTTGTGATAAGAACTACAGGGAAAGGGAGACTCTTGTCGAAGGAATTATGCGACCTGCATAACCAGACGCAGAGAGTTCGCGGCTGGGTACTTTCCAAATTTTATCGTTTTCCTCTTGACAAGGAGCAACGGCATTCATGGATTTCATGCCTAAACGGTAAAAGCTCTGCAAACCGAGAAGTTCTCGGGAATATCCGAGCCTTTTAATTTCTGGCCAACACACCGGTGCTCAACCTCGACTATGACCGCAAGAAGCCTGCCCGACAAGTCCCGCAACGATCAATCAGCTCGGCGAAGTAGAAAAACTGCAAACACGTACTTTTTTTAATGATCGAATAGTGTTTCTTCAACAGCTTCAATTTACCTTTGCCCATTACAGGGTGAACTTTGCAGCAAGAGTACACTGAGTAGACGAGAACACACACACACACACACACACACACACACACACACACACACACACACACACACACACACACACACACACACACACACACACAGCTCACTTCCGAGGCTGATCATGGGTTTGTGCAAGGGCGCGCACTGCTTGATATCGGGGTTGCCGCGATCTGCCTCACAGGAGGCAGAAACTCCAGCTATCTTCACTGTTAGGTATGGTAAAAGAAAAAAAAAAAGGTGGTGGGGGCCCTGCAATGCCTCGCCTGCCTAGTCCACGCCTGTCAACCGTGTTACTGACTCAAAGGAAAAGAAACTGACAAAAAAAAAGCAGAAACCGCCCGAGTGATGTAACCGAAACGAGCCACCGCGCGTCTACACACGACCGCATTTACCTCCGCCCCCTTCGCAAAAATACAACCATATGGCAAAGAAAGTTCAATGTATCCTGAAAGGGTTCTCCTGCTCGGCCAGAAAGCGTGAAAACGTGTGTGCATTTTGAAAACAAAGAGCTTCTCGTAAATATACAGCGGCACCACGGTACTTTCGCGACGTCCTCTGTTAAAATCAATGACTATCACAAGCTCTAAACCTTTTAGGGCGTTGCACAGACTCATTTCCTATATACAGAGCCCCAATTTAGGCGAAATTGAGTGCGCTAGAACTAAAAAAAACGACGAGAGGGAGAGAGAGGCTCCTTATTGAAAAAAAAAAGCAGATTTTTGCCGGCGTGTATATAACCACTGACATGCTACTCAGTTTAGAGACAGGGAAGGGATTAAAAGAGTCCGGAGGAGAGTGGAAAGAAAAAAATATAAAAAGGAAATAAAACTGCGTCCGCCTCCATACCGACCATGCAAAAGCGAGCGTCTGCACACACACAAGTGGGTTGCCAGATCGGAGACGGCTCCGCCCGCTAGGCAACATGGCGGCCCCCACGAGAAAACGGTCTATAGCACCTAAAGAAAGCTATCACGTCATACGTGGTCTGTTTTGTGGTCAGCACGCCTTGTGTTGCCTAGCTAACTTGAAAGACCATTCAGGTCACCTCGCATGGTGGAGTTCGAAATTCCACATTACCGTTATTTACAAGTCCAGACGGGAGTACTCCGACGGCCACTGCATTCTCGCACCCCCGTCGACCAGCCTCCGTAGGACGACACTTCTTTAGGACCCGTTCGCTGAGGAGCAGGGATCTCACCCAAAACTAAGAGTCCCTGTGGAAAACCTGATATCCAAGAGCACCGCTGCTCCGAAGGCAAGGGTTAGCGTCGTTTTCCTTGAAAAGCGCCGAATTTCTCGCCATCGCGAGCGAACTACCTTCTCGTATGCCTTTACAACTGTGCCGCTGCCGCCACGCTCTACATATGGCTACTCAACTTCCGGACACCTCGGTTTCTCCATAACACTCGCGAGGATACAAGAAAGTACAACTGACCACGCCTTACCGCCGACGTCACATACTACGTCAAGTCATCTCGTCACTTACTACGTCAAGTTAGGTGCCTTAACGGCACACCTAACTGAAGCGATCCGTGCGATGCAGTCAGACAAACTACCACTGAACCACAACCCGTAGACGACTGGTCTCATTGAACGCCGGAACGACGACATGCGGGTAGCATACGTCGACGTCGAACACAGGACGTTGGACGCGGTCCTCCCGTATGTGGCCTTCCTTTCATAACACGGCCGTACTAAAACGAAACTTGTGGTGACCTTCAAGCTGGATTGTGGAAGAAGACCGGCGTTACACGCGTGACGCCATGCTACGAAACGTTACAAAGGAACAAAATCTCGACGTTTCCACGGATTTACGACGCACTGAAAAAGATAGCTAACCCAACAGCGTGTCAAGAACCAGCAGAGGGTCGACAGCCGTCGCTACCATCTTCGCCCACGCCACACGGAGTCCAGCGACCGTGTTTGGGTCTGAACGCCGGCACGCCGACGTGGACTCGGCGAGAAGCTTCTCCGACGATATTTCAGGCTGTATACCAGACGGCGTTTCACAATCGCGGCGGCGCCTCGAACCTCCGGACGTCGCCCATATGGTAACGCGCGCTGAGGGCCTTGTTTCTGAATTTACTGCTTCATGTTCTTTCTGTTCTCAGCATTGGGACCATGTTTCTTTTTTTCAGAGCGCTTCAACTAACGTAACCGCTGCGCCGGCGCAAGCAGCGCCCCAACACAGTGAGACCTACCCGACCGTTTTATTAACTTTGCATGCACGGCACGTTCAGTCCATTCAATATCCCGTCCGTGACAAAGCTGTAGTGTACTGCCTCAAGATTTTCAAATTCATCTCGCACATCTACGCTTCCCCACATAACGTATTTATGAATGTCGAAGCACTTCGCCGCAGCTGCAGTTAAGTCAGAAAGTCACGGGGACTCAAGACAGAACACAGGACAACGCTGCACTTGAAATGCATTCATTGAACCAGAGAAAGCTGAGCGAGTTAGTAAGGGTTCATTGTGCAAAAAAGAAAAAAAAGCGTGCAAACGCGGACAACAGATGCAAACAAGAACGCGAACTGAGGCTGCCTGCGCGTGCTCAGGAATGGTGGCTGTCGTACGGGTACACGTGCCGGTGTGCATGACGGACAACTGTCAAAACATTTTATCAAGAGATAGAATGTCTTAACAGTTGTAAGCGCTGAGAACCTCTTGCCCGTCTCGTAACCACAAGCAGTGCTATTCTCTTAAAAGGAGGCCTGCAACACCTTTTGAACATACTCAGGAAACAGTTCCAATCACGGTGGCTCTAAACATGTGCAAGAACATTCAGGTGTTGACACTGAGCCCGGCGGCGCGTCCGCACTCTAAAAACTGGAGCCGGTGTCGCAGGAGGGAAACGACCGAGGTAGTCTATAGGGCATCGTTCTACTCTATAGAAAAACGTCCGGTGGAGTGAAATATATTGCTCACTCTTCAAGAAACAAGAGAGTGACATTACCTTTGTAATCTACCTTCATCTCAGATAGTGAAATGTCCGTATACTCTTGCGGCACAAGAGAGCAAAACGCAATTGCGCTCCTGCTCCAAGCGTGATGCTCGCATTCGCAGCCGCAAATGGGATGGGAGCGGACGGCAACCTGTTTGCGAAGATCATTAGACGAAGGACTCGAGTAAGCGGACGATTGAAGAAGACAACAGCCCCTTCATGAAATGCTTTTCGATGCAACTAGCAGCAAGCCTTCTACGACTTCCACGTATACGTGTTCATAACCTTATTGTAAATTACACACTTTACGCAGAGTGCTGAAATCTGTCCTCTAATGATCCTAATGACTCGCTCTACCGCATCACCATGTTTGCACAAAATCATCAAAACCGTTTCAGGGTCCCTTTAAGCCTGTTTAACATGCGAGCGAATTTGCCCCAAGAGCGGCGCGGCGCCCGTTGCGCGGTCCTCAAAACCTGTTTTTCCAGCGAAGTGGGCCGCCGCGAACGAGTTCGCAAAACTGGGAAAAAATCGCGAGCGGCTCGAGCGGCGGAAATCTCTATTGGCAGGTCAAGCGCGTGACGTAGAGAGCACGTGACGGGGGCGGAGTCGAGGCGCCGGTCGGTTAGGAGGAGCTCGCGGGCTCGCGCTCTCGTCCAGGCGAAGCTCCGTAGCAGGCAGCATTTTCCATCAGACATTCCCTGCCACTTGCTCGCGCCGTTTGCAACGGGGCTTGGAGGCGTAGATGTGCCGCCCTGTTCCTTTTGTAAGTTGTGTTGCTGCCGACGAAGCTTCCGTTCGAAACGTACAGGTTGTTTGCTGGTGCTATTTTGAGCTTTTGTACTTTGATCGGGTGTTGACACCCATATGGGTCCTAGTAGAGGGACCCCGCGGCACTCCGTGCTTCGTGTTAAGATGCACATTTTTTTTCTTGCTTATAGCTTCGACTTCACTAGAATAGTTTGTTGTTCCGTCAAACTACCCCGATAAGAACATGGGCCGCCGGCGCTCGAATGCCTTCCCGCGTTGGAGAAAAAGGCCTCCCAAATCCCTGGGCGAGTTTGAAACCACAGGAACCATTTTTTCCCTTTTTCTTCTATACGGCCCATTCTATGAGCTCGCAACAAAACGCAAAAAAAGGAAAAGAAAGTTCAGAAATTAACGGGACTGAAAAAGATAAGCCCGCAATTGAACTACATCAAAACAAGAATATTTAAAGGCAGCTGCAGCTATTGGCGCAAACGCGCTGCACCTGAAACGAAGCGGCGCGCCGATGTGCCGCCGATCGCATGTGAAACAGGCCGCTCTCCTCAATTTTCCTTCCTATTGAAGTGAGTAAATCTAAAAAAAATCCACGCATACCCACGGAGTGAATGATGATGAGTGGGCGAAGCTCCGGAGGTTCATCGGTAAAAACCATGAATCTTGCCCAGTACATCATCAAAGACGTGACAAACACTGTGTGTCGCCATCTAGTGCTCTCCTATCACACTAGAGCACGCAGCGAGCGCCTCCGCGCCATCTATTGATCAATTAACGTACTAGCTAAGCAGCACTGCAGCGCTCGAACGGACGGACGGACAGACAGACAGACAGACTCCCATACTACGCGTTCCCATACATCTGAATGAAGTGAGCGCCGCAGCGCCATCATGCCATCTAGTGAGCACTTCACGAACTAGAGGTGGCTACTACAAACTGAGGATGGACAGACCCACGGCATAAGGAGCTTCGCCCCCAAAACGTGAAGGAACTTCCCTAACTGAATGTATCCCGCGCTGGCTGCGAATGGCGTGAAAACATTTTGATTGCGCCTCGCTCAAAGCCCATTCAAGTGACGCTAGCGCGCGCCAGTTCTCTTGCACGATCTAATCATGGATCAACGCATCAAGACATCGAATGGAACGCAAAACGTATTCCATGCTTATTGCTGTTTCAGCGCGCACTCAGGAAACGTTTCAAGAATCGTCGCGCGAATTCAGTGTGACCGCATTATTTAATATGGAATTGGAACGACGCAAGCACTGCATATGCAGCGCACGAGGGCAACGTGCTGTTCAGGGCTACAACATGCCACAACTTATTTGATTGATTGATTGATTGATTTGTGGGGTTTAACGTCCCGAAACCAGCTCTGTACAACTTATTTACATAGCTATGTAGATTCTCTTTCAAACGGGAATTTATCAGGCGAGACGGAGGAAGGCGTCTCGTAGCTGGGATCACAGCATCACTACTATAGTTTACTGGTGAGAAGTTGAGCAAGTAGCTTTCTCATTTCGGTTCGAATTGATCCTGCATGTTCTTCTCGTGGCCTTTGTACACCGAATGAGTCTTGCAGGACTCTAGAAAGGAACAAGTGGCCACGCCGCTTGAGACAAAACGACGCGTTGGCGGGCTAGTTGGTATCTTGAGCGCAAAAACAAGAAGAAGAAGGCCTTATAAGCACTGCTGCTGTCTAGTGCCCCCCAGTCACCCCTGAAGAAGGGTCTGAGTGGGACCCGAAACGTCGGGTTTTTTGTCATCTTTAGGAGTAAATTTTACTTTTGATGATTATAATTTGGTTGGTGTTCCCCCCTTTTCTCACTTTTAATTTCGTCCCAACCAGACAGATCTCTGTCAAATGTTCACCTTTAAAACACAAGAAGGAAGGCACCTGAGGAAAAACTAGCATTGTCTGATTTCGTGTTCGCAGGAGTATCGTCACTAATGCCTTATTTGTTTTTCTAGAGTTCAATAAGTAAACAACAGTGTGTGTTCGAGAGCTCACTTTGAAAAGTCAAGCGACGTACGCTTCATGACGCCATTTGTTAAATGAAGAGCGATGTGTTTGACACCAAATTCTCTTAAACGCTTAGCTCGCAGGAGTGATTCATCTTTTGCTCACTGCATGTTCACAAAGGAAGTGGGGCCTCTTTAATGTCGCCGAAGCAGGAACGATCCTTCTGATACGCAACCCATTGTTATATGATTCACACGCGCTATTGCTGCCTATGTTCTGCGACAGATGCTGTGCTCTCACTCAACGCCGCGTGTTGCAAGTTTATCTGCGTGGAAGAAAATAGGGAGGGGACAACTGAGACTTCCTGCAGCTTCTGGAGCTTTCGACAGTAAGTAGCGCACCACTCCTTCTTTTTCTCACGCTGCGACTTGTTGAACGCATCTCTCGCAGGCCTGCGACACGCTTACACTTACTTGCCTGTCTCCGCTTTTACGCTGAGTTAGCTACCCAACTCAGCGTCCGGCTCAATCGGAAGGAGTCGAACATGCTTACGAGCAGTGTTGTACGGAACGGCGTCCCTGGAACAACTTCCTTTTTGGAGGAACGAAGGAACGCCGCCGTTACTTTAAAGGTTGGTGGAAGTGTAACGGTAACGCGTTACATTTAAAAGTAACGGCAACGGGGACGACGTTGTTTCTGTAAGCGTTCCACATGCAAGGCGACTGCAACCGCCGAGGCCGAGCCTCGGGTCCCGGCTTCCCTGTTAGCAGTCTCCCTCACTCAAAAGAAAACCACACCGAAAAACGCCACTCCTCTACTCTGCCTCTTCGAGATGTCGACGAGGGCGAAGCTTCTCTTTCGCCAATGCAGGCACACCACGTGAGTGTGCCTGCATTGGCACTACTCGATCAGCTGCCGAGTGCGCGCTAGCGACGACTCCGCCTACTCAACGCTACTCCCTTACGGTGGCCGCACCCTGTGGCTGGAGAAGTTTCCGGTTGCTTACGGCAACGCAGGCGGAACTGCAGCCAGCCGCAGAATTCCTTTCGTCCCTTCGGATCCCGCCGCTTGTCAACGCGCGTTTTACTATCGCCGCTCGGTGCGTTGGTTCTGAGGATGCGGTTGCGGCTCCCATGTGTGGGCCTCGGCGTCACTGCATTTTTTTACGCAGGAGACCGCTCGACGAAACAGACGAGCAGCAGCAAATGTTACACTACGGAGGCTATATATAATTCCACCCTCTTGCGAACTCGAGGTAACCTGACGTGGCTAGCTGCAGGCAGGCACGGTCTCGATCAACGTAGCTGTGCACGGGCTAGCGATACTCAGAAGCCGGAAACGTAAACCACGAGCTCTTGGAGAACTAGAGGGCCAGCCACCGAGTCGGCTGGGGCCTGCTAACAAAAGGGCGGCGCGGTCTTAAATAACGATTCGATCTCTTGTCAAACATCCAATTCAAGATCGCTGAGAAGACACCGGCTGTTGCAACACCACCTAGAGCAAGTGGTTTTGGCTGCTGTATTCCCATGGATGCTCCCGGCTTGCGTAGGTGGGCGATTGCAGGATTCTCTGAAAGTCGTGGAGTAAGCGACCGTTCCGACGCAGCGTATTCTGCTCGACACGCTGCCGGCCTCCGCTGATGAGGCGACAAGGTCCGCCGAAAACGGGAAAACATCGCCCTCCCGCTGTGACGAAATGGGTCGACGAAAGGGCCGTAGTTATGCCGAAACAACTCCCAGGCGCCAGCAGGGGCACAGGGAAGCGCGCGGGACGATACCGACAACGTGGAGCGGGATAACAATCTTTTGCTTTTTCTGAGCCAGTCTGAACAGCAAGCAAGCAAGGGTCGTTCCGAAGGCTGGACACTACATAGAGATCTTTCACTTGACATTCGAAAATCGTGGAACATCATCTTTCCTCCTGTGCCATCTAGATTCTGCTGCAATGAGTGCCGATGTGGAATTATAGATTGCTTCCTGGCCATGGCTACCCCCGATGTCTAAACCGACCGAATACAAGGTACATTGAAACATCGCATGCCTATGTTTACTCCGAGGTGCTTGTGCTCCATTAAACAATACGATTGGAGGGACGAAAATATCATCAAGAAACTTGAAGAAGCACGTGCAGGCATGGTTTATTTATTGTTCTTTTTTATTCGCATAACGAAAAGGGAGCTTTGTGCCCTAAGTGTAAATCCGTCCATTCGATACTTTCTCGTTCGCATTCGATATCTTTTCTACTATGTCTTGTTCTCATAAGAACTAGGCCCACGCTCAGTGCACGCGCCCACGTTTTTGCTACTTGTGTTGTGTTGTTGTGCTGCTGCGGACCTTTCATTTATCTATTTATTTATTTATTCAGTCAATACTGCCGACTTCTCTGCGAAGTCCTAGGCAGGAGTGTATAACAGATACACTTGATATTACATTTTCCAAGGCAAGAAAACAACAGAAGAAGCTTAAAAACAAACAGTATCTCGGGGAAAACACAGAAGGAAAATAGGAATTTACAAACATTGAACACATAATCAATGGAGCCCTTCTTTTAACGGAATGGCGAGTTTTGTTAATAAAAAAAAGGCGTGAATAACAGATATATCGACAAAATAAGCAAAATGTGATATAATCGAGCTAGCGCTGAACAAAAGAAAGAAGTGCAACTCGGATGCTGTCATGAGTAAAGGGGCCCAACGCATGCGCAACATGGCGAAAACGAGAGATGGCGTGCGGAATAACGGAGAGGCGCCAGAATGCACGCGCCGTTGACACGTCTATGTTCGTGGCTGCTGGACGGCTGGTTCGTGAGCTGCGACGGCCGAGGAAGGACGCATCGGCAGCTACGCTCTGTCGACGGGACGAGGTGTTCAGTTCGGAAGCCCGGGACGCTGGTACTCCACCGTGTAGCCGTGGACCTCGATTACGTTCGGCCGAGGCTCCTTGGAGGTTCTGCAGCCGACGGTTCCGGACACACCGCCAACAGTCCCCCTTCAAAGGTCGGAGAGCAGCAATTCACCGGGACGCCACGTCGCTATGTTGAGCGGGGCACCGTACTCGTACTTAGGCCTCAGGCTAGGCCTAACCCGCGAAACACGTGCCACGTCACCATCTGAGACCGTGCCACGTCACCATCTGAGACCGGGCGTCGGCTACGGAAGCAAGCGGTACCTTCCAGCCGACGTAAAGGAGGACAGCGACGACTTGGAGTCGCCCAAACTCGTTTCCAGACCGGCAGCAGACTTTGCAGCGACGAAAGGGGCAGCGCAGACCCCAGTAAGAACATTCCACTCGTTCATCGCGACTGCGTCGGCGGAGTCAGTGTGGCCTGACTTAGGACTAAGAGCAACGCCGAACTGAGAATTTAGAAAGCATTGTTACTGAGGAAGTCTGCTTTTCATTAGGGATTAATTTCCTATATTATTTTTCTGTTTGTATATATTTTGTCGATTATTGGTTTGCCGTGTGTTGTGTATAAATTTGACTTGCCGTGCTAAAAACTCTATCGTCGTCAAACGTCTCTCTTCATCCCACGCTCTGCAGACGCCCCCGAGATCAGTGACAGAGGCACACAGTAAATGCTGTGTCAATAAGACGAAAAAAAAAGAAAGACAAAAGCCCGTTCAAAGGATAGCTGGCAGATCCGCTATCGCATTCATGAATGAAGACACACTGCCCCGCCACGGTGGTCTAGTGGCTATGGTACTCGACTGCTGATCCGAGGGTCGCGGGATCGAATCCCGGCCGCGACGGCTGCATTTCGATGGAGGCGAAACGTTGAGACCCGTGTGCTGTGCGATGTTAGTGCACGTTAAAGAACCCCAGGTGGTCGAAATTTCCGGAGCCCTCCACTACGGCGTCTCTCATAATCAGAGCTGGTTTTGGGACGTTAAACCCCACAAAACGAAAACGAACGAACGAATAAAGACACAGTTGTGGATGATAGAGCTCCGTCAGGCAGGGCGTTCCAACTATGTGCTGCTCGGGGAAAGGATTTTTGGAAAGCAGTGGTATTGCATGAAAACTCTTGGACTTTCTTGCTATGGAATGAGCGTGTTACAGGTGATTTCAAAGATACAATATATTTACCTTTATCGATTCCTAGGTTATCGTAAGTGATTTGATAGAACAGTGTCAGTCTTTCACACGCGCGCCTGCGCTCTAAGGGTTCCAAGTTCGAACTTTCAAGAAGGGTGTTGAGGGGGACGTGTTCCTATATAAGCGTTGTAAATAAACCTTATTGATTTTCTTTGTACGCGTTCCAGCTTTTTAATATTTGCTGATGTATTAGGATCCCACACAGGAGACGCGTATTCCAGTACGGGTTGCATGTAACTTCTGTACGCCAACACTTTAATTTCATTGGTGGACTTTCCAATGGTTTTGCGAAGTACCCAAGTGTTTTCATTGCCTTTTTTGTGTGTACTCTATGTGCTCGCTGCACTTTAAGTCAGAGGTAATTATAACACCTAAGTATTTGTAGCTGTTAACGAGAGATATACAGTTATTGTTGATGCAGTAGGTGAAAGGAAAAGGACTCTTTCGGCGTGTAACTCTCTTTGCAACAGCTTTTTTTTGAGGGGGGGGGGGGGATTAATGTTCATCTGCCAAGTCAAGCACCAAGAGTGTATGTATTCTTTCCAGGGATTTGTTTAGGGTGATCTAACTCTCATAGCGACAGTTTTTTTTTTTTTGGGGGGGGGGGGGGGGGGGGGATTAATGTTCATGTGCCAAGTCAAACACCAAGAGTGTATTTTTTCCAAGGATTTGTTTAGGGTGATCTGATCGCTAGGGTCATTGATGACGTGATACAGGATGCAGTCGTCTGCAAAGTCTTATTTTAGCGGGTATGTTTCAGACTATATCTTTAATAAATACTAAAAATAGAAGCGGGCCAAGGATGGAGCCTTGAGGTATCCCGGAGTGAACTGAAGTGGGCGCGGAGGTTGAGCCATCTACAGAAACGCTTTGGTACTTATGGGAAAGGTCATGCGAGTAAACTATAATTTTTCAGGATTGGTTTTAATTTAATAACCAACTTATGACGGGAAACTCCGTCGAATGCTTTCCCGAAGTCAAGGTAATATGAATTTGACCATGGTTATCTAGAGCGCTCGCGAGGTCGTGAACTGTCTCAAGAAGTTGTGTGGTAGTCGACGGTCCTTTACGAAAACCGTGTTGTCGTGGGTCGATTATGTAGTTGCTGTCAAGGAAGGCCGAGATGTGTTTAAATACTATGTGTTTAAGGAGTTTTGCGCATGCACACAACAAAGAAATGGGCCTGTATGATGACACTAGTGATTTGTTTTCGGATTTAGGTATAGGAATTAATTTTGCGTATTTCCATTCACTCCGAACATCGCCACTAGACAATGATTTGGAGAATATAAGTGTTAGATATTTGGAGCACCATTCCGCATAACGAACAAGAAATTCGTTGGGTATAGCATCAGTTCCGGGTGAATATCTTGCACCAGTGTTCAGCACCAACGACAGAACACCTTCTTCAGAAACGCTAATGTCGTCTAAGGGAGCTATGTCGTCTAATGATGGAAAAGGAGGGGCGTTATCGTTTGTGAACACAGAGCTGAAGTAGACGTTCAACGCTTCTGCGATTTCTGCACTGTCGACAACGTTTGTATTGTTTATAGAAAGACTGAAGGAAGTTTTTTTTTTTTTTTGTGCAATATGACGTCAGGACTTCTCAGGCGATTAAAGGAGAAAGTTTGTGAACGACACTTTCTGATATGGGTTTTTAGCTTCTGAGATTAAGTTTTTGAGTGGTATACGCAGTCCTAGCACTTTATCTGTGCTGTTCTATGAGGGGCGACGTTTGTGCTGTTTTCTAGCTTTGTTCAGCTTACGACTTAATCGGATAATTTCTTTTGTTGTCCAACGATTACAATTTCGCAGTAATTTTTGTTTGCATGGAACGAAATTGCATATGCATGTGTGACGTACGTTATTTTTGCTTGCACACGTCATTTCTTGGTTGATGTCCGATGAAATGATGCATGTGAGGCATTTTATTTATTTATGTATTCTCCACACATCAGTGTCATTTCGGCATTGCATGAAAGTTGGTGTGCTGTACAAATTGAACAGGCAAAGCATAATCCTTAAGACGCCATAAAAAAAAAAAACTCCCACGTTATATAATTCGTCGATAAGCTCATCAGCTGATCATGTAGTTCGAATTCTCCACACCGACACACGCTGGGCACCACCATGAATAACAACAAAAGAGCAGCATCACAAATGCCTTAAAATTTTGAAAACTGAGCAAAACTGATATACACAGAACTGTCAATTAGACTGCTAAAGCACTAAAAAGGCTGCAAATTTTGAGGGCAGAAGTTTAGGACAGGGAAGGATGACGACATATCGGGAAATCTTCCAGTATTTATAGGCGTGGGTGAAGCACAAGCTACTATATGGGAATGTAAATCGACAGGTCTACAGTATTTATAGCTGTTAGTATTAAATGCAGGCTTGCTACTCACATGCATCGGTGAATGCCAGTGACTTTCTATTTGCACATCTGAAGAATTGTACTAGACTAGAGTCAAAGTCGTAGTGATTATGGTCGAAAGTACATTCGGTGCTCCCTGAAAATATGTCTAGAAGCATTTATAGTTATATTTTTTATCTCCAGATGATCTGCTGCCGGCAAGGTTCAAGTTCGTGCAATGTACGTATAGCTCGAAGTGAATTTTAAGACGCTTAAGTCACTTAATTTCAGCTCACAATTATCCGACACTATATTCAATTTTAAAAATCAAATGTAACGTAAATGTAACGACACGTTCCAATCTCCGAAGGGTAGCGAGAAACGCGTCCCTTTCTGATTAAAGGAACTTGTAACGGGAACTCGTTACAAAATTGGGAAGGAACGCGCATTCGTTTCTGTTTTGGAGGAACGTGTACAACACTGCTTACGAGGAGGCGCTGGCCGGACATTTGCACGCACAGCGCAACTGTTTACGTCGCTGACATCCTTCAACCCGGATGTGGTCGGCTTCCATGCCTTATCCCAGAAATCCTAGCGAAATTGTTGCCATGGAAGCGGCGGCGTCATATTCGGCCAGCCAAGCTGAGTCATTATTCCAGATATGCATACATAAATACATGGCTGAGGAGAAGGGAAGAAGAGACGCTCAGTCGCGGCTTGACGATGCTCTGCAGTATTCAAGGAACAGAAACAGCGCAGGCATGAAAAACTCAAAACTAGAAAAAACATGGTGCACAATAAAACGGACAATCCTACAAATACATTACATCTCCGGATACGTTCAAAGCAAGTTGCGATCACAAAAAGAATTGAAGTAGCGGGCGAATGCATTAACTAAACTGCATTAACCAAAGTTTTGAAGAGAGTTAAAGGAAATTTCGCGTATCGACGTGTGAGAAAAGCCAGAACTTGTTAAGCAGAGAAGGCAGTGTATAGACCTATTCCATGTTGGTAAACAGTGGTAGGCACCGGCGATATAACCAGGCCTTGTATCGACGTCGCTGCGCGGAGGCCCCGCCCACCGCTCGCCGCGACCCCGCACGGTCGCGCCGCCGCCGCCGGCGCAGCGTGTGCGAAAGCTGCCTCCGAGCACGAGGCGTCTGAGCGCCAGTTTGCAACAGTTTGCAAGGGGCAGCCGTAAAAGGTGAAGTTGCAGTAGCTCTGTAGGAAGTATTCAATGAATGTAGAAAAGAATACATCGACGCTCAGCTATGACAAAATGTGAAAAACTGATTAAAACGACCAGCAACGCGAAATCCTCGCGCACAAACAAACGTATCGGATTAGTTACTCAAGCGTATTGGTGATGCTATCTGTGTAAATACCGCTGTGATAACACGCACACACAAACAATTACGTGCCAAGGACGAGGCTCTCGAATAAACCCTAGCAAGGCGCGCGTAACCGCGGCTCGCGGCTTCAGTTGCGATCGTGAAGGCGTAAAGTCTTGAAACGACGTGGCGAATTCCAAGCGTGAAGTTTGTTCGAGCAGTCTCACAATCGGAAAAATGTAAAGCACGTCAAAACCACTACAGCACTGCCAAATAGACTTCCCTTATGCATATGCTATCGCAGCCGCAATATCGATTTGCAAAAGCATCGCTGTGATCGGCCTTTCGCTCACGACTACGTGAATTAAGCTCTTATATATTTATTTCACTTGAGTGAATGAAATTCCTATGACGTATCTATAACTTCCCCACCTCAACAATGCACGGCGACCGCGATTAATTGCGCACATCGTGCAACGCTAATGCAATGCGCGCGCTTTGCGGTAAGCGTGATCGCTCTGTGTCCACACTTTGTTTATGCCAAAAAACTTGGTGTTGAGTACTGCACTTGACAAACTTACGACAAGAATATTTCACTCAAATGAAACAAGCCACACGAACCGCTCAATAATTACACATAAGCTTAGCCGTGACGAAAATGTTTGGCGCATAACCGATGAGCAGGCATTACAGGTTCGCCCCGCGTGCAGGAAATCGACAAAAACCTATCGCACATTTCTTGTTCATTGCTGCGCAAACAACCCACGGCGCAGCTCATCGGTGCACAATTTTTTCTTCATTCCACGGCGGCAAACAGCACCCGCACCAGCGAAAACACAGCGGCTGCTATGGTAGGCGCGCCGGCGGATGCCTACCATGCGAAACCAAAACTCCCGACGACAGCGCCACCGCATCTTCGTAACGTAGGCCCGGTGGAATAGGTCTATAGCTTAGGGTCTGAAAGCCGTAGTTAGTACGTGGATGAGGCACAGACGAATATTCGTGGTGCCTTGTAAGGTAGTAAAGAATGTTGGTGTGGAGATTAGCGACTTCACATAAGAACAAAATGCCGTGTTCAATCCGTCATTTGTAGAGCTGTAAAAGACGTTGCTGGTACATGTTGGATAAGTGCATGATACGATAGGTTGTAAACAGTGGTTCAGAGGTCGTTTTGTAAGGCACGTCAGCAATCGCTCTAAACGCATTTTTTTGCATTATGATCAGTTTACTAATAGTTGTCTTTGTTGCTTCTTCTGGCAGCTAGTATGTCGTAAGCTTTGCTTTTTCTGGTAGCTCGTATGTCTGGACACGGTAACTCTTAGTGGTGCGTTCACCTACCGCGTGGCCATGACCCCCAACGACGCTCTCTCACAGCTTTCCTATAAATAGCATCTTTCTTCATCTGAGCCAGACGAAGCAGCACATTCTATAGTTGCCGATCGGTGGAGCCGCTCGTGGTGGTAAGTAGGACCGGGAGACCCGGCGCTGGGCCCGTATTCTGGGGTGTTGTTATGGGGTTAATGTTATGTTTACGGCTCCCAATAAGTTAGGAAGGGTTTGTGCTGCAGTGCATAGAAGAATTGAGCAGAAGGAAGGTAAGAAGCGAACCGATATCTGTCCGGTTAAGCACCTAGCCAAGAACAATTTCACCGACTGCCGCATGGGTGTAGTTTATAAGATTCCTTTTAGCTGCGGACGGTTTTATGTAGGGCAAACTGCGCGTTGTATTAATCAAAGATTAATTGAACACAGGAGGTCGCTATCAGGTGGGACGCCGTCCAATCTATCCTTGCACTGCCAGGTCTGTAGCTGCATGCCCGAGTTAGATAATACCGAGATCCTGTACAGGCATAAGAACGAAGATACGCTTTTATTGGTTGAGGCCTGGTATATCAGTATTAGTGGAAGTGCATGCGTGAGTCAACCGTCGATTAGCTTAAACAGGGAGGAGATAGAATGCCTTGGGAGTTATCTATCGCGTAGGCGGGCACGTGTAACCGATTGACAGGTGGCGCTACCATTCCGAGCATGCGCAGATAAGCTGTGTGTCTTCTTTCTTTTTCGCCTCTGTGCTGTGCTTCAGTTGCTAGTCGGCGTTCGTGGTGTTCACTTCTCTTCTTGTGTCCGTGTCCTGCACGCCTCTTCTTTTGATTATGGAATGTTACCAACTCGCTCAACTTTCTGTCCTTCTGGGGTGTGTTTCTAGAGGCGACTTTAGTGTGGGACGCGTTCAGTAAATGAAACATGTACCTGCCCGTGACGTCATCTTTGCACTGGTCGTTCGTGCTTTGAACGTCTCGCAACACAAGAACGAGCGCACAGGACGAGAGCAGAGAAGCCCGAGTGTGGCGTTTTCAGGTGTACGTAGTGGCTAGGCTTGACTTTGGCTATTAAACATCACCATCAGCCTATTTTAGGTCGACTGCAGGACGAAGGCGTCTCCCAGCGATTTCCAATCCACCCTATCCTGAGTGAGTTGGTTCCTCTTTATGCCCGCAAACTTTTCCATTTCATCGCTCCATCTAACCTCTTGCCTGCCTCTGTTGCGTTTTCCCTCTTTTGGTATCCATTCCGTCGCTCTTACTGTTCATCTGTTATCATTCCTCCTCATGACATATGTCCTGACCAGGTCCACTTCTTTCTTTTATTTGGTATAATAATATCAGCTACTTCTGTCTGTTCCCTGATCCATTCCGCTCTTATTTTTCTTTTTTCTTTCCAATGGACGTTGCGAGCTCGTTAGTTCCATGCATAGTTTTTTTTTTTTCGTTATCCTCCACGTTTCTGCACCGCATGTTAGTACTGGGAGAATACAGTGATTGAATACCTTTCGCTTTAGTGACAGCGGCAAGTTTCCATTCATGATTTAGGAATGCCTTCCGAATGCGCTCCAGCCCACCCTTACCCTACGGAGGATTTATTTTTCATGGGTAGGTGCTCCTGTTATTAACTGTCCCAGGTATACATATTCGTTTACACATTGTAAGGGTTCATTGCTGATTTTAAATTCCTGTTCTTTAGCTAGGCTACTGAGCATAACTTTGGCATTTTGCCTTTTCATTTTTAGTCCAATTTTAATACTTTCCCTGTTTAGGTCACCAATCACGTTTTGTAATTCGTCACCGTCATTGCTAAAGAGCACAATGTCGCCTGCAAATCTTAAATTGCTTAGATATTCTCCATCTATTCGAATTCCCTTTTCTTCCCAGTCTAGACGTTTAAAGACTACCTGCAAACATGCAGTGAATAGGATCGGGGAGAACGTATATATCTCCTTGTCTGACACCTCTCCCGATTCGGATTTCTCTGCTTCTCTCATGTAGGAGTAGTGTGGCTGTGCAATCTATGTATATGTTATTTACGGTTTGCACGTATATATCAGGTACCCCTTATCGGCGTAAAGCTTCTAGAACTGCTTGCATTTGTACGGAGTAAAATGCTTTATTAAAAATACAAGTGTTGAAAGTAATCGGCCACGTCACTTGAGTTGTTCCGTAAAACGTGCGAGAACTTGCAAGGAAAGCGCGCACCAGTGAAATGCATTTTCTCAACTGTGGTGCCCATCCACGAAATCCACCTACAGGTGGCATCAGCGTCATCGCGCTAGCGTGGAAAAGCGTTGACTGCCGTTTTCAGGATACACAGACGTCCCGCAATGTCACGTGGGCGCACAAAGCACGCAGAAAATACCCGTTACGTGTGAAATAAGCGTATTTTTTTTATTGATATGATATTTGGAGATGTCGGCGCACAAATAAGGCGCCCGCTACTCCTTGGATCCTGGGTTGGTCCGTTCAATGCATGGTTGCGAAGGAGTATGCGAAGCAATCTGGCATAATCACAATAACAGTGGTTCCGTCAGAACAGTAATGAAAAAAAAAAACACACTCACAAAGTATACGTATATACAAGTTCAAACAGATGACAGTACTTTCGAGCAAAAGTCTCTAATAAAGAAGAACGTCACTGGCACAAAAACGTCCATAGACAGTCAGAGGCACGTGGTCGTGTAAAGGAATCACATTGTATAATGTAACAATACAGCACCCTGTCACATAATCGTAGAAATCACAAAAAGGCGAAGTAGATGAAAGCACCAAATGCGCTAATAACGTCCAGCGATGCCACTTTCTTCCAAAAACGTTTCTGGTGCTTTCAACGCGTTTGTTTGCAAGGCCGTCGTCGGCCGTGGGCCCAGAAGTTTCCTTAAAATGAATGGCCGAAGGTCCAGCGTCATCAGAGCTGCTTTTAGTCGATGTCTTGGTTCGTCGTGATTTGGGCAATCTAGGAGCAGGTGACTTATATCTTCGTCTAGAAACCCACAATCACATTCGGGAGTTCTAGCACGGCCGATTTTGTGCAGAAAATGCTTTGTGTAGGAAGTACCTAACCTTAACCGATGAATGAGGGTTTGCCTACTTCTGTCTAAAGACAATGCTATTCTGAGTTCAATAAATGGATCGATATGATACAAGTCACAACTTTTAGAATCTTGTTCAAACCACGTACTTCTGCTTATTTTGGTAGGTGCTGTCTTTATAAAGCAGCGCAATTCATCTTTCGACAGTGGGAGGGAAACAGTGGCATCTTTGTGATGTGCTTGTCGTGCTGCGTCATCGGCTGCTGTGTTACCGGGAATGTTGCAGTGGCATGGTATCCAATGAAATACTATGTCGTGTTTCGCTTGGTTTGCTCTTGAGAGTTCTTTAAGTGTCTCATATATTATACTCTCGCTGGTCGTGTGTGCTTTTGTGCTTCGCAGGGATGTTAGGGCTGCCTGTGAGTCACTAAATATTACCCATCTTTGCGAATCTCTCACTGATGTTATAAATTTGACCGCACACAGGATAGCAAACAGTTCGGCCGTTGTGGACGATGTAGAACGACACAGCTTATAGGACTTTTGTAAGCGGTGTTTAGCAAGGCGCCGGCATCACCCAGCCTGAAAGAGTGGTTTCCTCGCCGTTTCTATTTTTTTTTTTTACAGGACAGCTGTCCTGGTGGACCGCATAAAAAAAATTACAGCATATCCACGGAGTGAATGATGATGAGTGGGCGAAGCTCGGGATGTGCATCGTAGATCGTGCCGAGTTCCGGATTAATTTAGTTAACGCGCATGCTACGAATCCTCACGGTTAAACTATGCACAATGCACAAGTGAAATCTCCCACCGGCACTTCATTGCAAGTCAAGATCCAGTGTATATATATATATATATATATATATATATATATATATATATATATATATATATATATATATATATATATATATGGGTTTTGCCGGTGAACGCTTCTCCAACGCGAGCAGTCGGTATTTCTCATTCAAGAAACTCGCTAGGAGACGCTGCCTGCGCCAACGTTGTCTCTCGCGTTTGCCGGGGCAGTGTCGAGTTTGCCGGGGAGCGCGTGGCTCCCGGCGCTCGCGGCGAGGGCGAGCGCCAGGTGCCACGCGCTCGCCCTCGGCGCGTGCGTGCGCTCCAGCAGGCAAGCGCCGGTGGCTACCTACTACTAACTACTACTACTACTACTACTACTACTACTACTACTACTACATACATCGGGGACGCACGAAATGGCTGCTAATGGGGAATGAGAGACAGAAGAATTCGGCTTTTAGTTAACGCGCACGCTGCGAATTTTTTATTGTTCAACAACGCACAGGAGAAATCTCCCACCGGCACCACCTTGGAGGTCAAAGCGTAAGACTGGTTACGCACTACTACGACTACGACGAGGGACGAACGGGTGCCGCTTTAAGGAGCTTCGCCCCTAAAAAAAGACCGAGTCGGAGGCGGCGTCGCATGAGCGTCGGCAAGCCAACCCTCTCTGGCGCCTGTACCTCACGGGCCCTTCACAGTTAAACGACCACTCGAGGTTGTTTGGAAGCGGTAACGTCTAGTGGCACTTGACGGTGCGTTCACAGGACCGGGGCCCATTTCCCATGATTCTCTTTGCGACTAGGCTTCAAGATTGTCACGTGACGCCATTCCTAGTTCCCCCCCCCCCCCCCACCCCCACCCCTCATGGTGGACCCTGTGTCGTTGTCCGAAGCTTTTCCATTGGATGAGCGACGTGATCCCGCTCGGACTAATCGGGTGCAAGTGCGCGTGATTCAAATGTAGTGGCGGACTCACCTCGCGCATCATATGAACGCCTTAAGTTTTCTACCTAAGAAAGAGAGAAATGGACAGAGAGAGAGAAGGAAAAGGAAGAAAAAAACAATTTACGGACTGTAAGGTTTGAATGATTTCTGGGACGTTACGTACGAAAATCACTATGCGATTATGAGAGACGACGTAGTGAATGGCTCCGGAAACTTCGACCACCTGGGGTTCTTTCACTCACATCGCGCACTACACGGGACTCAGCAGTTTGCCTAAAGACTGCACGAAAAGAAACCAAATTTGCTGCCGATGCTGAAGGGCGGGGGGGGGGGGGGGGTTCGAACGGGGGCAACCACGCTCCAATGCCTAGTGTCTTAGCAATTAGCACACTGTTTCTTTTTTTTTTCTTTTTTTGTGCGGGGGGGGGGCGGGGTAGGGGGGGTGGAGAAACGTTGTGTTAGTACGAACATTTGACAAATGTATAGCCGCGGGCGTGTTCAGACACATATTGACGTAACAACGCGAGTTGAGTGAGTCACGAGAGCGCTAGTTGATGAGAAGTTGTTTCCCGTTTTTCGCGGTTGCTCACCGTGCCGGTCCCACGCTTGCGAGACGCGACCAAACGCGAACTATACGAATGGACTGGATTTTCTGCCGAAGAAACAAAGACAGAAACAAATAAAGTTGCCGGTGCTGGGGCTCGAACCCGCAGCCTACGAAGCAAAGTGTATGAAACACTACGCCACACATGCGATGCGTTGCTTTGGTGTTTCTTTGCGGTTGCTTCAGCTCACGCTCGGTAGGTGGTTCGGGCACGGAATTCTGGCAGGTGTGTGCTAACTGGCTCGTATCACAGAGAGAGAGGACAGCAGCTTTGCCGTCCGATGGATTGAACTGCGCGCGGACCTGGAGCTATTTTTGTTGTTGTTGTTGTTCTTTGGCCATATAATCAGGTGCGTTGTGTCGACAATAGTTGCAATGCTGCTGCGTAACTCAAGTAGTTGAGTACTTACTTCTCGCTCACGTTTCACTACTTTTGAATAAAAAAAAAAACGAAAGGACTATTACGGCACAACGAGTAGAAGTAGCAGTTCATTGCATTGATTTGCGAGGTAGTTAACTGGTTCATATAGTCAGACTACGCGACTACGACACCGCTTTGGCCCTACAAGAATACACGCTTATGTTAAGTAAATGTTTTGCTAAACAAGGACACTTCGCACGAATATTTGAGTGACGAAGTTGTAATGGCCTAGAAATACGACGCCTTCTTCGAGCGAATAATGTGCTAACAACGCCACACTAAGAGTCAAGTTGTAATACACTCGGGTTTTATTCCCACCGGCGGACAGTTGAAGCAGCAAAGTGTTAGTATTCCCTCGTGAGGCAAAAGCTTTCATCGTAGTAGTAGTACGAAAGCTGTATGTGCAACAAAACGACGTCTTAAGGCTCGTCCGTTAAGCGGTAGTAAATAAGGAACAAGCACGTCATGACACAAGTGTATGCGAGGCTACTACGTTTGTGACGATCTGCGCGACAGCTCGTTTATGTGATCAGAAAACAATCATATGGAGGAATCGCTACAGCGCTGAATTTACGCGCTAGGTTTTCCCGCTTAATCTGCTCAGAACGACGTCAAGTGCTTCAAAGAGCCCGACTGAAATGAAAAAGCCACTCCAGGTCAGCACAGTTAAGTCCTTCAGTGCTCTTCCTAAGGCCAACCAAGGGCGCGCTGCAGAATTGAAGAAGCAACATCAAAGCGCGGTGAGACATATTGGCAACATTTCTCAATACGTGCAGAACACTTGAAGAGGCCGATCTCGTGTCGTCGTTCTCACGCTAAAGAAACAGCAGCTGAAAACGGGGCCGAAACAGTTAAAATGGAACAAGAATGGTTAAAAAAAACCAGATTATTCAAAGATGCTGGTTAAGTGTAAGTAATAGTAAGATGGAATCTCCACGCATCCTTGGGCGGCACCTATTCGGAATGCATAGCAATGGCGAGACCATGTAACACAGCTAATATTACTTCATGACAGACAGCCTTTTGTATTCGTCATCACTAGCTTTAAGCTGACATATTTCGCCAATACCGTTGCAATATGACACGCTAGACAGTGTGTTTTTAACAGTAACATATTTTTCGCTTATGCCTGGTCAGTGCACTTTCTTAACGCAGTTGTGTGGTAAAAGAAGATTCCCGCTGAAGGCGCATTAGTGTCTTCACATTCGATTGGATATTGTCACGTCCTTAGTTCAAAGTAAGCGGCAAGGCGCTGACTTTGAATAAGTCGCATGTTTATGCTTGATACTGACCGCTATCCGACATGTGTGTCTCGGTGGTGCCAAGCGCTATGCGACAGCGAACTGGTTTAATTAAGCTCAAACAACCACGACCGTCAATCCAAGGTGTCGTGTTTTTTATCGGTGCACTTCTTCCGATGTCCGGCCATTCGGGCGAAACAAGCCCCGGCCACCGTTCGTCAGGCAGGCAAAAATGTGGTCGTAAACAATGAGCCGCGTAATTGAGCGTCGGTCGATATGACCCCGACATATCCCTGAACCGGCCATTCATTCGGGTAGCAACCTCCTCGCGCCGGCAAAAAAAAAAAAAAAAAGAAAGAAAATAGACAGCTGATACACGACTTCCTGGAGCGGCGAAAGGGAAACCGGTGTGTGTCTGTTGATTCCCAAGGTTATCGTTAATAAACGAGCGCGCACGGCCAGCGGCGGCGGCGATCGAACGAGCTCCTCCGCGGGGGAAAAGAGCACACGCACGCGCCGAACGGGCCGCAGCAGTCCGGCTAGGCCTAATGAACGGTGTCGGCGGCCGCGCGCTGCTCCACCACGACGAACTGATCGGGCGTGACGGCGCTCGGAACGCCGCACGAAGGGCTGCTCTCTGCGGCCGCTTCGCCCGCCTCGCCGCAAACGCGTCTGCTCGAAGCGAAACTGGGATCGCGCGCGGAGAGCCAAAGGAAAACACTCACGTCGTCCCACTTGACGAATTTGTTGCCCTCTTGCAGGCTTTTGGGCACACTGATGGGCTTCAGCTGGAGCACGTGAACGCCCGATTTCGCGCCTGCCATATTCCGTGTTGTTCACATGTGTCTGCGCTCGTTTGGTTTCGGGCCAGCACTTCCCGGGGCAGCACAACACACACGGACGCACAGTCGCCGCACACTCGTCTCGCCGGCCACCACACCGGAGACTCCGGGAAGCGCGTAGCGCCGCCTCGTGATCGTAGCCCCAATCTCCTAGCACCTTTCTGCACTCCGCAGCGACAGGTGGCGATGCTGGCTAAGCAACTTTAGGGTGCCGCGACGCGCGCTACCGTTGTAGTGCAGAGCCACAGCCGGTTTGCTCTAGCTTCTCTAGTTATCACAGAGTTTCTTACTCGATGGTAGCGAACTAGAAGGGACAGTGGAATGAACCATAGAGTTCCTTACACATGAAACTATGGAATGAACGAAGCGGTTGCGCCGCATGTCAGCTGTCACGGTGGCGGGCGATCGTAGCGTCGTCGTTTAGACGGGCGCTTTCGAGAGCGTCTGCATTTAGGCGAGCGCGTATCTTGCAATAAGTTCCGTGTTCTGTTGTTCTCTCTCTCTCTCTGGTGTCCACGTAAATAGCTGCTAAGCCCCCGTATGTACTACTGGGTATGCGTCGAGAATGAACGCACAGAAACCCCCTATTTAAGGCGCCTGCTGATTCCGAGCTTCATCTTGAGCCGCGCTACGTCATCCGCTTCACGACGAGATTGGAGTAGGCGTTTAAAGGTCGTTTTTTTTTTTTTTCTGCACTGCAAGTACACTGTGACAGTGCCTTGGCCATGATACGTCGGGCTTCATACATAAAAGTTGGCTGCTCTGAGCACATTCAAGTCCTCACGCCGCGGATTATGAGCTTTTATTTAACATCAAGCTCAATTTCTCATTGAAAGGGTTGAACAAGTCGAACGTGCAAGCCAAGCGGAATACTGCCAAGCACTTGAAGCTTAGTAGGCTCCACTAGTGTCTGCGCTGAACCAACATGTGACACATGTGTATGTGTACGTCAGTGGCTGAGAACAAGTCGCTCCACGTCGCGGTTTCTATTAATCAGCTTAATTTTTTATAAATGTAGATTCCCTGTGCACGTGTTGCCCCGTTTTTATAGCGCAAAAAGACTGGTATATGTCATATGTGTTCTGTGCGCGCGGTTACTTGCTATATGCGTAGGTGATGCGACCTCAATCCGCAATCTTATGGTTTGTACTTGCTCGGGAGCGCAGCGGAAGGTGCCTGAAGACTCAAAGTGATCACCCCCAGGCACGAGCTGTCCGCTCAAGCATACCGAATAGAGATGCTTAGCCCGTCAGATCTAGGGACACTGTAACCGGTTTGGCTTTGATTGAGACAGCCCCCGTTGGCTTTGTAGTCTTTTGTGTAAGTGCAATTCCTCAGAAATAGAAAAGAGGATCGCTTATGTAAGGTTTCCTATAATGGAATACTTGCCCACATAATTCAGACTATTCTGTTATGCAGTGTACCTCCACTACTGCGCTGAAATCAAAATACTAAATTTTAACTCTCTTATACCACTGAAAACAAGTCATTTTTCAGCAGAAACCTGCACACAATTCTAGGGCGTACAGGGACTCCGGACACAGAAGGGGGGAGGGGGGGAGGCGTGAGGGCGGTCGCACCCCCCCCCCCCCCACACGCACACACTTTCGGACCGTTTAAGCTGAAGTTAAATTTTTTTTTTCAAGTGTTTTCAATCGGGTGGTTTTCAATCGGGTGCGCAGGTCTGCAGCACTTTCGAAATTTACGACCATTTTTAAAGTGTATAAGAATGTAAAATAAGCGAGGATGCAAATACGTAGATTTAATACGGATATAATGAAGTAATAAAATATTAATTGATGTCATAAAACTAATAATTATTATTAAATTGATATGCAGTTTTAATAAATAGGAATCGACAAATATTGAGGACAAATAAGCAATAAAGCTAACATACACAGACGACAACACTTCCCCTCTTCCCAAAAGCGTTCTGGAGCCCCTGCGGGCGTATATGTGAGACTATAATATTCACAGCTAACACAGCAGCTCTTTACGTCCGAAATAACTTAAAATGACACGTATAATTATACCGAGATCACAAAGCTCCATTGTGAAGAACATATAGTTGCTTTTTATTTACTTTAATACCTTTCAGTGACTTTTTAAAATTCATTTTTCAATCTTTCACAAGGGTGTTTGTGGAAATGTAATTCAATGCTCGTTATGAAAGTGTAAGGAAAAGGGGGGACTGCTCGTCACATTTGCCGTGCGTGTCGTGCGAAGAAGAAAGGACCCATCGGGAACACGTTGATTTAAAGACACTGCAGGACGGCTACTAAAACATGACGGCACATGACAAACACACGATAAGCTCAAGCGATAGGTGAACGGGCGTCCAAGAAAGAATGAGCGGTTGAAGAGCCTCACAGGATGGGACGACGAACGCTGCGGTATTCGTAGCGGGTGACGATGATGTCATGGTCGGCGTTCGACGTTGGGCGCAGAGGTGGCGACGGTGCTTGATGGCGTTGTCGAGGAGACGGCAAAGCTCTGCATCCGAGACGCGATTCTCGATGCAGGAATGGCCAGCATGCCCAGCGACGGCTTGCGCTCGAACCGCGATGCTCGGCGCAACCGTGATTATTAGCCAGGCCACGAACGCTGCTATGATGACAGCTGACGATGGGGACGCCTCAGCCGCAGTCCGCAATGCCCACGGCAAGGAACAGAACAGCTGGCAGGCCAAGCTCCCAGCTGCAGAACTCGCTGCGCGTTGGCTGGAACGCCGCCTCGGCTGATGATCGGGCGGCAGCACAGCGGACGGCCGCGTTGCCCAGCCTGGATCGTCCGATGCTTCGGCCAGCTGCTGGCTTCCGTTTTCCGGTGCCTCTGGCTGGTTGGTTGGTTGGCCCTTGGATACATTGGCGCAACCCACTCTGGGGGATCGGCCATGAACCTTAACAAAGATTTGTCTGGCAGAGGACTACTAGTAAAAAATGCTAAAAAATTGTAATGCAAATTTGATAATCAAATTTAGGTTAAAAGAATAGTTTACTGCGAAGAGTAAAGGTATGTGGTTATAAAAAAAGAGAAGCGAACGCTACGGAGATTGGTTCTCACGTACTGTGATCAAGACGAAAAAAAAATTCACAGCATATCCACGGAGTGAATGATGAGTGAGCGAAGCTCCGGAGGTTCATCGTAGATCGTGCCGAGTTCCGGATTAATTTAGCTAACGCGCACGCTACGAATCCTTATGGTTCCACTACGCACAAGTGAAATCTCCCACCGGCACTTCATTGCAAGTCAAGATCCAGTGCCTATATATACATATATATATATATATATATATATATATATATATATATATATATATATATATATATATATATATATATATATATATATATATATATATATATATATATATATATATGGGTGACCGGTGAACGGTTCTCCAGAGCGACCAGTCGGTATTTTTCAATCAAGAAACTCGCTAGAAGACGCTGCCTGCCTCAAGCTTGTCTCTCGCGGGTGAGGGCGCGTTCTCCTTCTTTGAGAGCTGGTAGCGCGTTCATCGAAGAAAGAGCGTTTCCATAGTCAACGTTCGATCCCGGCCGCGGCGGTCGCATTTTCGATGGAGGCGAAAATGCCAGAGACCCGTGTACTGTGCGTTGTCAGTGCACGTTAAAGAACCCCAGGTGGTCTAAATTTCCGGAGCCCTCCACTACGGCCTTTCTCTCCTCTCTATCTCTTTCACTCCCTTTACCCCACCCCACGGACGCTTAGCCGTACTCCCTACATGGGCTGCAGAAATTAGCGTCGTTTCCTAACCGAACCACAATCATCATCATCATGATCATAGTCAACGCGCGCCTTTCGCTCTCTCTGTCTCTCTGTCTCTCTCTCTCTCTCACAAGACAGCAGATGGAAGAGTGAGAGAGCTCGCGCGCCGGGAGGCACGCGCCGATGGCGCGCCTCCCACACGTAGCATCATTCATTTCTTTGAAGGTAACGCGCTACCAGCAACAACGGACGGACAGACCCAAACCTTAAGGAGCTTCGCCCCTAAAATATATAAAACAAAAAGCTGAGCTAATCAACATTGAATTCTTCTTGCCTCACGAAGGAAATCACATACGGCCTTGCAAACGTTCCTGTGTCTAAATCCCAGAACAGTCGCACTAAGAGAGAATACTACCGGAAGATACAAATTTAAATCCATGTTTCGCAAGGGTATTTCCAGAAATTCTTTGATGCTGTGAAAAGTATGCATATGGGTGCTTAAATTTCGAGATTCATTTTTGTGTGTGCTGTACGTGGAACACCCAGACGACGACTGTGCATGGCTATGTCTGAGCAGGACAGTTCGATTGGCATATAGCGTTGCAGTTTTTCCCAAATGCGGACATTCATCATAAGGAAGGCTGCTGGTACCTGTGGCAGCTGCATCCGCGGCGTAATGTCACAGATTAGTTGTGCAAAGGCGGTTCAAACAGCTGCAACAGGGCAGTAATATCTGTAAGGAAATCTCAAGGTATAAGTTACTAACTTAAGAAGTAATATGGTTAAACTCTGTGGACGTGTTCATGACTAGAATGTGTATCGTGTATGTAAACTAGTACATAAAATCTGGCAGCCTTGCTTTTATTCTTTATACATGTGTACATGCTTTCATTTAATAAAGCCTTTACAAGAGAGCTTACTGAAAGATTGTTCTGATTATCTAGCATGAAAGCACACAAGCTTGCCTACAGCCCTTATTCAGGCACATCTATTCAAAACTTTATCAATAAAGTCACTGGCTTCTCTAAACTTATCACTTGAGTTTTGTTTTCCTTTATTTCACACAGTCTCTCAGGACAGCAGACTTTGAAAACTATGAAGCTGCACCATCTCCTGGCTTTTTGTAATTACTTGTATAATGTTCAAATCACTGAGTGACCAAGGAGTACAACAGTCCTGGCTAACGATTGTAGAAAGAACACATGTGTAGTTTGGGATCGCCACAAAACTAACCATATTAACAAGTTGTAAGGAATTCAAAAATACACAGAATGGTTTATTTCCTCTGATCGTTCGTGCACTTCCGTACCAGCAAATGTTGCAATCTAACATACCTAACCTTGTAATTCACTGAAAAGTGTCCCGTCTTGTAGTATTCCACAAATTCTCCCATGTACGTCCCCGGACTCCAAACATTTTTCCAGTCCTTCGCCATTCAAACTGCACAAAACCCGACAACACTGTGTATCCTCCTCCAGGGCAAACCATGGCTCATCTTCATTCTTTGTGCAAACCTCAAGAGACTGGAATGCCCTCCCCAATTCGCAATGCCCACGGACTCTAGGGGGCGCACTGGGCGATCCAAGATGGCTGCCCGGAGGAGGGTCGACCCGGTTGAAGAGCGTCTGCTAGCACGTGCAAAAGATAGGACGTGCGGACATAAGCCCCGTGCCGCTTTTCCCGGATGAAGTCACGAGCTGCACTGAAGTGTATACCGGACCAATATACTTGCTTCAATCACAGACACCACCAAATGCCCGCAACCTTAACATTTGCTGCGACGTGAAAGGCTGTTTCAGCCCGTGAGCGTGCACCAAGGATGTGTTGCGAGATCCTGTGCGTTCTAAGGAAAACCAGTGTGTGCGTGTAACGGAATTGACGTGTGAACTAGGCGCTCCAAGGTACGTACCGAGCCTGCCTGGCGTATTTCGTGCTGTAATGCGCATCTAGCGGCTAACGCTATTGGTTTGCTGCTGGGCACCGCGCGTTGAACGTGACAATGGTTTCAAACCTGTAGCGCCGTCACCATTACTTTCGCGGTCAGGAACGCGGACTTAGCAGAAAGCAATCGCGTCTTTGTGGCGTTGAGCTCCTCAATCAGTCGCACTTGGGCAGAAACCAAGCCTCAGGTCGACATTTACCAGTCGGACGCTCCTGGAGCTAGTCCCGTTTTCGCTCCGCGGCCCATCGATCCGATCGCAGCTTCGTGCTATCCGGATGCGCTATCATTCGAAATCCACGCATCAGAATCGAACTTCTAGGTCCCACCTGAGTGCTGTCGTTCCAGTCGATAGCTGAATGAACTCAACCAAATTGATTCAATTGTTGAACCGCATGGCAGCGACGTCGTTCTCCATCGTTATCATAAGGCCCGATTACGGTGAAAAAGGCCCGTTTAGGCAGTCGATTCGTATCCGTTACGGCAGCTGTTGCAATGCGTCGCGGGCTATTTCTTTGTAAATTCCCCCGGCGAACGGTATCAACGTTTCAATTATGTCAATTTGATGAAGTAGCTAACTCTTACGGCGAGCCATGTGATTTAAATTCACATTTAAGGTGTCGGTTGCGGTAGTAAGATGACGAAATCTGCTACTGTGTGCGTGGAAAAAAAAAACAGGTCCCTTGCCATTTACTTAAGTGATGTTGGGGCTACATATAAATGGACGCCCCAATCATAGCATTTCACGTCTCCTTAAGGCACTTCATGCGATTTGCACTTCACAACATGTTTTTGTTAACAATGTGTCCCTGTTGTCCCGCGGCATGCTCTATTACGTACTGCGCAATCTGTATACTGACAACACTTGCCCTTTATGAGCAGCAATGTAAAGTGACACTTTCTCATTCAACTCATTAAAACTGCTTTGGTCAAATTCCACTCTGAATGGTTGCTTGGAGTCCTGCTCTGCAACATCAAGATCAGTGTTTATGCCAGATGTGCAAAAACAATTTTTTTCGTCATTTCTAATGTTCAAAATTTTATTGGGCTGTGTTAAAATGTGCACATTTAAACTAGCCTGCAAGCTCATTTTTATGGCCACAGGGCAGCTTTCTGCAGATTTACCTTAACAGTACCTAGTCGGCAGACGGCGATAATCAAATCAAGTTTATTTTCATTCTGTTATAGACAAGGGGCTGTGACAAAAAGCTTTCATTGAAACACTTGACCAGCTTGCAGCACCGTACAAAAAGAAAATAGTCACAGCAGTAACAGCACACCGATAAGTAAAAATAATAATTTTAAACTTCACAGGTAATGTACAGCAACGCATACACAATAATGAAGTACAAATGTAAAACTTATACTAGTAGTGCAAAGTGATAAAACGACATATTTGCACAGAAGTGCTGCTAGAGATAAGAACATAGGGCATGGGATGTCCCGTCTTTGTCAGCCAGCCTGGCACATTCATTACCGTAATTGTAAACTGTCTTATGACAGCAATAAAGTAGAAATGCTTACGAATGGCTGTGGCAGTGGTTGGGTTGTTGTGGTGCTCGGCTTAATTTTAATAAGAATGTGCGCTCGATCCTAGCCATGGCCGTCGCCTTTTCAGTAGAAGTGAATATTCTCGAGGCCCATATGCTGTGTGCTGTCGGTGCACGTTAAAGAACTCCAGGTGGTCAAAATTTTCAGAGCCCTCCACTACAGTTTGCCTCAGTTATATTGTTGGTTGGCATGTGAAACCCCTGCAATTATGAACATGTCTAAGCATCCACCACTTCAGCACTGACACGTAATGGTACTCTGCAGCTGCATAAAAGAACTTGAGAAACTGGCAAGGAAAAGCTGTATTTATTTTTCCATGTCAATGATTTTGTTGCAATATAGAAGGGTCCTTCGTTGAGGAGAACAGTGTGTGTGGCTTGTGCTCTGCTGCAGCTACCTGAAGTGCCAACAGTTGGATGCAGGATGAAAAATGTCTGCCTGTGGCATCACATCTTGATGGTTGAAAGAGCCACGTAGAGCTTGCTCAGACACAAGAATGACATACGAGAAAACAAAAAAGGGTGGACGGGATGAGTGTGCTTTTCTGTTCAAGCATGTTTTTTGGTTTGTCATTTCGGTGTTTGAGCAGCGTGCTGAAATAGCCAACTATGCTCAACCAATTATCCCACTACATGCTGGACCTGCACCCCTACATGGCGAAATGGCTTCTCTTTTTGGGCAGTCTACTGCTTCTAACCACACATATTTGATACGATAATCAATTGAACTGCTCCTCTCCACTTGTTGGCACCATGAGGTGCCGGCGCACTGCTTTGACTACTCACACGCATGTAGCCTTTCGTGAAAGACCCCCCTTGTGTACTAAGCAAGACAATGTGAAACAAGGACGGTTGAAAAACATGAACCACGCCATGCAGCGCTGACTAGCAAATGACTTAATTGTGGTAAAAGACATACATAAATACATGCGGAACATTGCCACGTCATAAGCAAAACACAAACCAAAATAAAAAAATTCTGAAATAACCATATACAACATAAAAGAATAAATGGAAAGGTCATCATGACATGATACTCTGTGCTCATGGCAAAAGTGGTAATTCGTGGCATGTTAACAGAAACACACAATTTCATTGAGAGTACAAGAGACCAACACACTTATCTTTTAACAATGCAGTGTTATGGGCCTCAAAATTGCTTCTTGCTAGCGTGTCACATTTTTAAAAATGGGGCCAACAACCACAATCCTGCCGTGAACACCAAGATGACCACCGACGGCACTAGTTACATCGTTGTCATACTCATGAAGCCTGTCAATTAAACATCCAGCAGTCTGGCCACGTTAACGCCACGTAAATATTTAACACAATGGTCTATCCGCGACAGTTTGTGAGCCAGTTTATATAGGCAGGGTATTACAGTGCATCTGTGAACCTTGCTTTTGCATAATGTTATTGTTACTCAATCGTTCATTGCATTTACACTAGTTTATTTCTTCCACTATGTTCTGTGCAACTGAAGCCAGCATGTGATAAGGACAACCAGCTCCTATCAGTGCAATCACCCGCGGGGCCAGTTGGTGTGCATTTATAGTGGTACAGTGTAATAAACGAGACACAAGAAGGGGAGAGGAGACGAACCTCCTCTTCTTGTGTCTTGTCTCCTCTCTTCTTCTTGTGTCTCGTTTGTTCATGCTTTGCCACTATAGATGATCACCTGTGCCTGATAAGTATACTCATAAAGTGCATGCATGATTTTTTGAGTGGGTTGGACATGCACAGCTTAGTGTTTCTGCCTTTTATTAACTCCAAATGGGTGGCTTCATGATTGAGCTCTTCTAATGTACAGGTTACAACATAATAAACATTACATAAACGAAATATAACAAACATTACATACAAGGCATATTTCGCAAATTACTACCGATGTCATGGAAGTGCACAGTCGTATCTGTGGCACATAACAATTTAAAACTATCGGCTGACAACATAACAAGGACGTGCTCTTAATTACTTTATTCAAGTGTCTCTTTGCTGCATCAGACATTATGTAGAACAGGCATAGTATAAAAATATACCATCTGAAAGAGCTGCACACACTTGAACTTGTTTCCAGGCCAGTGATAACAATCAAAAAGAGCTGTACAAGCTGGCCTCACCATTTGTCTTAATTGCAAGTAAATACTTGACTAGCTGAGCTTATCAACTGTGTTAAAAGGCCAAAAGCAATGCTGCTTGGCAGCATCAAAACTTGCTGAACAAAGTGCTGAGGCCAGCAAATGACAGATGCGAGGAGGTTTGCTACCTGCTTCCCAATGTATCACTGATTCTGCTCATCAAAAGTAGGCACAGAGTTGTGTTGAATTTCTGGAGACAGCGCATATGTCTGACGGCCATCCAGACTTACCTAGCCTTACTTTCCTATGCTAAATCAGCCGTTTTCTTTGGCCAAAGCTACTACATCCACCAGCCTTTTATAGTACCACCTTTGCTTGGTGACGTCTCAAAAACACCACTTACTTGTGCCTTGCCAAACAATACTTATCACTAAATTCCTTTGGTGAAGCTACGGTGTCTACAATTGTATGACTATGATTATGAACATGTAATATTTTTGCAGTAGTACCATACCTCTGAAATTTAATTTGAATAGCAATTACTCTGGTGTTCCATTTATGACGGAAATTTGTCCTCAATTTAAAGTGGGATTGTACATTTCCGTTAACTTGCTCATTGACTCTGGTTGTTCCGAGTATTTGCTAATAAAAATAGTTTCTCAATCGATCAGCACTCGTGTAATTTTCGTCGTCATAAGTTTTCTTCTTTTTTTCCGTTTGATTTGGTTCTATTGCTTACACTGTAAATGGCATAACAAAAGAAAAGAAGTCACAGGAAGACAGCTGTTGGAGCTTTTGACTCCTTATGCAACATATGGCAGCAGGAGGATGATCTTTCGGGCAGCCAAAAAGTGAACGTTCCATTTTGCTTCCCACAGTTGCTTAGTAACCCCGCATCATACTTGCAAATAATAATGAACGTGCAAAACTTTCAGTGTCACGATCATTAGGGAGTGTGGCTCATGTGAAACCGAATGCTTGCTTTTCGAATGATCTGAAAGTTCTGCTTAAAGAGCTCTGCGCAGATACATTGTGTGCAAAATAAGTGTACAAATAACTGGAATGACACACTACTCAAAATGAAAAGACAGTGCTTGAAATGCTTTTTGAGAAGTTTTGAGGCAACTTTGCCACACGGTAAACTAGAACGACTGGTGATGCAGTGACTAATATGGCATTTGTAGTGCACCCAGGTTTTTCCATGACCCAGATAGTGCGGACATTTAGAGGGTGTTTTTGAAAGTCTGAATCAACACGCATTACACAAATGAAAATGTTATCCTACATATCACATTATTTATTGTGATATATATTTCGCACTCAGGTTTTCATTACATAGCATGTTATCATACACACATTACACAAATGAAAACGTTATCCCGCATCTCACATTATTTGCTGTGATATCTATTTTGTACTCGGGGTTTGATTACACAGCATGTTGTAATATCGTGCATCGTAGCCATGTTTATGTAGTGCATTTATTTTTGTTATACACACCACATTTTTAGAATCTACAAGACTATGTTGACATTCCCTTTATCTAAATGTAATAATTTCTATTTTGCTTATAAATATTATGTGTTTATCTGAAAAGACAAGTGTTTATATGTTGTGACGTCGCAGCGGCCTGTACTCATTGATGACTTATGACGCTATGTGTTTCTAAAACTACTAACGTTTCAAACAAACATTCCATTTTAAGTTCAGTGCTACGTTTCTCTTGTGCCTTTTTGATTCCTAGAGTTCGTGCTGCCTATTTAGCCATGCTTTGTTAGAGCTACGAGCCTGGATGGTGTCTTTAGGCTGCAATTCAGTGACAAAAACGCCATGGGTGGTGTCCCCAGATGGCACATAGCTAGGTTAGCATAGCTCTAGCACATAATCCATTGACGAGAAAGCCTGAATGGAATCCTGGTAATTGTCCTATCGATAGTGGCACGGACAACCAGGGCGCCATAAGCGGTGGCTCCTGCTCGTGCAGAAGCCATGGTGCACATGGAGATAGAAATCCAGTCAACCCTACCGTCATGGCATGGTGTTGTACTGTGGCTGCCATAGGAACAGGATGCTCGTAGGTTGTGACAATGTAATAAGGAAATGTGACAGTACGCTGCCATGTCAGTCGTCCCTGTTTATTTCCCATTTGGTCCCCATCACTGCGGATGCTCCAATGCTTCGGTCAACTCCGGTATCAACTGCACACGTCATCCTCACAGAAAATAAGGTTTCTATAACGCTATTTCTTGAAGTGTCAGAAACTCATGCTAATTGGTTAGGTCATTTCATTTCTTTCTTTACTTTAGTGAATTGTTTATTTTTGATAGCTCAAAGGGCCCCTAGGGGGCTTTACATAAAGGGTGAGTGTGTGCATTTCATTTAACATAGGTTAGTTCTTTAACAATGTGTTTAAAATGAAGAGGTTTCTTGTAGTCAAGAGTTCAACGAAAGTTCGTCTGGTCAGGCATTTCATTAGGTGATGATATACGGGCACTGACTAATTCTGATGTCATCTCAAGAGGGTTCTCATGAAGCATAGTTGAATTGGGTTGGTCATTCCAGTCTCTTGAGGTTTGCACAAAGAATGGAGATGAGTCATGGTTTGTCCTGGAGGAGGATACGTGGTGTTGTCGGGGTTGGTGCAGTTTGAATGGCGAAGGACTGGAAAAATGTTGGCAGTCCGGGGACGTACATGGGAGAACCTGTGGAATTCTACAAGACGGGACACTTTTCAGTGGAGTACAAGGTTAGGTAGGTTAGCTTGCAACGTTTGCTGGTACAGAAGTGTATGAACGATCAAGGAAATCAACCATGCTGTGCAATTTTGAATTCCTTATAACATGTTAATATGGTTAGTTCTGTGGGGATCCCAAACTACACATGTGTTCTTTCTACAATCGTTAGCCAGGACTGTTGTACTCCTTGGTCAAAGGCTTTATTAAATGAAAGCATGTATACATTTTATGTAGTTTACATATTTGTAGTTTACATATTTGTATTTACATATATGTAGTTTATATATTATGTAGTTTACATTTTATGTAGTTTACATATTTTATGTAGTTTACATACATGATACACATTCTAGTCATGAACACATCCACAGAGTTTAACCATATTACTCTCTGAAGTTAGTAACATATACCTTGAGATTTCCTTCCAGATGTTAGTGCACTGTTGCAACTATCTGAACCGCCTTTCCACAACTAATCTTTGACATTTCGCCGCGGATGCAGCTGCCACAGATATTAGCAGGTGCCAGCAGCCTTATTATCGTGAATGTCCGCATTTGGGAAAAACTGCGCCGCTATATGCCAATCGAACAGTCATGCTCAGACATAGCCATCACAGTTGTCTCTGGGGTGTTCAACGTTCAGGACACAGAAAAATGAATCTCGAAATTTAAGCACGCATAGCATGCTTCTCACAGCAGTGAATTAAGTTAGAAATACAGCGGCCCGGCTCGCCGCGACGGCACGTTTCGCTACTTTAAAGCGACGCACAGGTAATAAAAGACAATGTATTGAGCAGGACTATAAATCAAGTTCGACCAGCTGGGTCTTATTAACATGGATATAAACGAATGCCATCGGTCAATCACGCTTATTCTCCAACGGAATGCAACTGCTGGACACCCCGCGACACGGTCGATCTGTACTTGTTCCCAGTGCATATGGGACGAACGCGGCCCCGCGGATGAGTGAACACTCACCATAAAGATTCATAACAGCGCTTTCCTGACGAATGATAAAGCGCCCTATTTTAATGCCAGACATTTCCATTACGAAGGCCCTCATACTCCTTAGTTATCAAACAGGAGATCGCGAGCTCACGCGACTCCCCCGCATGCAGTGTTATGGGCTTCGATCGTGCAATAAAGGAATACCAACGGATAATACGTACAAGCGAAACAGCGTGAATTTCACAGAAAAGTTCAGACAACAGCACTTCACTTACTACGTAGCTTGAAAAAAACTCGCGGAGAACATGTACGGTGTGGGCTTTCGTTTGCAGCGTGGCTTGGCTGAGGAGCTTCACCATGTATTTTCACGAAAGCTTCGCGTCTCGCAAGAAAGAATAAGGTTTATCCTGTCACGGGGCTCATATTTATTCACTGCTGCACGAAACATTCGAGGTTGTCGTGTTCTTTTTCCTTGCCAACGCGCTAACAATCGGGCTAGCACACACGAACAGGGCAGCGGCGGCCAGGGCAGCCATTTTGTCGTCTGCTAACCCTCCTCCGGAGGGTTCTCCTCCAATCCGTTTGATGGCGTGACAATTTACGGGCATTGCCAATTCAACTATGCTTCATAAGCACCCTCTTGCGATGACATCAGACTTGGTCAGTGACCATATATCACCTCATGCAATGCCTGACCAGACGAACTTTCGTTGAACTCTTGACTACGAGAATCCTCTTCATTTCAAACATATTGTCAAAGAACTAACCTATGTTAAATGAAATGCACACACCCACCATTCACGTAAAGCCCCCTAGGGGCCCTTTGAGCTATCAAAAATAAACAATTCACTAAAGTAAAGAAAGAAATGAAATGACCTAACCAATTAGCATGAGTTTCTGACACTTCAAGAAATAGCGTTATAGAAACCTTATTTACTGTGAGGATGACGTGTGCAGTTGATACCGGAGTTGACCGAAGCATTGGAGCATCCGCAGTGATGGGGACCAGATGGGAAATAAACAGGGACGACTGACATGGCAGCGTACTGTCACATTTCCTTATTACATTGTCACAACCTACGAGCATCCTGTTCCTATGGCAGCCACAGTACAACACCATGCCATGACGGTTGGGTTCACTGGATTTCTATCTCCATGTGCACCATGGCTTCTGCATGAGCAAGAGCCACCGCTTATGGCGCCCTGGTTGTCCGTGCACTATCGATAGGACAATTACCAGGATTCCATTCAGGCTTTCTCGTCAATGGATTATGTGCTAGAGCTATGCTAACCTAGCTATGTGCCATTTGGGGACACCATCCAGGCTCGTAGCTTTAACAAAGCATGGCTAAATAGGCAGCACGAACTCTAGGAATCAAAAAGGCACAAGAGAAACGTAGCACTGAACTTAAAATGGAATATTTGTTTGAAACGTTAGTAGTTTTAGAAACACATAGCGTCATAAGTCATCAATGAGTACAGGCCGCTGCGACGTCACAACATAAGAACGCTTGTCTTTTCACATAAACAGATATTATCTATAAACAAAACAGAAATTATTACATTTAGATAGAGGCAATGTCAACATAGTCTTGTAGATTTCAAAAATGTGGTGTGTATAACAATAATAAACGAACTACAGTGAACACGGCTACGATGCACGATATGATAACATGCTGCGTAATGAAACCCTGAGTACAAAATAGATATCACAGTAAATAATGTGAGACGCAGGATGACGTTTTCATTTGTGTAATGTGTGTATGATAACATGCTATGTAATGAAACCCCAAGTGCGAAATAGATATCACAATAAATAATGTGAAATGTGGGATGACATTTTCATTTGTGTAATGCGTGTTCATTCAGACTTGCAAAAATACCCTCTAAATATTTGTACCATCTGGGTCGTGGAAAATCCTGGGTGCTCTACAAGTCCCATATTAGTCGCTGCATCACCAGTCATTCTAGTTTATCGTGTGGCAGAGTTGCCACAAAACTTGTCAAAAAGCATTTCAGACACTGTCTTTACAGTTTCAGTAGTGTGTCATTACAATTATCTGTACACTTATTTTGTACATAATATGTCTCTGCAGAGCTCTTTAAGCAGAACTTTCATATCCTTCAAAATTCAAGCATTCGGTTTCACATGAGCCATA
This sequence comes from Hyalomma asiaticum, assembly GCA_013339685.2. Classification (NCBI taxonomy): domain Eukaryota; kingdom Metazoa; phylum Arthropoda; class Arachnida; order Ixodida; family Ixodidae; genus Hyalomma; species Hyalomma asiaticum. The sequence goes on from CM023487.1 coordinate 98,036,303, forward strand.
CTCCCTAATGATCGTGACGCTACAAGTTTTGCACGTTCATTATTATTTGCAAGTCATGGCACTGGGTTACTAAGCAACCGTGGGAAACAAAATGGAACGTTTACTTTCTGGATGTCCAAAAGGTCATTGTCCTGACGCCGTATGTTGCAGAAGGGGTCACAAGCCCCAACAGCTGTCTTCCTGTGGCTTTTTTTCTTTTGCTATGCATTTACAGTGTAATTAATTGAACCAAATGAAACGAAAATGCAAAAAAGAAAGAACTTATGACAATGAAAATTACACGAGCGCTGATCGACTGAGAAACAATTTATTTTTATTAGCAAGTACTCGGAACAACCAGAGTCAATGAGCAAGTTAACGGAAATGTACAATCCCGCTTTAAATTGAGGACAAATTTCCGTCATAAATGGAACACCAGAGTAATTGCTATTCAAATTCAATTTCGGAGGTATGGTACTACTGCAAAAACATTACGTGCTCATAATTATAAACATACAATTGTAGGCACCGTAACTTCACCAAAGGAATTTAGTGAGAAGTATTGTTTGATAAGACAGAAGTAAGTGATCTTTTTGAAATGTTGCCAAGCAGGGGTGGTGCTATAAAAGGCTGGTAGATGTAGTAGCTGTCAGACATATGCACTGTTTCCAGGCATTCGACACAACTCTGTGCCTACTTTTGATGAGCAGAATCAGTGATACATTGGGAAGCAGGTAGCAAACCTCCTCGCATCTGTCATTTGCTGGCCTCAGCACTTTGTTCAGCAAGTTTTGATGCTGCCAAGCAGCATTGCTTTTGGCCTTTTAACACAGTTGATAAGCTCAGCTAGTCAAGTATTTACTTGCAATTAAGACAAATGGTGAGGCCAGCTTGTACAGCTCTTTTTGATTGTTATCACTGGCCTGGAAACAAGTTCAAGTGTGTGCAGCTCTTTCAGATGGTATATTTTTATACTATGCCTGTTCTACATAATGTCTGATGCAGCAAAGAGACACTTGAATAAAGTAATTAAGAGCACGTCCTTGTTATGTTGTCAGCCGATAGTTTTAAATTGTTATGTGCCACAGATACGACTGTCCACTTCCATGACATCGGTAGTAATTTGCGAAATATGCCTTGTATGTAATGTTTGTTATATTTCGTTTATGTAATGTTTATTATGTTGTAACCTGTACATTAGAAGAGCTCAATCATGAAGCCACCCATTTGGAGTTAATAAAAGGCAGAAACACTAAGCTGTGCATGTCCAACCCACTCAAAAAATCATGCATGCACTTTATGAGTATACTTATCAGGCACAGGTGGTCATCTATACTGGCAAATCATAAATAAACGAGACACAAGAAGAAGAGAGGAGAAAAGACACAAGAAGAGGAGGTTCGTCTCCTCTCCCCTTCTTGTGTCTCGTTTACTTACGCTGTACCACTATGAATGGACATCAACTGGTTGTCTTTTTCACATGCTGGCTTCAGTTGCACAGAACATAATGAAAGAAATAAACCAGTGTAAATGTAATGAATGATTGAGTAACAATAACAATATGCGAAAGCAAGCTTCACAGATGCACTGTAATACCCAGCTGTGATAAGAGGACGGTACGTAAGCATCGACGTTGTGGTGTTCGGTGTGCGGGGCCGAAATTTGAAGTGCGCGGGCTTGCCGTGATAATGATCGGTGTGCGGTGCCGACGAAGTGCGGCCGCGCACGTGGTTCGTGCGCGATCACGAGACTTCAGCTCGAGCGACGGGGCCGAACAGCTGAGCGAACGACAGGACGACTGGGACTCGACGGGAGCGGATCGAACGCCGGGCCTCGTCCCGGTTTCCTACAGTGACGCGGTTCCTGCTCGGCTGGGCCTCGCCCCGGCTTTGGTGACCGCCGACCTGTACGCTCCTGTGCTTGGGCCACGCTCTGAGCAGACGCTCCTGTGCTTGGACTCCGCCCCGAGCAGACGTTCCTGTACTTGGGCCACGCCCCGGGCAAACGTTCCTGTACCTTGACCTCGTCCCGAGCAAACGTTCCGGCACTTGGGCCACATCCCGGTGCTGGTGCTGTGGTTACCCTAGCTGGGCAACGTCCCGGTTCTGCGTACGGGTACTTGGGCCGCGCCCCAGCGGTGCTGCGGCTGTTCTCGGAGCTGGGCCACGTCCCGGCGCTGTGTCCCGTACTCCGCCCACACCTCGACGCATTGTCGTGCCTGAGCCACGTCTCGGCGCATGCTCTTGAGACTCGGGCCTTAGCCTCGAGTCTCCTGGACGGAACGAGTACCGCTTTAACGAGTGCTACCTTTGCATAAACTGTGAGTGGCAACATTTTGACTGCCGGTGCGCTGGAACCTCCTAATCTTCGTTTGTGTATCATTCGCATTTGTCCCAAGTCCTTTGTCTGTCCCATAAACGTGTCCCTCTGTTCGTCTGGGTTCTTCCTTCGTGCGTCTGGCTGACCTGCGCCCACATCACAGCCCACACCTGCCTGTATAAACTCTCTCACAGACACTTGCGGATAGGCCAGTGTGTTAAATATTAACGTGGTGTTAACGCGGCCAGACCGTTGGATGCCTAATTACAGGCTTCATGAGTCCGACGACGTAAGTAGTGCTGTCAGTGGTCGTATTGGTGTTCACTGCGAGATTGCGGCTGTTGCCCCCATTTTTTTAAAATGTGACATGCTAGCAAGAAGCAACAGCCAATTGACGCGTGAAATTTTTGAGGCCCACAACACTGCATTGTTAAAAAATAAGTGTGTTAAAAGATAAGTGTGTTAAAAGATAAGACAAAATGAAGTTGTGTCTTTCTGTTAACACGCCGTGAATTACCATTCTTGCCATGTGCACAGAGTATCATGTAATGATGACCTTCCCATTTATTATTTTATGTTTATACAGTTATTTCAGTATTTTTTTAAATTTTGGTTTGTGTTTTGCTTGTGACATGGCAATATTCCGCATGTATTTACGTATGTCTTTTGCCACAATTAAGTCATTTGCTAGTCAGCGCTGCGTGGCGTGATTCTTGTTTTTCAACCATCCTTGTTTCACATTGTCTTGCTTAGTACACAAGGGGGGTCTTTCACGAAAGGCTACATGCGTGTGAGTAGTCAAAGCAGTGCGCCGGCAGCTCATGGTGCCAACAAGTGGAGAGGAGCAGTTCAATTGATTATCGTATCAAATATGTGTGGTTAGAAGCAGTAGACTGCCCAAAAAGAGAAGCCATTTCGCCATGTAGGGGTGCAGGTCCAGCATGTAGTGGGCTACTTGGTTGAGCATAGTTGGCTATTTCAGCACGCTGCTCAAACACCGAAATGACAAACCAAAAAACATGCTTGAACAGAAAAGCGCTCTCATCCCGTCCACCCTTTTTTGTTTTCTCGTATGTCATTCTTGTGTCTGAGCAAGCTATACGTGGCTCTTTCAACCATCAAGGTGTGATGCCACAGGCAGACATTTTTCATCCTGCATCCAACTTTTGGCACTTCAGGTAGCTGCAGCAGATCACAAGCCACACACACTGTTCTCCTCAACGAAGGACCCTTCTATATTGCAACAAAATCATTGACATGGAAAAATAAATACTGCTTTCCTTGCCAGTTTCTCAAGTTCTTTTATGCAGCTGCAGAGTACAATTACGTGTCAGTGCTGAAGTGGTGGATGCTTAGACATATTCATAATTGCAGGGGTTTTACACGCCAACCCACAATATAACAGTGTAGTGGAGAGCTCTGAAAATTTTGACTGTCTGGAGTTCTTTAACGTGCACTGATAGCACAGAGCATAGGGGCCCCGAGAATATTCACTTCTATTGAAAAGGCGACCACTGTGCTAGGATTGAGCACACATTCTTCTTAAAATTAAGCCGAGCACCGCAACCACACTACCACCGCTGCAGCCATTCGTAAGCATTTCTACTGTATTGCTGTCATGAGACAGTTTAATATTACGGTAATGAATGTGACAGGCTGGCTGACAAAGACGGGGCATCCTGTGCACTATGTTCGTATCTCTAGCAGTACTTCTCTGCAAGCAAGGCAGCAAGTTGGGCGAGTTGGTATAACGTCATGGTGGAACAGCGCGCACACACACGGACCGAAGCGAAGAAGAGACGACACGAGCGCTGACTAATAACTGAAAGTTTATTGAAACGATAGCACATATATAAGGAGGAAACACACGTGAACATAATGGTCATGACATACACAGCGGCTAAGTGCAACAAAACTGATTGTCCTTATGTGCCTTCTAAAAACCGGATCTCTTTATCTAGGAGATTGAGCGACGCTTGGCTTATGCAATTCTCTCCCCCTTTTTTTATAAGAAATGCTTCCATAATCTCTCTTATGGTGCGACTTTTATGTCTGATAAGATTGATTGGTTGGTGGGGTTTAACGTCCCAAAACCAGCTCTGATTATGATAGACGCCGTATAGTGGAGGGCTCCGGAAATTTCGACCACCTGGGGTTCTTTAACGTGCACTGACATCGCACAGCACACGGGCCTCAACATTTCGCCTCCATCGAAATGCAGTCGCCGCGGCTGGGATTCGATCCCGCGACCCTCGGATCAGCAGCCGAGTACCATAACCACAAGACCACCGTGGCGGGGCTTGCCTGAAAAGAACAGATGTGTTAGTGAAGATAGGATTACAATCACATCCCCTGCAATGGGCGGCCAAATGAGCATAATCTCTTTTCTTCACTGCAGACTTATGCTCATTCAATCTCGTATTCAGGCATCGGCCTGTTTGGCCGATGTAAGCTGCACCACATGACAACGGAATATTGTAAACTACCTCAGTGGCGCAGGGAACGGCACACTTATCTTCGTCATGTTTAATTCCACACCCTCCTTTCTTATTGTTACTTGTGCTCTCAACTTTCTTCTGCACAGCCGCACAGATGATACCCATCTTGACGGGCGCAGAGAATGCCACCTTTACCCCAAAACGCCTAGCTACCTTCTTAAGACCATGAGACATCTTATGGACATAAGGAATCACTGCAACTTTTTCTGGAGTACTTCTCTCACCTTTGTCTGTGTCTTTCCCTTTCTCTTGAGACTTAACCCACTTAATGAGCTTTTTGGCGGTCATTATGAGCACGGAATCCGGATACCCTGCCTTCCTTAATCTGTGAACCTGATCCAGAAAACTATCTAACATCGTCTCGGGGCACGAGCGTGACAAAGCCGCGCGCAAGCAAGTGAAGGCCACACCATTTTTGATTAACTTCGAGTGGCCAGACCCGTAATCAAGGAGAGGCTTCCCTGTCCTAGGGTTATAACGCCAACACACATGATCCTTATCAAACTCTAATTGCAAATCTAGAAATTGTAATTTATTCTCACAAGGCAATTCCATAGTGAATTTTAACCCATAACCACATTCTTCGAAAACCTGCATGACCCATCCAGTCAACTGTGCAAAGTTATGACTTTTTACTACAACCAGGTAGTCATCTACATACCTGCAAATTAAACTGACCTCATTCTGTAACCTTTCATTCACAGCCCTATCATCAAAACTAAGAAGAATGTTGCTAAGAACAGGAGCAACTTTGGAACCTATACATACCCCCCTGCGTTGCAAAAACAACATGTTATGCCACCCTACGATAGTGGACTTGCAATACATCGATAACACTTCCAAAAAAGACTCAATAGAAATACCACAGTCGTTCCTGAATCCAGATTCCTGAATCCTTGAGTATAGATGTGACGGACCTCTACTACTCACTACCCCATAACCAGTTGATGAAATGTGTTAAATCCTGTATTTGTGCGAATGATGAATCTCATCATCAATGATGAATTTCAAATTATTATTTTTAATTATCGGAGTGCTGTTACTGCGGTGACTATTTTCTTTTTGTACGGTGCTGTCAACTAGTCAAGTGTTTCAATGAGAGGTTTTTGCCACAGTCCTTTCTGTATAACAGAATGAAAATAAACTTGATTTGATTATCGTCGTCTGCCCACTAGGTATCTCTGTTAAGGTAAAGCTGCAGAAAACTGCCCTGTGGCCATAAAAATGAGCTTGCAAGGTAGTTTAAATGCGCACATTTTAACACAACCCAATAAAATTTTGAACATTAGAAATGTCTAAAAAATTCTTTTTGCACATCTGGCACAAACACTGATCTTGATGTTGCAGAGCAGGACTCCAAACAACCATTCAGAGTGGAATTCAACCAAAGCAGTTTTAACGAGTTGAACGAGAAAGAGTCACTTTACATTGCTGCTCATAAAGGACAACTGATGTCAGTATACAGACTGCGCAGTAAGAGAGCATGCCGCGGGACAACAGGGACACACTCTTAACAAAAACATGTTGTGAAGTGCAAATCACATGAAGTGCCTTAAGGAGACGCGAAATGCTATGATTGGGGCGTCCATTTATATGTAGCCCCAACATCATTTAAGTAAATGGCAAGGGACCTGTTTATTATTTTTTTTCCACGCACACAGTAGCAGATTTCGTCATCTTACTACCGCAACCGACACCTTAAATGTGAATTTAAATCACATGGTTCGCCGTAAGAGTTAGCTACTGCGTCAAATTGAAATAATTGAAACGTTGATGCGGTTCGCCGGGGGAATTTACAAAGAAATAGCCCGCGATGCATTGGAACAGCTGCCGTAACGGATACGAATCGACTGCCTAAACGGGCCTTTTTCACCGTTATCGGGCCTTATGATAACGATCGAGAACGACGTCGCTGCCATGCGGTTCAAAAATTGAATCAATTTGGTTGAGTTCATTCAGCTATCGACTGGAACGACAGCACTCAGGTGGGACCTAGAAATTTGATTCTGATGCGTGGATTTCGAATGATAGCACATCCGGATAGCACAAAGCTGCGATCGGATCGATGGGCCGCGGTAGCGAAAACGGGACTAGCTCCAGGAGCGTCCGACTGGTAAATGTCGACCTGAGGCTTGGTTTCTGCCCAAGTGCGACTGATTGAGGAGCACAACGCCACAAAGACGCGATTGCTTTCTGCTAAGTCCGCGTTCCTGACCGCGAAAGTAATGGTGACGGCGCTACAGGTTTGAAACCATCGTCACGTTCAACGCGCGGTGCCCAGCAGCAAACCAATAGCGTTAGCCGCTAGATGCGCATTACAGCACGAAATACGCCAGGCAGGCTCGGTACGTACCTCGGAGCGCCTAGTTCACACGTCAATTCCGTTACACGCACACACTGGTTTTCCTTAGAACGCACAGGATCTCGCAACACATCGTTGGTGCACGCACACGGGCTGAAACAGCCTTTCACGTCGCAGCAAATGTTAAGGTTGCGGGCATTTGGTGGTGTCTGTGATTGAAGCAAGTATTTTGGTCTGGTATACACTTCAGTGCAGCTCGTGACTTCATTCGGGAAAAGCGGCACGGGGCTTATGTCCGCACGTCCCATCATTGTACATGCTAGCAGACGCTGTTCAGACGGGTCGACCCTCCTCCGGGCAGCCATCTTGGGTCGCCCAGTGCACCCCCTATAGTCCGTGGGCATCGCGAATACACCACGCTGGCCGTTTATGAAGTGTGGTTGATGAACGCCTTCCTTTCACGCTTCGTCCACTAGGCGCGGTTCCCGTTTAAATCTCACAGTATCTCGGCTTGCGTCGGACTTTTCGCTTCTAACATAATTTTCTTTACACAGAATGGGACTACTCGGTGAACCATGACAAAAGTGAACACGTGTTCATGGTTACTGTTATCACCTTTGATTAGACTCATCGTCGTGCGATTTTACACTCGGGACAATGATTCTGAGAAGGGGTTTGTGAAAAGAAAAAACAAAAGCTTTTGTCTCGCTTGTGCTAACATGCAAAATCACTCCGTTAAATGCACTTTTATGTCAATTTAGTGATTTCTGGACGTTAAGCGCACTTGGGAAAAAAATTCACAGCATATCCACGGAGAGAATGATCATGAGTGGGCGAAGCTCCGGATGTGTATCGTAGATCGTGCCGAGTTCCGGATTAATTTAGTTAACGCGCACGCTACGAATCCTTATTGTTCAACTACGCACAAGTGAAATCTCCCACCGGTGCTTCATTGCAAGTGAAGGTCCAGTGCCTCTCTCTCTCTCTCTCTCTCTCTCTCTCTCTATATATATATATATATATATATATATATATATATATATATATATATATATATATATATATATATATATATATATATATGGGTGGCCGGTGAACGGTTCTCCAGCGCGAGCAGTTGGTATTTTTCCTTCCAGAAACTCGCTAGAAGACGCTGCCTGCGTCAAGCGTGTCTCTCGCGGGTGAGGGCGCGATCTCCTTCTTTGCGAGCTGGTAGCGCGTGCGTCGAAGTAGTAGCGTTTTCCTAGTAGCGCGCTCCTAGCAGCGCGTTCCTAGTAGGTAACGCGCTACTACAACGGACGGACAGACCCAAACCTTAAAGGGCCCATGACAGCTATTTTTTTGTTGGATACTTTTATGTTCTAATGAGTAGAACAGTGTCTTGTAATCACGGCATGGAGTGGCAAATTCTCTAGCGTGAAGTCTAATTAGTCACAGCATCGTTAATTTTGTTCAGTTTTATTGAAGCTTCGAAACGCGCGCCAAAAACTGCAAGAAACTAGCGCCGCGGGACTAGCGCGGTGTGTCGTAAGTGAGCGCATTCACTGATCACTTGAGCTCAAGATTCGGTGACGTTGCGGAGAGCGCGAGCGCCAGACCAGCTCGCCACACTCGCTTTGCATCATAGCGTGCGTACAATGTACGCTTAAGGGACCAACACGGAGAGGAAGCAGAAAAATACGGCTTTTGGCGTGGACTCCGCGATCGGCTGCGAGAGCCGATCTTGGAGGCCACGCTCGGAGGCCATAGCGCGGCGCGCCCGTGTCTCTCTGTGACGTCACGATATCAACTTACAAAAGTGAAACGTCACAGATGGCCCACAAACTACGTCATACTAGTGACGATATCGCGAGGTGCCGCAAACCCAGATGAGCATTTCTGGTCACTTTAAATACATATTAAAATATCTTAACGACAACTTTCGCCGTTAATACTTGGCCACAAGTGCCTTCAGCTGTTCGACAATCAAACAGCACAAACATATCGGGTTTGAAATTTTGGCGTCACGGGCCCTTTAAGGAGCTTCGCCCCTAAAACATATTTCTTTACGTGAACTAGGGTTGACCGCTAGGGGGTTGGAGAGAGCGGACGCACTTCTTGTGGTGTCCGCCAACTTTTAATGATTGTGGCGAAATACGCACTTTACGAGAGTGAAATCATTAGCAACGATTTTTGAAGGCCAACCACCCTCACCGACACCAACAGTCTATTCAGGGGAGCCATTTTTGGCCGCAAAGCCACTTTTTGTTGGGACTGCGCTAACAGCAGTGCTAAGCCCAACGCTCGACTCGGCGACGCCATTACTCCCGCCGCAACCGTGGCCGGAGCTCAAGTCTCAACGAGGGGAGTGCAGGCCCCTTGACTCGCATCGCATCTTTACGCGATGGAGGTCACAGTGGAAGGCGAAGACATCTCTGTAAAGGAAATTGCAGAAGAACAAGGCTGGAAAACGACCCATGCACGTAACAAGAAGAATAGAGCGTCCGACGCGGACGTCGAACGCGACAAGCAAGGGGACGCGAAACCAGCAGACGCCGACCAGCATAAGAGACGAGCGTCTAAGAACATACAGAAGATGAACGTGGCACCCTAGGAGCCACACTTGCCAAAAGAGGACATCAAGGTCATTATCCGACCCAAGGATGGCTTTAACACGGCTGGATACAGCGTTTCTCAGATAGGCGACTGCATACTGAGAGCAACAGGGCTGAAGCCCGAAGAAGTGGTGAAGGACTCTATTCGCATCAACGAGAGGCAGAAGCGTTGGATAACGGGCGCGAGCGTCGGTCTCGCTCGCGTTCCCGCTCCCGCACCCGCTCCCGGTCGATGACCCGCACACAGGGTGATGGACCCCAGACGAGGACCAGTTCAGGACCCAGAGCCCGGAGCAGGTCGACCTCCAGCCCGTGCTCGAAAGAGCAGATATATACAGTCAGATGAAGGACTTCTGCATTCATGACGGCGCCGGAAGACACGTCGAAAGGGATCATCCGAGGGATACCGGACTACGATACCCCCGAAGACATTGAGAAAAGCCTAGTCAACGAGAGGAACCCGGGCATATTACACGCCAAGAGAATGGGTCGCACGAATCACGCTATCATTGTCTTCCAAGGCATGTACGTACCACGTTACGTGTACTACCGGAGTTGCGAGTACCGATGCGTACTCACAAGAAGCAATATGAAACGTGTTACGCGTGCGGGAAACTAGGACACAGATCGGACGTCTGCCCACAGCCGCAAGTGAAAAGGTGCCGTGAATGTGGCAGCGCCGAGCCCACCCCCATCATCGGTGCGAGCCTAAGTGCCTACTCTGCGGCAGGGACCATCCGACTCGTTACAGGAAATGCAAGGCCAGGTTTAAGACCCCGTACTTGATCAAGAAGCGACAATGGGAGCGAAAGCTGCAAGAAAACGCCTCGAGAGAACGACAACGCACGGAGAACGAAAAGCGCGTTGACAACGCCGCAGCGTTGGATAACGGGCGCGACGAAGATTATAGCGCCTAGCGTCGCAGTCCTGTTGCTCGTGGATCCGCAGGCGCGCAAGCTGCCTAGCTTCTTCCGCTCGCTAGGTGATATCGTCAGTAGTCGCCTCGTTGTCACCAAGTTCATGGGGAAGCATTGCGTCTAATGTTGTAACCTCACGGCCGTAAACGAGAGAGAGAGAGAGAGAGAGAGAGAAAACATTTATTTAAACGAAATGGGGGAGATTCCTCGTAGGGTGGAGCCCTTAGTTCAGGGCCCCATTGGCTCGCGCCACTCCACGTGCTCGTAAACGAGACTGAAAGGTGTCTTGCGAGTGGTTTCTTGACGAGCCGTGTTGTATGCGAAAGTGACATAAGGTAAAATCTCGTCCCAGTTCTTATGATCTGCGTCTACGTACTTGCTTATAATGTCAGCCAGTGTTCTGTTGAGTCGCTCCGTCAGCCCGTTCGTCTGGGGGTGGTAGGCCGTTGTCTTCCTGTGGGCTGTGCCACTCAGCCGTAGAACGTTGTTCAAAAACTTCGCCATGAACGCTGTGCCCCTGTCTGTGATCACTACGGCAGGAGCGCCATGCCTTAAGACGATGGATTCCAGAAAAAATCGTGCAGCCTCGTCCGCTGTTCCCCGTCTAAGAGCACCCGTCTCGGCGTATCTTTGAGGTAATCCGTTGCGACAATGATCCATTTATTGCCGCTAGCAGACACTGGAACGGGCCCCAGAAAGTCCATGCCTACTTGTTCAAATGGTGTAGATGGTACTCGCACAGGATTCAATAACCCGGCTGGCTTGACGGATGGTGGTTTGCGGCGCTGACAGTCGAGGCATGTCTGAACGTGATGTTTCAGGATAGCAGCAAGTCTTGGCCAGTAGTAATTCTGCCGAATTTGTGCCAATGTGCGAGTGTAGCCCAAGTGCCCAGCAGTCGGCTCGTTGTGGCAGGCGTGTAAGATCTCATTTTGAAGTGATGATGGTACAATGAGCAAGTAGTCGCTGCCACTAGATGAAAAATTCTTCTTATATTGTACGCTGTGGCGCAAACAGTACGACGCCAATCCTCTTGCGAATAACCTTGGCACTTTGGTGGTTCGGCCTTCCAGGTAGTCAATGAGCGGCAGTAATTCAAGGTCGTCTCGTTGCTGGCGTGAAAGATCGGCAGTATCCACGATTCCCAGAAAAGCGGTGCCGTCATCATCTTGTGCTACCGTCTCAACAGGAGACCGAGAAAGACAGTCGGCATCGGCGTGCCGCTTTCCCGACTTGTATGTGACAGCGAAGTCGAACTCTTGGAGTCGAAGACTCCAGCGTGCGAGATGACCGGAAGGATCTTTCAGATTCAGGAGCCAGCAGGGCGAATGGTGATCGGTAACAACGGTGAAACGCCGACCGTACAAATATGGACGGAACTTCAGAACTGCCCAAACCAGGGCGAGGCATTCTTTTTCAGTCGTGGAGTAGTTAGCTTCCGTTCGGGACAGCGTCCTGCTGGCGTAAGCGATCACCTTTTCGCTGTCGTCCTGCCACTGTACGAGTACCGCACCTAGGCCGGCATTACTAGAATCTGTGTGCACTATCGTCGGGGCGTCTTCATCGAAGTGCGCTGGCACAGGAGGCGTTTGCATGCGTTGTCGGAGCTCGTGAAAAACCCGCACCTGGTCTTCGCCCCCCGTGAAAGTGTGTCTTGCCTGGTAAGCTGTGTTAAGGGCCATGCGATGCGTGAGAAATCTGCAATAAATCGTCGGTAGTACGCGCAGAGGCCCAGAAAAGTCGTACGGCCTTTTTGTCTGATGGGGTCGGGAAATTAGCGACTGCAGCAATTTTTCCGGGATCAGGTCGGACTCCATGCCTGCCGACGACGTGGCCAAGAAACTGAAGCTCTTCGAAACCAAAATGACACTTTTCAGGCTTTAACGTCAGACCGGCAGAGCGTATCGCTTCAAAAACTGTTTTCAGTCGCTGTAAGTGTTCGTCGAACGTTGCCGAGAAGACAATGACGCCATCCAAGTATGAGGGGCTCACCCTCATTACCGGCCCCTCCTTGCCAACGCGAGAGGTAACAGCGTTAGTGTAGACACCACACCGGACTTAACCTTCACGAGAAACATTAGCGATTCACAGTGACGAACACGCACAAGTCTGGGTAGTGATCAGTTCATAATAGAGATAAGTTAGAGCGGGACCGTACAAGACTAGAGGTAAACAGCTCAAATTGGTCGAGTGGGACAAGTTTAGAAGCATAAGCGAGGCGGAAACAGCAGAGGAAGCAAGTTACCGATATTTGGGAATGGACCGCTCATTGAAGAGGGACATTGCTGCGGCAACGCGAACGGTCCCACCGGAGGCGGAACTCGAAGTCATAGATTGCAGGTTATTACATATGTGGGACGCCAAGCGGAGCTTGCAGGAAAGGTGGAAACGGCAAAGGCATAATAGATCACTTACGGAGAAGATTGCAAAGCTAAACAGGGACATTAAGAGTCACACGCAGCAGCTGTGCCAGCAACAGTGGGAAAGTACCTGCAGTAATATGGAGAACCAGCTAGGGTTCACCAAGACGTGGAACTTGCTTAGGTACATGCTAGATCCGGAAGAGTCGAAAACCGCTTGCAGAACATTAACAGAATCATACATGCGTACGAAGGCTCGGAACAGAACATATTACGGGAGCTCACGGAACGGTACGTTAGCTCTGCCGCATCAGAACTGCATCCTGATTACGGAGGCGCAGTCAACGAGTATCTGGACAGTCCGATCAGTGAGTCCGGAATCAGGGCTGTGTTACAAAAGCTTAATACGAAATCCGCGCCGGGTCCCGACGGGATCACAAACAAAACACTCAGGAATCTCGACGATAAATCGATAACAAAACTCACAAATTACGTCAACGCGAGCTGTGAAACCGGACGGGTACCACAACAATGGAAAACTGCGCACGTAGTGCTAATACCGAAGCCAGGCAAGCGACTACAGCTAGAGAATCTCAGACCAATCTCGCTGACGTCGTGCTTGGGGAAGGTAATGGAGCACGTGGTCCTCACAAGGCTGACAAACTACCTCGAGGACCACGACCTGCTTCCTCACACGATGCTAGGGTTCAGGAGAAACCTCTCTACGCAGGACGTGATGCTGCAGATAAAACACCAGGTGATAGATAGTCCAACCACGTCCACCAAGGCCATACTAGGCCTGGACCTTAAGAAGGCCTTTGACAACGTAACGCACGCAACCGTATTGGCCCAAATGCAAGAACTCGACCTCGGCGAACGAACGTACAACTACGTTGGAGATTTTGTCACGCATAGAAAGGCAAAGCTTACTTTTGGGGGGCTCACTTGCGAAGCGATAGATTTGGGTAGCGCCGGCACACCACAGGGATCGGTTATATCGCCTATGCTCTCAACATAGCTCTCGTGGGGCTGCCAGCCAAGCTACAAGAAATCGAAGGGCTCATTCACAGCCTTTACGCCGATGACATTACACTGTGGGTTTTGGAGGGCTGCGACGGGCACATAGAACAAACGTTGCAACGTGCGATCGAGACAGTTGAGCAATACTTAAAAAACACCGGTCTGAGCTGTTCCGCGGAAAAATCAGAACTTTTACTTTACAAACCAACGCGAAGAGGCCGCAAGCCGAAAGGCGCAGTGAACGATGAAGGTCCCGGTATACAACTGACGACTTCCGACGGGCAATTCGTGCCCAGAGTAGATACAATACGCGTTCTGGGCTTACACATCACCGCAAATGGCCACCACGGCGAGACCATCAGAAGACTGGAAGGCGCGGTCGCTCAGACCATCAGGTTACTGAGACGCATAGCTAACCGGCACAGCGGCATGAAAGAGGGCAACATGATCCGGCTGGTTCAGGCCTTCGTAATGAGCCGAATAACGTACGTGGCACCCTACCTTAAGTGGCACATAGCAGAGAAGACGAAGCTGGATGGCTTAATCAGAAAGGCTTACAAACAGGCGACAGGGCTCCCGATCACCACAAACACGAATGCGTTACTAAATCTTGGTCTACACAATACGCTGGGCGAGTTGATATGGGCGCAGAACATAGCGCAATATAAACGCCTTTCCAAAAGCACGACGGGCAGAAACATACTAGAGAAGTTGGGGATCGGGTATCACGCTCAACACGGTATCAAACTCGACGTCCCACGTAACGCCAGGGATAGGTTAGTCGTCCTTCCCTTGCCGAAGAACATGCATCCAGTATACCACCGAGGTAGGAGAGAAAAAAGAGCCCAGAATATCCAAAGGAAGTACGTCAGCAGCAAAGACACGGTGTTCGTAGACGCGGCCAGATACGCGCGCAGGCGCGGCTTCGCAGCCGCGGTAGTAGATCACAAGAACGCTTGCATCACGAGCGTCACGGTACGCACAGAGCACGTGGAGACGGCGGAGGAAGTGGCTATCGCACTCGGGGTGGCCACCACCGCGGCCGACGTCGTCATTAGCGACTCGCAGACAGCAGTCGGCAACTTCGCCAACGGCCGCGTCTCCCCGGAGGCGTTACGAATTTTGCTTGCGGGAAAAAACGAGGATAGGGACGTTTACATCTTGTGGGCGCCCGCACACACCAGCTCGCTCGCCGGGAATGAGGCGGCGCACGGGGCGGCTCGAGGGCTTACGGACCGAGCTGCCACCGTCAACACGGCCGCCGCGACGTCGAGTGGGGAGTGGGAGTGGGAGGATCGCCTCACCAGTTTCAGGGACATAACGCAGCACTACAGATTGGCCAGGTGCAAATTTCCACCACCACACCAAAAGCTGAACAAGAAACAGGCGGCCATGTGGCGACAGCTGCAGACACGCACTTTTCCGAACCCGGTGATCTTAAATCTCTGTTACATGCCCACACAGAACACAAGAGTAGAACGAAATGGGTTCTAGACTCAGATAGGCGATGCTGCAGCGGACGGACTCATTGATCTACAAATTGACAGTCTCTCGAAGTCATCACAAACATGAGGCCGACACGAGAACACACACTGGACAAGTGATTTACTATGAAGGGAAATTATTCCCGCTAAATCACCACATAGCACAATAGATCGTAACTGCCAGAGAAATCACTTAGTTAATTAGGCACCAATGTTGTAAAAGAAGCCTTTCAAGGCTACGTCAGAATCTGCATAATAAGCCTTCCGCCCTCTCTGTTTAATAAACGGTGCACTAAAATAACAGCTTATCAATCTTAGAATATCTTAACTTGCTTCATATCCAACCTCCGCCACGATGCTAAGACATGCGTAGGAACCTCCCATTAGGGTAAACTGACAAGACATGAGTCAGGCTCTACAAGCATAACGCAAGGGGAGTTCTCTTTCTCGCTTATCTACAAGGCCGTAACACTTCCGCTAAATCAGCAACCGCTTCCAAGATCGCGACGATCAACGGACACATGGAATGTATTCATCACGGCGCTTCCGTGAGTGAGAGCTAGGCTGATACGCATCCCCCCGCCTCGTGCGCTACCCCCCCTCCCCCCCCCCCGCCAACTTTATACTTCTTTCCCTGAGACAACCACCTTGCCGCGTTAAAGAGAAAAAAAAAGAAAAAAGAAAGGAAAGCGCGCTTTGTGAAAACTACGCGAGACGGCGAGTCAAAGGCGGCGGAAAATGCCACGAGGCAGACGACGCTATTAGACATGGCGTCCTGGTATTCGGAATCAGCAAAAATCCTTCATCGCGGACATTCTGAATGCATCGCACTAGTTCTCGAGACGGGGCAAGAGGAACCTGTTCGTAAACACATCGGCGACCCGGCCACCCAGACGACTTGGCCACATTTTTGTAGCAGTCCGAAGGGTCTCGGGTTCGAATCCTCGAGTGCCTGTGCCCCCTTTTTTTCTTTTTTTTCTGATCTTTTCCTTCTTTTGTCTATCCTGCTCCTCTTTAATATTGATACCCTCGCCTAACCTAACATCTGTGAAAAAACTCTCCCCCAACGGAGCATTTGGACAAGATGCGTAAGGGCTCTCAAAACCACCATGCCTCATCTGCGTAACTCAACTGCGCACCAGAACAGGAACTGGCCTCCCTGGTGCAACACCATGGCCAACACCTCCCAAGTGACCGAACCATCCGAACTCTGGACCGACGACGGTGACATCAACGGAGCTTCTAGCCGCGGATGCGACCACGAGGGGATAGGAACAAAAGGCTCGGAAAGCTGCTGGACTCGGACAGGCAACCATTGGAAACTAAAAGTAGCGACTCTTAACACGCGAACTTTTTCTAAGTCAAGCCAGACTAGCTGAACCACTAGAAGAATTAAGGGGTATTAGCTGGGATATTATAGGCCTTAGCGAGGTAAGGAAGCTAGGAGAAGGATACTTATCGCTTAATGAAGGGCATGTTCTCTGCTATAGAGGACTGCCAGTGAAGCGCGAATACGGGGTGGGATTCCTTATACGCAAAGGCATAGCAGGTAACATTGAAGAATTCTATAGCGTCAGTGAAAGGGTAGCAGGTATCGTGTTAAAATTAAATAGGCGATAAAAACTAAAGCTAATACAATGTTACGCACCAACGACCAGCCACAAGGACGAGGCTGTAGAACAGTTTGATGAGGATGTGGAAACGGCAATGAACAACCCTTACAAAAATGCTATATATGGCGATATCAGGAATTGGGCATATGTGGCTATATATGGCACATCCCCATACGTGGCCGCATTTGCTTCAATCCTGATAGAAACAATATGGCAATGAAAGGCCAACACGAAGAATGTCATGTAAGACTTTGATGCATATTGGGCAAATACGGCCACGTACCATATATAGCCAGGCATGCATATCTGGCCATATATGCATATCTGGCTATATATGGCCCCTGTCCGTACGTGGCCGTATTTGCCCAATGATAGGCGTTACATTAAGAGATAGAAAGAGAGCCGAATGGGTCAGAGAACAGACGGGAGTCGCCGGCATAATAACAGACGTTAAGAAGAAAAAATGGACATGGGTAGGCCACGTGATGAGAAGGATAGGTAACCAATGGACAGTTAGAACGACGGAATGGATACCCAGAGAGGGCAAGCGTAGCCGAGGACGACAGACAGTAAGATGGGGGAACGAAATCAAGAAATTCGCAGGCGTCAAATGGAATCAGCTCGCGCAGGACAGGCAAGAATGGAGAGGATTGGGAAAGGCCTTCGTCCTGCAGTGGACATAAGATAGGCTGATGATGATGATGATGATGATGATTAAATACCCAATAAAGTGGACGGGGGGGGGACGACCGCCTTCCTAGCTCAGCGGTAGAGCATGGCACGCATTATACGAAGGTCGTGTGTTCGGTTGCCACCGAAGGCAGGTTTATCTTTTCGTCTACTTTCATTCATTTCTACTCACTTCCCCCACAATGACAATATTACAATTAAGAAACTTTAATAACTTCCTCTGTGCCTTCCTAGGCTTCGTTGTGTATTGGTTCATAAAGGTGTTCCTAAAAATAAACGAGCCCTATATATATATATATATATATATATATATATATATCTTGCGAGCTGCATCATTCCGATCTGGTGACGAGGTAGTCCTGTTGACGCCCTTGCGCACTCCTGGTTTATGTGACAAGTTCCAGCCAAAATTCATCGGGCCATACATTGTACTGGAGCAGACATCACCCGTCAATTATCGTGTGACTCCGGTTGTCGCCCGTGCAGACCGCCGTTGCCGCGGCACTGAAATCGTTCACGTCTCCCGCATGAAACTTTCATGCGGCGTTATCCGTCACCGTGAGCTGCGGCCAGGATGGCCGCTTTCATGCGGGGGGGGGGGGGGGGGGAATAGTGTGGGCGTTTATTATGAAGTTCTTCCTCATCTGTACATTATCATTATCATCCTGCTGGGGTTGATCTTCATCTTCACTGCCTCGGCATCATCATCACCGTGTTTGGGCCTTGGCTGGTTTGGTGCTGCCGAGTAGCAGGTCCTAACAAACGGCGTTGCTACCGAGACGCCATACTATATATATATATATATATATATATATATATATATATATATATATATATATATATATATATATATATATATAGTGAACCCTGGTTAACTCGAACTCGCATATCTCGAAAGCTCGGTTGGTTGGTTGGTTGGTAACAACTTTATTTATAGTCCTGCAATGCTTTCGCAGACCGGGCCTTAGGTCTCCCACGTGGGGACGTCGAGGTCTTGCCTCTTTGCCGCCTCGCGGGCCTGCTGGACGGCCCAGAATTGGTCGCCGAGGCTGGGGCTGCGCAGGGCAGCGGCCCACCGCGGCGGAAGGGTTCCGGATTTAGCACCGTTTGGGTGTTTCTTACAGTCCCAGAGCATGTGAATCAATGTCCGTTTCAGTTCGGCAGACCTTGCATATGTCTGTCGGGTAGGCGCCGGGGTAGAATCGGTGATATTGTGCCGGGTTAGGGTAAGTGCACGTTTGTAGTTGCCTGAGGGCCGTCGCCTGTGCCCTATTCAACTTCTCGTTTGGCGGTGGGAAGCTCCGGCGGGCCATGTAGAGAGCTTTGGTGATTTCTTTGTAGCTCGTCAAGCGCTCTTTGTTGATCTCCCACGGACGACGATCGCCGGCGCGGTTTGCGAGTTCGCGCGCCATGGCGTGTGCCGTCTCGTTTCGGTTCTATGTGTTTCCGATACCTCTCCCATGTGCGCCGGGAACCATTGGATTCTGGTTTGAAAGTCTGTCGCTCGCAAGGCTTGGCCATTTCTGAGGATTCGGAGCGCTCGTTGGGAGATCCATCCTTTGGAGAAGTTTCTCATCGCTTGTCTCGAGTCGCATAGAACCACCGTGCACGTCCGATCCGTGAGGGCGAGTGCCACCGCCACTTCCCCTGCTTCTTCGGCGTGCTCGCACAATATACTTGCCGATATTCTCGTTTCACCGCTTGAATCGCCGACCGCGACCGCGAATCACGAGCGCTCTGTGTATTCTGCGGCGTCAACGAACCGGGTCCCTGGTTCGTCTCCGTGAGTGTGGAGGAGAGCTCGAGCTCTGGCCTCTCTTCTGCCCCAGTTGTTTTCTGGGTGTACGTTCCGTGGAATCGGTTCAACTCTTTTCTTTTCTCGGATCTCGGCAGGAACTGCGAATTTTTGGCCCTGTTGTGTGTGGTAGCGAATGCCAAGATTGTCCATTATCTGGCGTCCCGTACTAGTGGCTGCTAGTCTTTCTAGTTGTGAAGTGCGTTGTGCCACGGCAATTTCGCTCAGAGTGTTGTGAAGCCCGAGTTGGAGCAAGCGGTGCGTGCCGGTTGACTCGGGTAGACCCAGTGCTATTTTGTACACCTTGCGAATGAGGACGTTGATTTTGGACTCTTCTCCCCTGTACCAGTTGTGGAACGCCGCGACATACGCAATGTGACACATTACGAAAGAGTGTATGAGTCGTGTGAGGTTATCTTCTCTCAAGCCACTTCTTTTGCTGGTAACCCTCTTGAGGAGCCTCACGGTGTTGTTTGTCCTGTGCGTCAGCTTAGCAATCGTTTCCCCGTTGGTGCCGTTGGCTTCAATTATCATGCCAAGAACCCTTATTCTCCGGACTATCGGGATGGTTACTCCGTTGCTCGTGCGCAGTCTGATTTCTTCGTATTCTCGCCTGGTCGTTCCACTACCCCCGGGGGGTCTACCCCTTTGCGTGGGACGATAGAGTAGGAGTTCAGACTTTGTCGGCGAGCACCGTAGCCCCGTACCCACAAGGTGTTCCTCTATGATGTCGATTGCTAGCTGCAGCGCCGTCTCGATGTGACCATCACTGCCTTCGTGCACCCAAATGGTAATATCGTCGGCGTAGATGGTGTGGCGGACGTCTTAGAGTTCTTGTAGTTTTTCTGCAAGCCCGATCATGACGAGGTTGAACAGCGTGGGCGAGGTGACTGAGCCCTGCGGCGTTCCGGTGCTTCCCAGCGTCTGCTCTTCTAGCTGGAGGTCCCCTGCCATTAAAACGGCTCGTCTGTCCGTCAAAAAATATTTCACATAGTTGTACGCGCGTAAACCGAGATTTCGCCGCGATATCTGGTGTAAGATCGCTGAGTGCGCGATTCTATCGAGCGCGCTCTCCAGGTCGAGGCCGATTATAGCTTTGGTACGTCTCGTCTTGCCGTCTAGCACCTGGTGTTTCAACTGTATCATCGCGTCTTGCATGGAGAGTTGTGGGCGGAACCCTATGATGGACGGTGGGTATGCCCCTGTCTGCGCCAAGTAAGCTTGCGTGCTCCATAGTCTTGCCTACACACGACGTTAGCGATATGGGTCGAAGGTTGTCGAGCCTCGGCGCTTTTCCAGGTTTTAGGATGAGGATCGTTCTCGCAGTTTTCCACTGTTGCGGGAGGCGGCCGCGCTGCCAGCAGTCGTTGATGTATTCCGTCAACTGTTTCACGGATTGGTCGTCGAGATTCTTCAGGGCGCGATTCGACACCCGGTCGGGGCCCGGCGCCGATTTGCTGTTGAGGTTGTGTAGTGCCGTCCTTATCTCTTCTACGTTAAAGTCCTGATCCAATGCTTCGTTCGGGTCCCCTTCATACGGGCCGTGTTGCACGGTAGAAGTGGGCGGCATGTACTTCGCTCGTAACCGGGTGGTCACGGCATCCTCACCGTGCTTCTCGATCTTCTTGTGTAAAAGACGAGCAAGGCAGTCTCTCTGGTGCGATATGGTCTTCGTTTCGTCTAGCAGATGTTTCAACAGGTTCCACGCTTTCCCATTGTGTAGTTGCCCGTCCACCGCATTGCATAACTCGTCCCATTGCTGGCGGTTGAGCCTGCGGCAGTGTTCTTCGATGTTCTTGTTGACCTCCGCAATTTTCTGAGTCTCCTGTTGAGTCTCTGCCCCTTCCATCTGGCCAGGATCGAGTTCTTCGCCGCAATAAGGTGCGCCAGGCGGCTGTCCATTTTGTCTCTTTCAACGTCTGTTTCTATGGTCTTGGTTGACGCTTTGACGTCCGCAGCAAGCGAGCGGGTCCATTCTTCCATGTCCGTGATGGTATCTTCCGATGACTGTTGTTGGCCACGTTTCTTTCTAAAATCTTCCCAGTCGGTCCATTCAAGTTTGCGCTTGCTGCCCTGCGCTCTGTCCGGCGTCGAAACGCAGACTTCGACAATCATGTGGTCGCTCCCCAGGTCGGCTGAGGTGTTTTTCCACGTGGTGTCCGCCGGGCAGGCATTTCTTACACACGTCAGGTCCGGGGTCGTGTCTCGGGTGGTGGAGTTGCCGATTCGCGTCGGGTGTGCCGGATCCGTAATTAAGGTGAAATCTAATTCCTGCGCGTCTTGGCCGAGTTGTCGTCCCTTTGCCGTGCTGTATCCGTAACCCCACGCCGTGTCTGCCGCGTTGAAATCGCCCCCTGCAATCAGCGACCGGGACCCGGCAATCTTAAGCGTCTTTTGAAACAACGCCCGGAATCGTTGTCGGCGTTTCGACGGGCTGCTATATACATTGAATAGGAATATGCTTTGTTTCCTACGCTTAGTTGGTATTAGTTCTATGAGAGCGTTTTCGATCTGGACGCCGCTTATTCCGTGGTCAACGAATGTGAGACGCTTCCTAACGAGCGTGCATGGACCCCTTCCCTCGATTTTGCTGTTGTGCGTTTTATAGCATGTTAATGTAGCCGCGTTCGTGAGTGTTTCTTGCAGTAATATGACGTCCGGTTTACGTGTTGCGTGCCTGATGTATTGCTGTAGAACCGCCTTCTTGCCGGCGAAGCCGCGGCAGTTCCACTGCCATATTACTATTCCTTGATTATCGTTGGCCATTTTGAGGCGGATGAGAGTTAACCGGCTGCCCTTGATGGTTGCTTGGTCCCGCGTCGCTGCTCGCCGGCACGCGTCCGTGCATCATGAATACTGGGTGGTTCGTTGTCATCTGCATGTTTTCCTCGAGATTAGCGGTCCTGTTTGCAAGTCCGAGGACTTGTGTGTAGAGTCTCAATCGCGCTTTGCATGGTGCTTAGCATTTTCGTTGTTTTTAATTTCCGCCCCTACCTGGCTCTCGGAACTTCCCTCACGCGTTCGCTGTTGGAGCGCCCCTTTCTTCGGAGCCGGTGCGTCTGCGTTAGGAACGCTCGCTTGCGCCTTGGTTTGCTCGGGCTGTTTGTTTTGTTCCGCCGCAGCGCGTTCGCGCCTAAGTTCGTGGACCTCGTGCATTAGCTTTTGGAGAAGCTCGCGCATTGCCGAGTTCTCTTTCCTTAGCGCCTCTATGATTCCATTATCTGCCGTTTGATTTTGCTCTGGGATTTCAGGTGCTTTACCGACCCCCTCCCGCGCGGTGCCCCGGATAGTGTCCGCCCAGCTGACCTTGTCTCCGGGAGCTGGTGTCCTGGATCGGGATCGCGTCGGGCCACGGCTGCGCGTTCTCCTGCTGTGGGACCGGGACCGGCCACGCGATCGCGATCTGGAACGGGGTCTGGTCGGCTGGAGGGGCGGGTAGTCTTGCTGCGTCGTGTGGTTATTAAAGACGATAGTCTTTCTTGGGATACTTCAACGCAGAAATTTTGGTGGGTGTGTGGGTGTGTGTGTGTGTGTGTGTCCTGCTGCGAAAGGTGAACCCCTTCCTCAACGACCACCCAGCTTGAACTGGTGGCTACCTCCATACTTCTGAACGCAGTCGGCCAAAAAGCAAATATTACGCATATCTGAGGCGGAACATCAATACGTATGTATTGGACGGTGAGTCCTTTAGTAGAAAATACATAGATGCGTAATTCTAAAGACCCTAGTGCTTGTTAGGATGCGCAAAAGCGGACGTTTCCTGTACTAGGCAAGCTTCTTGCGTTTCCCGTAACCATGGCCAGATGGCGCCCTTATTCGGGGAAAGAAATGGTTGTAAACGAAAAAGAAATAAAGCTAGAGCTTGGTGGCCCGGCCACCGCCCCGTTATAAAGGGGACGCTCCTAATATCCATCCATCCATTCGTGCCGAACGGAAGGCAGGGAACGGCCGCCCGCCACTCCGGCCGGTCCCTTTCTCTCCTCGCGTCTCTTCGTTTTCCCTCTCGCTTGCGCAACTCCTCGGGGGGTATACAAACACGCGAAACGGGACTCATGTAGTACGACCGGTAGAAGGCTATCGTCTTTCGACGGCATTTGCAGCGAAGCACGGAGATACGCGGCCAATTTTTTGCCTGTTGGCGCTCCCAACGTCGTCTGCGAATCACGTAAGGAGTCTTGAACCGTGCTTTGCAGGCTTTGTCAGCAGTCATGTGGGCGCCGCCGCACAGGTTACACTGCGGTGAGCACTGGTGTCCGTGGTCGGGGTTGCGAAGGCCGCATCCCCGGCAGATGCGACTGGCGGGATTTGGGCAAACGTCCATGCGGTGGCCGAGGCGGCCGCATTGATAACAGATGTCAATTTGCTTGCGGTACAACGTGCAAGGAATGAGTGTTGCGCCGTACCTGACGAATTTGGGGACCTTGAATCCGTCGAACGCGATGACTACCGTGGTCGTATTTCCTATGCGTTTAGCCGCCAGTGCTAATGGGTTTCTCGGGTTTACGATTTTCTCGTCCAGTGTTTGGGGCCCGTCCTCAACGGGGATGCCTCGAATCACTCCTTTGGTTGTATTATCTGGTGCTGTTTCGTACGCGTTAACTTCGTGTCCTTTACCTTGGATGACAATTTTCCGCATTTTGGCGTAGCGGTCCGCGTTCGCACGTTTCGGAGTGCTCACAACGACGATGTTCTGGTGTGAGTTCGGACAGTCTTCCGCACTTTCCTCTGCCTTTATGCCAGCGGCCGCGAAGATGGCGGCAGTGACCGCCGGGGCGCCGACTTTGACGATGTCGAGGCCGCCCTGCGGTCGCACCACGATCTTGATTTCCTCCTTACGTAGTTTGGGCATGCGTCCCGCCTTGATAACCTTTCCTTTGACATTCCTGGATTTCGCACCTTGCTGGCCGCTGCCGAGCGCGTTCGTTCTTGCGTCGATGTCATTCGCCAAGTCCGCCTCGCGGTGTCGTGGTCTCGAACTAGGGATGGTAAAATCGATGAACGATTAATCGAATAATCGATTAAATGTACACCGTTAATCGATTAATCGTCATCGATTTTCCACTTTCAGTTAATCGAATTAATCAAGTAAAGCTCTTCGATTAATCGATTACGGCACCCCCCCTCCCCAGCACCGCCCCTTGGCCGGAGAGCATGATTGCGCGGCTCGCGACGCCGAGACGCAGATGTCGAGCGCATATTTCTACGCAAGTAGAAGGAGCCCGGAGCCGCAGACGGCCATACCCCATAGAGATAGAAATGAACTCGACCCGATCTCTGTCGCCAACACCGTTTTATTTTATTTAACTCCCAGATTTTACTTGCTTCTTGTGTAAGTGCCACATTGTAATATGCGCTGCTTATTTCTTGACTGGTTCAGTTCTTATTGCCGTTGTATTTTACTCCTCAGTGAATTAAAGATTATTTGTCACCAATGAAAGGAAGAGAGATAATCTATTGGAAGGTTGAGAGGGTGGCCTGATCTAGTACGCCCCGGCCTTCTACCCTACTTTGGGGACAACGCAACAAGCGAAAAAGAGTGATGAAGCATGATGATGCGGATAAGAATGAGTGATACGTATATACATAATAAGACATGACTGCTTGCGCAAAGGGGACATGGATACTAGTAATCGTATTTAATTACGCTTGGTACCAACTAGCCCAACTGTCTGCCTTAACGCCTGTATACCCTTTGATAACAGTAATGCTAGCTTCCCTGCAATGCAGTTACCCCAACTTATGGCAGCTATTCACTTCTGCAAAACAGCGTGATATTGCGCCGAAAATGTCGACTCAGCTCTCTTGACATAAACACTCATAATAGTCAAACCCCAGCACGTGTAACTGGGCCCTCGCCTCCACTTGAGACGTGACAGGGGCCGCCATTAGTTGGGCGAATAAGCTGTGCAGGCAAACGAACCCGACGATTATGAAAAAGGTCTAATAGTCACATAATGGAAAGAAGCCACTTTTGCTGCATTTAAGTTTAATAGTCCCTTTTCACAATCCGCAGCTTTGCGCAGTGGTATACCGAACGTCTAGCATCCAGTCCATTTCTATTGAAAAAATGACGTTGTAGCATTTGGTAATTCTGTATGGTCGGCCTATTTCGAGTGAAATACAGTTTTCATCTATTGCTTGTACTCCCATGTCAGCCAGTTGTTGCGACTGGCCTGCTCAATGAGCCGACCAGCGGGTAGCGTGTGCGGAGCGGCGAAGACGACTCGCAGGTACTTGGACTTCGGGAGACGAGAGCCGGGCAGAGGTTGAGGAAAACTTAAAAGACGTTTATTTACATATTTACAAGTGCGTTCTCTTCAGAGAGTTCTTTCCTCACGGAGTCCTTCTCTGGGTCCCGCACTGTTTGTTGCTCGGACTTCTCCCCCATTGGCTCCTGGGCGAGGGAGGAGGGAGAGGATGGGAGGTGTCCGTACTTGACCCGCCCATGGCCGTAATTACCGAAAGTCTGGGAAACGACGCCGGAGACGATCACGTCACGCGGCCACGTGCACGTGCGGAGACACACACCGGTTAACAGTTTGTGTGGTCCGATGCTGAAAAGGTGGACACTCGCCGGACGAACCACTTCCAGATGTGCCGGACGGGGTCGACTCTTCGGCTCGGGACCAGACGTTCTTCCCGGCTGGCCTTCCTTCTGTGCTAACTAAAAGCGTTCGCACACACGAAGCACACGCGCACGTGCGGCACAGGAACTCATGTCCCCTGGCGGCGCCACACCGTCGCAAGCACACCTGCAGCAGCTTTGTAACACAGCCTAGAGGCCGCCGTCTATTGCTGTGGCACGAATGGAGCATAGTCGCGAAATACTGTGTGTTCTAATCTCTGATTCATTAGACAGCGTTCACAGTTCGAGCTCTACGCGCGATTAAGTAGCGCCGAGTTAAATCGGCGACCACCTGAAACCTTTGCAGTATACTGGCACGGCTGCCGCTTATTCTAGCCGGGAGGAAAAACTCGTGTCGCTCTATTTCCCTCAGATGCCTGCATTGATGGCCTGTTTGAGACCAGTATGTTGCTGTGCAATCTCGCATCAGTGAACTCAAGGAAGACATCCCGCCAGTTCATGGTTGTAGTATTACCGACGGCTTCCACAATACATAACGGACAAACCGAGAAATGTTGCCGTCCTTACAAGAGCAACAACTTGATGAGGGCTAGTTGGTGCATATCCAGAGCAAAGAAGTAACAGCGCAAAGGAACACAGACGACGAAGAAACGAAGACCACAGGACAGCGCTTGTCCTGTGGTCTTCGTTTCTTCGTCGTCTGTGTTCCTTAGCGCTGTTACTTCTTTGCTCTACAAGAGCAAGCGTCTTTACCTTTCCTTTCGTCCTCGCCTCTTTTTTTTTACCTTTCTCGGAATTTCCTCACCCTCGGCCACACTGCATGTTTCCGGTGCGACTTTCCAACCAGTGTGGTCGCCAAAAGTGCCTCTGATTTCGGTTCGCTCTAGTAGGCAGACTTCGAGGAAATACGACCTGCTGCTGAATTGTCTGTGGATCATGGCCACGCATGGAATTTTCGATCCTTGACATTATCCAAAGACGACGGGCTCCCTGTGTTCAGTGGGCGAAAGTCCGAATTTTGACGCAGCCGCTAATGCGCACATACGATCTCTAGCGCGTCAGATAAATACTTGTGTTGATATCGATATCGAACACAAGCAACGCTTCTCGTACAACAAGACATCATTTTTCAAGAACCTATAAAAATGTAGATTAATCGATTAATCGATTAAAACGTCACATCGAAAGCTATTAATCGATGAAAGGCTCAATCGACGAGCGATTAACGATTAATCGATTAAAAATTTAATCGACCATCCCTATCTCGAACGCCGTGCTCCGGCGGTCTTCCATCCGGCTTCTTCGGTGATAGCGTCAGCAGAGATGTCTTCTCCGATCACTTCTACGGACATTCTTGAGTCACGGTCGTCGGCTTCTGCCGCTTCTTTGGACAGACTCCGCAAACGTGTCACAGCGTCCGTCGGCGACGCACAGCTGTTGCGTCGGCTAGGCGTAGCCTTAGGCGTACACGCCTAGGCCTAGCGTGGCTGCGGCTGGGTCGAAGTGCAGAAAGTTCAATAACACTGCGAAAAGTGGTGGCCCACCTCGAAGTAGAATATACGTCGATTCCTCTCGACTTCACGGATGCGATGGTGAAAGATTTCCGTTGAAACACGAGAGAAAACGCCGCGAAATCATGCATAGAAGGCGGAGCCGATGTGAACGCGTCCGTTCGCTTCGGCGATCGTAGCGCCCTGGCCGCTGGTTGTTCAAAAATAATTGTACCTGACATACTCACTAAGAAGCCATTACAAATGAGGAAATGATAAAGTGTATTATTTTTAGCGGATTGTGCTCGAGGTTCAGAAGCCAAGAAATTTATGAAATGTATAATGTTGGGTAAAATAAACGTACTGAAAACCGTAAGTGCTCTGGCGAATTTGTATACTGTTTGGACTCCCTGGTTGCATGCCATTATTCTTAGGGTTATAAGGTAAGAAGCCTGCATTTAGAAATGAAGCCAGTTGCATCAGAACTTGTATATTTCTCAATGTTAACTACATGCGGCATCCAGTCTCATTGTCTAAAAAAATCCACGCATATCCACGGAGTGAATGATAAGTGGGCGAAGCTCCAGAGGTTCATCGGTAAAAACCGTGAATCTTCCGTGAATCTTGCCCAGTACATCATCAAAGACGTGACAAACACAGTGTCGCCATCTAGCGCCCTCCTATCACACTAGAGCACGCAGCGAGCGCCTCCGCGCCGTCTATTGATCAATTCACGTACTAGCTAAGCAGCACCGCAGCGCTCGGACGGACAGACAGACGGACGGACGGACAGACAGACAGACAGACAGACAGACAGACAGACTCCCATACTACGCGTTCCCATACATCTGAATGAAGCGAGCACCGCAGCGCCATCACGCCGTCTAGTGAGCACTTCACGAACTAGAGGTGGCTACTACAAACAAACGAACGGAGGATAGCCAGGCCCACGGCATAAGGAGCTTCGCCCCTAAAACTGTGTTTTCCAGTTGTGAATTTCAGGAAAATCGCCTCTGTTGCTGGGTCTGACTGAGTGGGGAATATAAAGGGGTCGTGAAAAGTATGTGCACCTGCCCGGTTGTAATTTTTACTGCTTCAGTAGCATTGAACAAGCCGATTCAGAAATATTTCGGCGAAATATTCAGCATAGGTTTAATAACGCTGTTTTAAATCCTAGCGTTCTTGCACTCCGCCATGCGCCGCTGCAGGCTGGCATAGGTGCTATTTTGTGACGTTTCAATGATATCAGCTCTAGGTACTAAAGGAGTAAACATATCGTTAACTTTCGTTCGCTGGAAAATATAGATTTATATGAAAGCTAGAAAGCACCGTGTGGTGCTTTCAGAAGCAAGGCTGGAGCACCGTTTGCTTTTCCATTTCTGCTGAAGGGGTGCCAGTCTCAGACACCATGGTGGTGAGAAGTTGACGTGAGCTGCAAAGTTGTGGGGAACGTGCGCTGGGAAATCGAAACCGTATTTTTTATCGCTCTAAGTAAATCCAGACAATGCAGCACAACAGACTATATTGTAGGCTGGTAGAAGTCCGAAAACACTCATTGTACAAAATTTTGAGAAAACATTTCACGACCCCTTTAAGGATTGATGTTGTTCGGGCCATGCACCAGTAGTAGCTTTCTGTTTTTGTAAGGGTAAGAATACGCATGCTGACAAAACACAATTTTGATTTCGTTACAAGACAATAATACAGGAGGGGATGGAAAATATGACGCAGACCGCTGACTGCCTACAGTTTATTTCTTTCTAGAAAGCTTCATTATATGCACAGTTAACCACTCCTACAACATCTGTGCACAAAACGCTGTGAACACGGAAAGTGAACATGAGGGTAGCCTTAAGTACAACAATGTGCTCATCACAACATACGTAGACCAGGCATTAGCGCTGGTCTGTTCTACTTGTCTTCTCCCCGTGTTTGTGTTTTTATCTGCCCTATCAGAATTACTGCAAGATTAAGTACGTCTCCTTATTTGTGAGCACAAAAGAGGGAGGACTGACGCAACAACCTTTTCCCAAAAAGCATTTTTTGATTCGATAATATTGATGTCACGTTACGCGTATCTCGGAGGGCGAACACCGAGCGTTGGAGAGGGAGAGAGAGGCGTTTGACGACGGTAGCGTTTTGAGCACAGCAAACCAACTTTTATGAACACACACACGGCAAACCCAAACATGAACAAAAAAAATACATACAGGCAGAAAATAAAACTAACACCTAAATTCCTACTAATTGAAACTGACTGATTAACAATACTCAAGTCTCAATTCAGCGCTGCGCTCAGTCCTGAGTCTGGCCACGTTGGTTTCTTCGACGCTGTCGCGAATAACAGATGAAACGCACGCCCCGGAAGGCTTGATATGCTACAAATCGCCATAGATGGCGAAAAAATCAACCGCGGCGCGTTCCAGCTTCAACCGCGGGGAGTGGATCTACTGATCCCTCTCTTAGCTTGAGCTATGGAGGCCGCCATTCGCCCTATTGCACTTTTATGTAGGGGCGCCCGCATCGGTGCCTAATTTCGATGCAGAATATTTTGAACAAGGCGAAGACTTTTTTTTTGCCTGATATTACACTTACATACAACAAACTGCTACTTTTAGTGAGCGTACCTTTGAGATACTACGCCATCGTCCTTTCAACAAATATTTTTTGCTTCGGCTGATTCAACAATCTACTGACATCGATATTAAGTCATGCTCGTTTTTTTAATTCAAACTACGTGGCGGCAGGAGTCACGTTAACCGTTTGCGACGCTTTCGGGCAGCGACGCAAGCTCACGGTGGTTCGTTTTGCTGTAAATATTTCGTGAAACTAAGGATTGCTTTTGTAGTCGGTGATCTCGGCTTGCTGTTCTTGTTCGTTCAAAGCACGTTGAAATGCTTCCACAGAGCGCTTTCCCCTGCGCCTCGTCCTTCAAAGCAACGAAGTTCGTTTCAAGCCCCAGCGTGCATGGAC
This sequence comes from Hyalomma asiaticum, assembly GCA_013339685.2. Taxonomy (NCBI): domain Eukaryota; kingdom Metazoa; phylum Arthropoda; class Arachnida; order Ixodida; family Ixodidae; genus Hyalomma; species Hyalomma asiaticum. Next base: position 98,066,923 of record CM023487.1, read on the forward strand.
CGGTAAGTACAAACCCACTGCTTTTGTTTATTACGGTTGGTTTTGTTTTTGCGACAGTCAAGCGACACACAGCAACTCGAAAATTTTCAATGTCTCATATCCCTCCACCGACAGAATCCGCGTTCTCTTGAGCGACGTGGCTTCACGCAGGAGCGAGCTGCTGAGTCAATAGAAATGCATTTCTGAAGTTTATAATGCAGTCTGGACATGTTCAAATACACTTCTATCGCCCCCCCCCCCACCCCCACGCACGTCCGTAACTCACCATGTATCAGTACAAAGTGTGCTATAAAGTTTGCTACATTCACATTAAAAAATTTTAAAAACGTGCCTGAGAGAGAGAGAGAGAAAAAACTAAAGCTAGTTCCACGTTGTGAAATCTGAGTAAACAGCAAAGCTGGGGATCTCCTTGTTGCCTTGTTGTTTATCTTGTGACAGCAGTTTCACTTATAGGCTTACTTTCATTTAGTGTAACACAGAAACCGGCATTTTAATCATGGACATATTCTTTTTCTGTCACAGCCTCCTGGCTGACGCCTGTAGTCAACATTCCTTGTGGACGCACCTCGACACCATGGGCAAGGCACATGCTATGTTAGAGCACAAGCCTTACAAGGTATATATTCATACATGCATAACATGCTGCAGTTTACTCGCTCACTTTGTATACTGCTACAATATTTTGTCTTCATACATTATGTTTCTGAATGCATGATGATTTCATAACTTGCTCTTTTTTTATTTTTTTTTCAGGGCTGCCATGCAACATCAGGTTAACTGCCCTCGAAAACGCAACCTGCAAGCACAGTGGAACAACTCCTTGTACACGTATAGGCTTTGTCGCACGTATAGAATAGGAAAAACTAAGAATGATAACGCTTTAACAAAATTGGCATCCTTAAGGCAACATAATTCTTCTTTTTATAAATTTCGTCATTCAGAGCCTTGGATCGTTAAGAAAAACAGAACTACATACGGTGACCAAATGCTACAATTTCGTTTACCTACTGTTTTAAATCAATTATACAAAGAAAATGGTCTCAGTGTATCAACTCTGTCGCTAAAAAGGCTACGCGACGTATTTATATGATTGCTTGTGCTACCATGGTTTCGGTTGTTTGTCTTTTTTTGTCTTTAACACTTCGCCAATTTTCTTCCCTTGTTTCAAATGCTTCCACAATAACCTTGTTTATTTATGCCGACCGTGAATGTTTGCTGTTTTTCTGTTATAGTTAGTTCATTATGTATACCGTGTGTTTATCTGACCGCTGTGAAGCTGCCCAGTGTATGAGGTGGCCAGGTTCCCCTCCAGCTGCTCAATGCAGCTTTTTTGCCTGGTCATCCTCGCAACCTTGTTGTTGTTGTAAAAAAAAATAAACAATCTACTACAGCAGGTCACCTCAAACTTCATCTTTGTGATGCTGTAATTTGTACTTGGTAGGCATGCCATGGAAATATGTTACCAATAGTTGTTGTCCATAGGTGTCAGGTGTCCATTGGGCTATATAATCTACAGTACAATAAGGGTGAAATTTAACACAAGCTCCATACAATAGTTACATCATATCAGACTTCTAAGTCTGACAATATGCATTTGATTCAAGGCCATGGTGGTCGCATTTCTGTGGCGGCTAAATGCAACATCACCCCATGTATATAGGTTTACGCACGTCTCAAAAGGCCCCAGATTGCACCATAAAGGATGATAATTGGGCTAGTAGATACATACTGATTTGAGGCACAACTAATAAACACAAAGAAACCACAGGCAACACAAGGGAGCGCATGAGTGGTTTCTATGTTAATTAGTTGTGTCCCACATTATCAACATCAATCCAAAAGGTTTGGGCACGTAAAATTCCAGGTGTTATTAGTCATATTACAGCCAAACAATCATCAGGGCAGTGAACGGACATTGTTCCGGCATTTAGTCACACTTTAAGAGATGGTTTACAAAGTTTGTCCAAAACGTTCTTTTTTCTTAATGCATTGAATTGTAACAGTCTACAAAAAACAAAGAAAAAAGAATTCCGTAGCTTCGACAAGCTAGTCAGTTCAATTAGCCTTTGAATATATATACAACACATTTTATTAAAGTGTAAACAGCTAAAAAACAAGAGATATTAAGTTTTGCAAGCACTAGTTGCAGCATATGAGTATAAAGGATATTCATGTTATAGGCCAAATTGTGTTCAAGGGATTTGGTCATTTTCTTTTTATACAGCACAGATATAATCATAATTTGCGGCTGAGCATGCTTATTTCAGGTGGCTCTGACGCCCATTAACATGCCACCCCTTTTCTCTTTTTTTCTCTTTTTCGTGTGCTTTGCACTGTCATACTGCACTGCCTATGAAAAGACTTCACAATGTTGCCGCGAACAAAGCCTAGGAAATCGAAGATATTAAAGGGGCACAATCAACAGCAAAACTTTGCTGGATGCGAAAGTCGCAAAAGATGTACATTATGGCTTAGCCTCATAACATAGCCTCTAATTTGTCTGTACATCGCAGCAACCTCTACCCATTGAAACATTTAATTGGAGGGTATGATCAGAGGCTAAGCGGTAACATAGGCGTTTATGAAGTTTTTTATCCCGCAAACTTTTGATGTTGACTGTACATAGAACGCATGTGCAGCTACACTGCAACACTGTCGATACTTTGATGTTGAGGTTCTACAATTAGCAAGAATACAGTTTATTTTCAAAGCACATGTTTAAAAAGTGAATAATCCAACGACAACAAGCACATGTACAATAAGCATGACCTTTATTTTTTCCGGCACTGTCACACATTCGTGTAATGCTCCTCCAGTTCAATTTGTGTGCATGTGTGTGTTTGTACGAGAGTGCATAATTTCTGTTGATATGTCCATGCATCACAGACATTGCGCTCATGGCTGAGCGATTCTTTGCCGCATACATCAACCTAGATATGTAATATATTCCTGAAGCTAATCTGCCCATAATTGTGCTTCTATAATCAGCCTGCATTATCCTAGCATCTCTGTCTTCCTATAGTATTCATATTTTGTTCATGCATTGAAGGATATCTGCTGTCGGTTATACCGCCTTCACAGCACATTTCAGCTTATTGGTGCAATTACTGGTGCCATGGCATTCTCGCTATACATGAGCTGCGTAACTGAACCATAATAACCCGTTCAGCGGCAGCGTACACAATTGTGCACTTGTTTCTGACAATTTGTTCTTTGGCAGTTCAGTGGACAAGTGGCTAAGAAAGTGCAAGAAAGACAGCTTTGGATGAATTGATGTATTCAGTGTGTCATCAGTTTGCTACAGTGTGCTGTGTACTCGTGCAGACAATTTTGTGAATGAGATGTTCAGGCAGCAATATCAAAAATATGATTTTCCTTGGACGATAACAAACTGCACTCACGTTTCAAGTCTGACTTCTGATTCATTCTATGACAAAAATAAAAGCTGACTGGCCTTAGAATAAACTTATATTGAATTATGCCATAATTACATTTATTTACTGTGTGACAAACATTTCAACACATAACCGAGTTTTCTTTCTTGCTACTGAATGTGCATTGCTGCGAAAATTGTGTGTGAAGCATCCACAGACGCTTTATCGCAGTTAGCGCTTGAAACAAAAGTGAATGTTTTTTTTCACCCATTACCTACACACCTACGGTATGGGTTCACAGCTGATAGTTGAAATTCGTGCCTATCCTATTCGGCACAGCGCGACGCTTCTTGTTTGTAACTCATTCATTCATCTTTATACAGAGACGGATCATCCGCGATCGTTTAGGTAACATTAACTAAGCGAAGCTAAATCGGTGTTACTGTGACATCTGCCAACGTTGCGCACGTTTCGGATTCGGCATCGTGGATTTAGCTGAACTTGAAGTCATGGCGCAAAAGGTTAGACAGGACCGAAGAAGACACGTAAGACACAGACAAGCGCACTTGTGCGCTTGTCTGTTGTCTTACGCGTCTTCTTCGGTCCTGTCTAACCTTTTGCGCCATGACTTCAAGTTCAGCTATGCATAGAATGGGACGGCGCAATGCAATGAGAGAGCAACATTCGTTCGATCACTCTGGTATCCCGTCTATCCATGCATATTTTGTCAGCGTTTAGCTTGGTTATGCACAAGTTAGAGTGCACTCAGAATGTGTGTGTTTTGTTTGGACGCGACTGCAAATTGTTGGCCCATGTGTGCACTGTACTGTACTGTACGTTGTTTGTACCAACTGTGGTGCCGCAATAAACGATGCAAACCTCACTTGATTGACGTTGTTGTTGCCCGTCGAGACCTGTATGGTCACCTGGCGATAAGCTACAGTACCTGTGTACGAAAAGTACACACGCGAGCAGTGCTTTAGCGATAAGAATAAGCAAAATACTACAGCGGCGCTACAAATGAAGGGAGGAGGGGGAGGGTACAGCAGGATGCCCTCGCGAACCAGCAAAGACGCGGCTGTTTCTGATGATGATGATGATGATAGTACTTGCAGCGCCACCTCCGTTCGCCCTAATGCACTTCACTACGCCGCCGCTACCCTTATTTGTGTTCTACAGTGGAAGGTACAGTTTCCGTTCTCTAAAACGTGTATATAGGTGTTCTCTGGGAAACGTTCTTACGTGGTCGGCGCTGTTTTCTTCACGGCGAAGTCCGTTGCCGGTCCGGACCTAGTATTGTTACTCCAAGTTCTTGCCGGCCTCCCTTGCGTCGTACAGAGGGTATCGCCTGCTGCCGTGGCCGACGGCCGGTCTCAAGTCGCTACGTGGCGTCTCCCTGAGTTAGGCCTACCCGGAGGCCTAAGCACAAGTGCGGTCCTCCGCCCGACGTAGAGATGTGACGGCCCGGTGAATTGCTGCTGGCCGACCCTTGAAGGGGTATTGCTGACGGTGCGTCAGGAACCGTTCGCTGCAGAACCCCCAAAGAGCCTCGCCCGAACGTAATCGAGGTCCACGGCCACACGATCGGGTACCAGCGTTCCGGCTGCTGAACCGAACACCTCGTCCCGTTGGCAGAGCGTAGCTTCCGATGCGTCCTTCCTCGGCGGTCGCCACTCAGACAGTTCCCAGCTGAGCGCTTTTTCACCTCCGATCGCGGCGCGGGTCACGTGCCATGAAGCCCGTCGTCAACCAACCACGAACACCAACGTGTCACCGGCGCGTGGTGGTGGTAGTGATTATGGTAAGGAAAGGACGCTTATTTCTGCAGCCCAAACTGGGAGCACGGCGCAGCGTCTTGGGGAGGGGATGATGGGAAATAAAGAGGACAGAAAGGTAATGAGAGATGTCAGGGTTCGCTCAGCACTGCAGAAGTAAGCCGGCGGAAACGGGAGGCGCGGGAGGGCAACCCGGGCTCAGTGATAGGCTGCGATGCCCGTCTCATCTATGAAGTCCACCAGAGTCTGCAGCGCTGGTAGACGGGGGCGAGTCGGGAACAGCAAGTGGTGGAGTGTGGCACCGCCGCGTGCATGCTAGCGCCTCTTGGTTACTTTGCACGCCATCTCTCTTTCTTCGCCCTGTGGCGCGTTCTGTGGGCCCCTTTACTCAGGACAATTGAATGTGGCATGAGCTCTGCATCTTGTAACTCGCGTGATGAGAGGTGAAGGTTACAGAGTGTAGCACCATGGCAAGAAGCAGATATCCTGCCACACATGCAGTTATTGAAGCCAAAAGAATTTTCTCTTTGAGAGAGGAGTGTGTCAGTACTCTATGATACTGTCACCGAAAGATGTATTCTGGCCTGTTCTTATGCCTATTTGTCCTATCACTGCGTCTCATGCATAACTGTTGTGGTACTGTGTACACACACACACACACACACACACACACACACACACACACACACACACACACACACATATATATATATATATATATATATATATATATATATATATATATATATATATATATATATATATATATATGTGTGTGTGTGTGTGTGTGTGTGAGTCGTCTGCTTTTCCTCCACTCTTTGCTCCGTTTCTTTCAGGTTCTAGATCTTTACTGTCTTCTTTCTTTTCTTATTCTTTCTTTTTTCATGTTTTTCTTCCTTCCTCTTTTATGAAAATCTCTCTCAGATAGGTATAAATAGAAGCGGAAATACAACCATAGGCATTCCTGATGAAGGCCGGTCTCCGACTGAAACGTTGAATAAACGCTTTCCGCATTTTTGTTGCCAATTCCGAGGGTATACTACTCATGTCTCTCTCTCTCTCTCTCTCTCTCTCTCTCTCTCTTTATATATATATATATATATATATATATATATATATATATATATATATATATATATATATATATATATATATATATATATATGCACTGGATCTTGACTTGCAATGAAGTGCCGGTGGGAGATTTCACTTGTGCGTAGTTAAACCATAAGGATTCGTAGCGTGCGCGTTAACTAAATTAACCGGAACTCGGCACGATCTACGATGAACCGCCGGAGATTCGCCCACTCATCATCATTCACTCCGTGGATATGCTGTGAATTTTTTTTTTCAACGACCATTTTCATAAGGATGTCACATTCTACAGATGAGACTTCCTCCAGGAGGAAGTCCTCCAAGTGCTCTTCGTCATCTCTGATCTCTTCAATGCTCTTTCCAAGGCTTGGCCCAATGTGTCAGCAAGGTGAAAGCCATCATCAGAATCGTAAATTGATTTTGGTGTATTTAAAATTGGCCAACACAAATTAACTTAAATGCAGTCTTCACATCACAAGCACTTGGGACCGGCTTCTTCATGCGTACAATGGAGAAAATCTTTTCGAGGCAATCGTGAATGAGGCGGCTTGTCATCAGGTACTCGTAGCCACGCAAGCTTAGCAGTTCTTCAACTAAGCTGAGCACAACTGAGGAAGACATGAGAAGGCCGGCTTAGGAAGGTTACCAATGTGCTGTTGGCCCCTTCTTCATCTGTGGAAGTGTATCCTGTGCAAGCATCAGTATCTCCAGCACCTTGGTACTTGTATGGATCGATCTTACTTAAAGGTAGGACTGGATAACGAGAGGACATGAGGGCATACCACCTTGGAACAAGCTCGAAAAACCATGTAGTTGCCTCGGCCTCTGCTGGAAGGAGCCCTTTCTCAATGAGGTAGCGGATCGCAGGAGATGCCTCACGAAAAAACTCAACAGCTATGCTCACTTTCATGGTAGTGAAGTGCCCTGTGCTGATGTGTATGGCAGAGACCCCATGAGTAATCTTCAAATCATTTTCAGAGTCATGATCTATGACTGCATGCACATCATTAATATCAATTTTGCTCCCTGGGAGACCTTGATCATTAACTGTGTTGTCTCCCAATTAAAGCATCTTGCTCGAAAGAGTTGAGCCTTAAGGTTCTTAAGAACATGAGCTGGATAAGGCATGAAGCTCCCTGCCTTCGAGGTGAGGATGTGGGATACTGTGAACAGTTTTTGAGCATCTGTGGCTTTCCCAGGTGAAAATTTTTTGCTGGTTTCCTGCTGGGAGTTGCTGGTTTGTGCTGGTTTCTCATGGAACCAGCAGATAACCTGCTGGTTTCCTGCTGGTTGTGCTGGTTCCAGCAGACGGCATGCTGGTTTTCTGCTGGCACCAGCAAGCTTGCTGCTGGTTCCATCGGGCGTAACGGTGGTTTTGTGCTGGTCCTAGCAGACAGCCCTGATGGTACCAGCAAGGTGCTTGCTAGTTTTCTGAACTGGTTCTGCTGGTATTTTGCTGGAACCAACGGATAAACTGCTGGTTTTCACTTAAACTTCCAGTAGCGATATGTACAACTTTGTTCTCTACACCAGTGCACTCTTTTTCCTCTTCTATGCGAAAAGTTTACCTCCGGAAGCAGGCGCGGCCGAGATAGTAGGAAACGACCCCTTAGCAAAAAGTTTGCATTTCTAGAAGATTGTCGTAAAGATTAGCTTTTATTAAATATGAAGAACTCAAAGTCGATAAAATTTTCCACGAATTGGAATTCGATAAATGCCATGCAGGCATAAAATTTCATTGCTGCCATTGGCTTCCCGACGTGAGTTTCTGTGCGTGAGGCCCTCGGGGAAAAAAGCTCGGGGCACTCGGACGGGCACATAGGGGTCGCAGCTGTTTCGCAGGCTGTGGTTTCTGGCCCATTCTTTACTTGACGGCCGTCACTAGTTGCGTATCTAATCGCCACGCTCAAACAGCAGCCTTAAAACAGTAAGCTGAGCAAACGTAACCATAAAAATACAATCAATTAAAATTGGCCACCAAGCAATAAATCGCATCACATTTGGAAGAACGTGGGCGAAAGTGCGGAAAATAGAGCGCTAGTTTCGACACACTACCGGACCCGCCGTGACTAGCGTGGGCAGCTGGCGGGCTGTGCAGTTGCAATGTTTTTGGACGCGAATCGAGGGCATTTTTGCCTGCGCAATTCTATATATGTGGAACTAGTGTTGGACAGTTTCTTTTCTAGAAGTATCACTTCAGACCAACGTACGGCGGCGGTTTCCACCTACGGCTACACGGATATAAGCATCCATTGTGTGCGGAATAGTCTGCGCTGCTTTTCTTGGCCATGGTGCAGGTGTCTGAAGGTAATTATTTCCGTTACTTTCCGAGTGCTAGCTGTTCTGCATACCAGAGGGAGAAACATACCAACACGACCGTGGGTTGACGCGAAGGAACGTTGCATTGTGTTCGGCATGGCGCACTGTACAAGACGATGGCGGTTTGTGACTGACTGTGTTTGCACTGTTTGCTGTTTCGTTTCTGAGGCATTGCTAAATGCCAGTGCCATGCAAAACTTGTGTCTTGAACAACATAAGTAGCTATGAAGCAAATATGCTTCTGTGAACGCCTCTCCCCAAAAGATAAAAGGCGCAAAAGGCCGTGTTTGCAGTAAGTGTATAATATACCAGAACATACTGCCTTCGTAGGCATATGAATTTGAGCAGAAATAAGGATGTCTGTGCATTAAGCTTACCGGCGAGTTTTTTTGTTTATTTTTGGCTCCTGCGGGTAGCGAAATTCTTCGCAAGAGCTCCGCATAATGTCATGAGCTTCTGATGTATCCTAATCTCAATTTACAACTGTGTAATGCGATTTACACTTACAGTTGCGCTGCCCGATGTTCCCAGGTGTATCGAAAGGCCGCCGCGGTGGTACAGTAATTACACTGCTCGGGCGTTGACTTGAAAGATGTACGTGGGCGAAATGTTAGGACGGTGCACTGTGCAACCTGGACGCACGTTGATGGACCCCAGATGGTCAAAATTTCCGGACTCTATGGCGTGCCTCATATCATATCGTGGTTTTGGCTTGTGAAACCCCAGAAATTATGAACGGGTGCATTGAAGGCATGCTTCATTTAAAATTCCTTCATTTTATAATATCGGTGGTGAAGACAGTTCACCTTTATTTGGGGGTCTAGTGCTCAAAAATTGCAATGATTGTTAACTTGATCAGTTTTTCTATACATCGGCTTAGCTTGTACTGCAATTTTTAGTTTATAGCATCTAACAATCACAGTATTTACAGCAACCACAGCAGCTGAATATTAGTGTGCGGTAGTAATCACCGACTACTTGGAGCAGCTGTTTTATTTCCCACAAATTCAATTCTATTTTTTTCGGAACTTCTTGAATGTTGTATGCACATGTCCATAGCCGGCTTTTGTTTCAATGAGTTGTAAAATTGCATTACGGTGCATGTGCTGGCTATAAAACCAACTATTGAAAGGTCGTCTGCTTGGTTTAATTTTTTTGTGCAATAGCAAAACTTAACAAACATAATTTTTGACATCATTTCTATGGTTTCATTGCTTCAGGTGTCCCTTGGCAACGACATGTGGCTTCAGAAAGCTGCATCTGAACATTTGATACAGCACCCGGAGGATAGAATTTCCGTTTGCAAACCCTGTTCGTATATTTTCAACTGCAAACCTCATCAACAATAGCGTCAGGGGAAGAAGGGAAAAGGAACGCCAGCCACTGTGGAATCATGCGAGATATTATGCTCTGAAGGTACGCTGTAACCCAAAAGAATAATTTAGTTGATACATGTGGTTATTTGTGATGTTTTGGCATAATTCACAATCTTTTATATTTACTTAGGTGACATATTTGTCTGTAATTCTCCACATATTTGTAATTTAGTTTTGCTTACCTTAATGCATTATTTACAGCACTGGGACTGCACCTGTGTGAACGTTCTATACATTCTTTTTACTCTGTTCTAACGCCTCTGTGTTGATGAAAAAACACTTTCTGTGGCCGGCGAATGCACAAATGGACAGCTCTGCTATATTTGTATGCATGCGTGGTGTAAAGGCCATGAAGGTGCCCCTTTCTCAAGAGCCCTGTCTTGAAACAAGGGGCACTTCGAAACTTCGAAACTACTTCATCTCATCACAGGGCAGATTTTAGCAGGCTAAAAATAAATTCGTTACAGCTTTTGATATGGCAAGACAAACTTCTGCAACAAGGCCATTATTTCTTGGCTGCAAGATTACCATGCCACCGCTCTCGCATATAAGTGACTTCCGCCGTACATTATTTCAGCATTGAGGGCTTTGAGCCTCAATGCTCTATTCTGGCACACATAAAACAATGAACTAGGACATGTTTGCATCTGCAGCAGTATACTACATGCATTGTGGCAAGTGGTATGAAGGACATTTTGGTTGGATGGATTTTATTAAAGTGACGAGCCATGCGCATTCATATCCAGCGTTGGAGCTATTGGTTTGTGTGTAGTTCATGGCCAACTGCCAAGCTCTGCCGCATAGTATAACAGTTGTCGTTGGTGCGATAGCTATGTTTTTTAATGCTGAAAGTAAACTTTTGTACCTTCTATAAACATTCCAGCTCTGAGACCTCCAAGCAGTGGTCAAAACCGAGCAGACTGTGTGAAATCTCGCAAAGATCCTGACCGATGAAATTCAGGGCTTGCTCAAATCAAAGGCTTGAGCAGATTGCGTTTTGACAGATATGGAGTTCCCAACTTGTACTGAGTTTGAAACTGCATAAGTGCAATAAATTCTGAAGAACTATGACAGTTTGTATGACATCTGTGCAGTCCTGTCGGTATACCACAAGATGACAGCCTAGCTTGCAAGCTACGAACGTTAAGCACGACTATTTATCAAATGGTACGATCTGTGTAGCTGAGGCTTCATATTGTCGACCCTAAATTTTTTGGAAGTGTACAAAACATGCATTCAAGTTAACGCGAGTACCAGCTTGTTGATTGTGGACGGATGTTATCCATGTCGGTGAGTAACTACTGTGTCGACTGCCTATAACCCCGTGCTGGAACCAGCACTGTGCTGGAACCAGCAGTTGCTGGTTCCAGCACAGCTGGGTTATAAGCGAATTCCCAGCAGCTGCTGGTTCCAGCACTGCTGGTTTATTAGCAGATTCCCAGCAGCTGCTGGGAATCCGCTAATGACCCAGCAGTGCTGGAACCAGCAGCAAACCAGCAAGAAATTTTCACCTGGGCTGATATGTAAACAAAACGGGGGGTCGCCTCAACTTTGACATGTTTTTAGGACTTCGCGGTGAACCGATGCAGAGAGCTGGGGAAAAGAAGAATGCTTTTGCGGGACCAGCTGTTTACTTCACGTTGACGCTCGTCTAACTGAAGCACATAAGAAAAAAAGCTAGGATTACAAAAACTGACGGGTAAACCACTACCGTCTGGTCGCATCTTCAGCGCACCACTCGCAACGCTCGTGACATACACAAATAAATCAAAAGGTGCGAGGAACGATAAACGCGGGCCTTTAAGTGAAAAAAAGAAAAAGAAGCGAAAATGTTGACCAGCAGCGTTGCTGTAGCTGCACTGTCCGACGCCGCTGAACGCACCCCCGACGCGCGCAGCGCCATCTAAGCCGGCCGTCATATTTCATTGCAAGTTTGTGCGCTTCCTGGTCTCTGCCCGTCACACTGCCCCTTCTAGCCACCATACTATATTGAACTATAAGCCTACGCCTTAGATGGACGGATGCTATGAGCGTCCCCTTTGTAACAGGGTGGTGACATGCGCGCCACGAGGCTCGTAAAAAATTTAAGAACTTTTCTTCCCCTCTCTCTCTTTAAGTTGGTCTCATTCCTTTTAAATCTACTTCAATTAAAGCGATCATACTATAGCAAAAACGTAAATTCATAGCCCAGTTCTCGGTCCCTTATGAGAGAAAGTCCTTATTTTTCCTATAATTATTTTTGTCCGTTCCCTCTAGTTTTCTGCCACCAATACTCTAACCGTCTCTCGCTTATTTCAATCGCGGGTATGTTCAGCTTTCCAATTGCCAAGTGAAAATTTTTTACTGGGGTACCAGCTGAATTTCAGCTGGAGGCTAAGTGGTTTAAGGAACAATTCCCAGTAGCAACTGGTGGCAGTTGCAAATGGTCCCACTTGCAAATGGTTCCAGTTGCAAATGGTTCCAGTTGAAACTGGGAATTGTTACCCAAACCAGTTGACTTGGGACCAGCTGAATCCCAGTTGCAACTGGCTAGAGCAGTAGAAAAAAACACAGCTTGCTTATAAAACAATAAACAAGACACAGTATTAACATAAATGGGGGTTTATTACCATGATGGTTCCATGTATTTTATCTGGTACTATCGTGGAGTGAGTCTATTTTTTTTTTCATTCATGCTCGGAAATTTGGAGCCGCCGTTGAGCTTTGATGCCGTCTTGTACCTCCTCGGACAGGATGCTCGTCAGGTTTTTTTTGCAGCACTTGCGTCACCGTTGTTTATGCGCTCCCAGTGATCAAGTGTTGCTGAAAATAACACCGCACATTTAGTACAGTCATGATTACAAGCTTTAAATGGCTCTCACCTGCGACAACTTGCACTTTTTCAGGAGTTAGCCTCAGTTTGGCTACCTCAGCTGTGCCTTTTTTTCGTGGCGCAAGCCCACCTTTCAGACTCCACACAGCCAGGCCTGACAGCGTCCAAATTGCCTGGGCGGTTTCTTTCACCACAAGTGTTGACTTCTTGTGAGTCGTAATGCGAATACCTTGCACTTTTGTCAGATATATTCCATTCTGGAGGTGAAGCTGCAATGAAACATTTATGCTCAGAGAGTCAGACTTAAGAATGACTAAGTCTATCACATGTAAGTATGCCTACAATACAAGGCTGGTACTTACAGAGCCATCAGGACAATATGTGAAATCTGCAGGTGCCTGGCAGGAAATTCCTGAAAGTTCCACCATGTTACACAGTCAAAAGTCGGTAGTTTTACCTTCAACACTGTTCACTTCCTGGAACCCTTATAGAGACAATAATGCAAGTGCTAGATGAAGAAATTTCCTCAATGTCTTCAGGAAACTCACCTTCTGTAGAACCACCAGCTTGAGCCAGCTCAGCAGAGGGGCCTGTGTAATGGAACATACTATATGTTCCATATAAACTATTCTAGCGCATCTACCATCACACTGAGTTCACCAGCAGAGGCTGTGGCTACATCTGTCACAAAGGGTTTAAAACTTTCTAAAACAACAAAGGCTACTGATGATGGATGCTGTAGTGGAAGGCTCCGAAGTAACTTGGACAAGCTGGAGTCCTCTAGAGTGCACTAACACAGTAAACATGAAACTAGATTGCCTCCCTTGAAACATGGCCACGATGGTTGGGTTCAAGCCAGTGTCCTTGTGCACAGCAGTTAAGTGGTCTTGTCATTAGATACATAGCATACCAGGAATAATCAATTTTTATCCAGAAAGGGCGTAATTGTAAACTCAGTTGCAGCAGTGGTGCTCGATCCACCATCACAAGTGGATTAAGTAGCTGTAAACAAAGGCAACAGAATCAGCGTGAGCATTGCTAGGGGCAAAAGTTGAAAACATGCAGCAGTGTCACTTCACCTGTCGCTGAGCCTTGCTTAGGCGCACTTGCTGGTAGCCCAACATTTTCTGTAAACATGAACAAAACAGTAAAGATCACATCTGAAGACCACATTTGATATTTATTCAGCTGCTTGTAGCCTCCAACTTGCAATCTCCAACAGACTTCTGGTCAGCAGTGGCACGCACTCTAACACCACCCAAATGCCATTGCCGATGCTCTGATGAGTTGTCGGCATCAAATGATAGACGTAAAGAAAATTACAACTTCAAAGTAAATGCAGTCAGTTACATACTTTTATGAAAAAAAAGTAACGCATATGAGCATATCATCATCATCATCATCATCATCATCATCATCATCATCAGCCTATTTAGGTCCACTGCAGGACGAAGGCCTCTCCCATCGATTTCCACTCCACCCTCTCCTGAGCGAGTTGGTTCCACCTTACGCCCACAAACTTTTTGATTTCATCGCTCCATCTAACCCTTTGCCTGCCTCTGTTGCGTTTTCCCTCTCTTGGTATCCATTCCGTCGCTCTTACTGTCCATCTGTTATCTGTTCTCCTCATGACATGTCGTGCCCAGGTCCACTTCTTTCTTTTAATTGATGTAATAATATCGGCTACTCCTGTCTGTTCTCTGATCCATTCCGCTCGTTTTTTATCTCTTAGCGTTACCCCTATCATTTTTCTTTCCATTGCACGTTGCGCGCTCCTTATTTTCATCTCTAGTCTTTTAGTTATCCTCCACGTTTCTGCACCGTACGTTAGTACTGGGAGGATACAGTGATTGAATACTTTGCGCTTTAGTGAGAGCGGTAAGTTTCCAGTCATGATTTCGTAATTCCTTCCGAATGCGCTCCAGCCCATCCTTATTCTACGGAGAATTTCTTTTTCGTGGTTGGGAGTTCCTGTTATTAACTGTCCCAGGTATACATATTCGTTTACACATTGTAAGGGTTCATTGTCGATTGTAAATTCCTGTTCCTTAGCTAGGCTATTGAGCATAACTTTGGTCTTTTGCCTATTCATTTTTAACCCAATTTTAATACTTTCCCTGTTTAGGTCATTAATCATGTTTTGTAGTTCGTCTCCATCATTGCTAAAGAGTACAATGTCGTCTGCAAATCTTAAATTGCTGAGATATTCTCCATCTATTCGAATGCCCTTTTCTTCCCAGTCTAGACGTTTAAAGATTTCCTCTAAACATGCAGTGAATAGCATCGGGGATATCGTATCTCCCTGTCTCACACCTCTCTCGATCGGGATTTCTCTGCTTTTCTCATGTAGGAGTAGTGTGGCTGTGCAATCTTTGTATATGTTGTTTATGATTTTCACGTATACGCCAGGTACCCCTTGTCGTCGTAGAGCTTCTATAACTGCTTGTATTTCTATGGAGTCAAATGCTTTCTCGTAGTCGATAAACGCCATATAAAGAGGTTTGTTATATTCGGCGTACTTCTCAATTACTAGGTTGATAGCGTGGCTGTGGTCCATTCTCGAGTAACCTTTCCTAAAACCAGCTTGTTCTCTCGGTTGGTTAAAGTCGAGGGTTTCTCTTATCCTTGTAGAAATTACTTTTGTAAATAGCTTGCATATTACTGGGAGTAGGCTAATTGGTCTGTAATTCTTTAACTCCTTTATGTCACCTTTCTTGTGGATAAGGATTATATTAGCATTTTTCCAACTGCGCGGTATACTACATGTCTTGACACATTTCGTGAAGAGCGATGCAAGTTTTTCAACTACAACATCTCCTCCGTCTTTGATCAAGTTGGCTGTTATACCATCTTCGCCGGCTGCTTTACCGCGGGCCATGCCTTTAGCAGCTTTTTTGACTTCGTCAGTGGTTATACATGGAATTTCAGTATCTTCCTCTGATTCTATTTCTTTTAAGGTTGTATGGTCTGTCTGAGAGCTGTACAGTTCCGAGTAGAAATCTTCTGCTACCTTTACTATTTCGTTGAAATTATTGATAACGTTACCTTGTTTATCTTTTAGCGCATGCATTTTATATTGTCCTAAGTGCAGTTTCTTTTTGACCGATTTAATGCTGGTGCCTCTTTCTACTGCTTTCTCTATTTCTCTCGTGTTAAAGTTTCTTATATCTCTTTGCCTGGCTTTACAGATCAACTTTGATAGTTCTGCGAATTCAATCTTATCTTTGGGCGAAGTTACTTTCATTTGTTGACGTTTTTTTATTAAGTCCTTGGTAGATTGGGACAGCTTATTTGTTGTTTGCTTTGCTGTTTTGCCCCCGAGTTCTATCGCTGTTTCAAGGATTGTTTTCGTTAGAGTTTTGTTTATTTCTTCTACATCGTCACCTTTTTCGCCTAAGGCCTCGAACTTGTTGCTTAGGGCGACTTGAAATTCTTCGTTCTTCGTACTGATTACCTCTAGATTACATTTTTTTCTAGTGAATAATTTAGTTCTTGTTTTCTTTAGGTTGAGTACAATCTTTGCTCTTACTAATCTGTGATCGCTGCATTTTATCTTCCCCACTACTTCTGTGTCTTGAATTATACGTGGTTGTTCGCACATTATAAAGTCGATTTCATTCTTTGTTTACCCGTTAGGGCTTTTCCACGTCCACTTCCTATTCTTGTGTTTCTTGAAAAACGTGTTCATTATTCGGAGTCGGTTTCTTTCGGCAAATTGCACGAGCATATCCCCACGGTCATTTCTACAGCCGACACCGTAGTTGCCAATCGCCTGCTCTCCACTTTGTTTTGTCCCTACTTTAGCGTTGAAATCCCCCATGACTACAGTGTATTGCGTGCGTACTTTTGTTATTGCAAATTCGATATCCTCGTAGAACTGCTCCACTTGTTCGTCGTCGTAGCTCGTTGTTGGCGCATATCCCTGGATTATCTTAAGTTTATACCACTTATTTAGCTTTACTACGACGCATGCTACCCTTTCGTTTGTGCTGTAGAATTCATCCACATTACCCGCTATATCTTTGTGAACATATATGAGCATATATCCTTAATCGTTATGTTACTCATTCAAAATACACACAAATTTTGTTTCTACGAGCTATAGTGCCACAGCACATGTTTATAACACCTTACCCAGTCTTAATTTTTAACAATTTCTTAATCAAAGGGACCGAAAGAAGGAAATTTTTTAAGGGCTCGACCAGAAACCCATAGCAAGTATAGGGTTGTTATTTGTAGTAATTACAGCGTAAAACCAGGAGAAAGTGGACGAAAAGATAAGTTGCCCTGCCAGGGACCGAACCTGTGACCTTCGAATAACGCATCCAATGCTCTACCACTGAGCTACAGGCAGCCATCCCCCTGTCCACTTCATGGTGGGTATATGTGCACTTAAACCTGGCAGTGTTAGCCAGCGCTGCTATAGAGGCCATGGCGGCAAGTGTGGAATACTCTTTTCCTGCCTACTGGCATCACAAAGCACATCTTGTATTACTGACTGAAATTTGAACAGTCAAAATGCAGGAGAATGCATACATGCGTGTTGCATCGAAGTCCACGTTAGGAACTTTGTCTTGCTTCTGCTCCGGTGTTGGAGTAGGTTTAGTGAGGTTAAAATGCAGCTCAAAAAGTGATGCACTAGCTTTTAATGTTTGTTTGGCATTTGCTATATTTAAAGCATTCTAGGTATACGTATTACTGTAGGAATATGTAATAGCTATACATATAAAATATTGTGTCATTGCGTCATCAGCTGCACATATTTTGGAGCTATTTATCGGCCCTGATAATGTAAGCATTACTTTCATGTTCCAATTGTGTTTTGCCATTTACAGCTCGCACAAAAGACTTCCCTGCGAGGTGCCAGTTCGAGTGCAGTGGAAAACTTAATTTTAATATTATCCCTGGGCGCAAAGCTCAGCGACTTGAGAAGCAAAAAGGCAAAAGACAACACCGAAGAATGAAAAAAAAATAGTTGGAAAATAAAATACACACGTGAAAGGTCCATCTTGCATTTGTGTTCTGTTTTTGTTTATATATGTATTCAGCTCTCACACATGGCCTACAGTGTCAAGCAGATATGGCCATATAAGGCGTCATATATGGACACATTACAAATTGCACAGATATGGCCATATAAGGGCCCATATACGGATATATTAAAAATTGGGCAGATATGGCCATATAAGGCGTCATATATGGATATATCAAAAATTGGACAGATATGGCCGTATAAGGCGCCATATATGGATATATTAAAAGTTGGGCAGATATGGCCATATACGGGCCCGTATACGGATATATTCAAAATTGGGCAGATATGGCCATATAAGGGCCGTATATGCCATATATGGCCATATCTGCCCAATTTTTAATATAACCGTATATGGATTTTTCATATCAGTCCATATATGGCATTTTCGTAAGGGGCGCTACGGTCAAGTTGGTCTGCACGTGTGACTGCGTCATTTATCATTTGAGAAGGGTACTGTTGTTTTAAAAGGGCGACACGTAGTTTCTCGCAACTTGCTGCGAAGTCCGCATGGTTAGAGCAAATACGTTTAAAACGCACTGCTTGGCTGTAAGGGATACTTGACTTGCAATGTTTAACATGGCTGCTTTTGAAGTGAAGGTATTGTTGTCGGTCAGTAGGCTTATGATACAGTTTGGTGGACAGTTTGCCATCTGTCAGCTGCAACGTGACGTCCAGGAAGTTAATAGTTTCCGGCGAGAATGAGTGGGTAAATGATATGGATTGGTGAGACTTATTGAAGTCGGATATAAATGCCAGGAGTTGCGATTCACCATGAGGCCAGATAAAGAAAATATCATCAACGAACCTTTTGTAGCAAGTTGGCTTCAAAGTGCTACTGCACAGAAATTGATCTTCTAGGGTTCCCATGAATATATTTGCATAATTCGGCCCAATCTTAGTTCCCATAGACGTACCACTAACTTGCACGTAGTGAACTTCATTGAATTCAAAATTGTTCAGCTGGAGAATTAGTTCGAGGAGTGTTGCCAGGGTGGTACTGCTTATTGGTTTTTCGCCATAAAACCGGTCGTACGCTTGAACTACAGCCAAGATTCCGTCCGAATGAGGGATATTAGTATAGAGTGATGATACATCCAGTGTCACGAGAAGGGAACCCTTAGGTGGGGCAACGTCACTGATTGCCGAAAGGAAGTGGTTAGTATCCCGCACGTAAGATTGAAATGTAGCCGGAATTTTATTAATTAGCGAGTCAACATACCGAGACAGATTTTCTGTCACTGTTCCAATGCCTGAAATAATGGGACGGCCTGGATTGTTCAATTTGTGAATTTTTGGCAACAGATAAAATCGGCCTGCAGATGGACTAAGCGGGACCAGCGTAGCAGCTGCCCTGTCACATATTTTTTTACCCTTTACTAAAGCTTTTACCTTTTCTTCCAATAGACTTTTGACGTCGTTGGTGGGGTCAGCATTAAGTCTTCTGTAAAAGGAACAATCACTCAGTTGCCTGTTGGCTTCGTCAATATAATCAGTGGTGTTCATTACCACAATTGCACCACCCTTGTCAGCTGGCTTGATAGTGATGTCGAAACGATTGCTTAATGTTTCAATGGCATTCACCTCTTCGTTCCTTATATTTCGACAGTACGACGTTCGCTTCTTGTACGCTTCGATTATATCGCGTTGGACTGCACTTATGTATAGGTCAAGGTGTTTCTCGCATTGTGAGGGTGGTGTCCAGCGTTTAGCAGAAGGTAATGCCAAGGAGCTATTATTAGTTGCTGATCTGTCATGAAGATACTCCCTCAGTCTTAGGTTGCGCGAAAAGTTGTCCAAGTCGGCCAGCAACCGAAATTCGTTGCAATGGCCCGTCGCAGGGCAGAAATTTAAACCACGTGACAGCACACTCATTTCTTCACTAGACAGAATTTCGTCACTAGACAGTATATTTTAGTACATCACTGGCCAGTGACGCGCTCTAAAATGTCAAACTCGATATTCTATGCATATTCTCATATACGTTTGTATCTGTACCTCTACATTCTCTATCTGTATTTTGTCGCACCTTGTTGTTGAAAGATATCGCATCTTCTTTCAAAAGAGTTATGATAACCATGTGCGGTGCTTCAGAATGTGCTGTAGTGCATGACAAGGTGGCAATCTGTTAGACAAGGTGGCAATCTGTGTTTGCCAGGCGCAGTACATCTGCTTTACAATGTGATACTATGTACCTTTAAATAGTGTGTGCATCCTTGTATTGTTGTCATTCTGACGAAGGCCGGCCCACCGGCCGAAACGTTAATAAAACAAGAATTTTGAACGTGTGTCTCTCTTTTCAACCCTATACATTGGACCGGACCCATCAAACTTCAATCTGAAAATACTATATATATATATATATATATATATATTGTGGGAATGTTGACATCCCCTGATGAGTTTCTATCGCGTGGCGCTCGCGTTTCCTCAAAGCTCCTCTAAGGTGGCTTTCCCGCGAGGCACGAGACGTGACGTCATGGTCATGCGCACCGCTGCGCTGAAGATGGCGCTGTGGTTCCCGCGGTAGCGCTACCTGGCGGCGAGGAATCGCGGGCCCGCGGACGGGGAACGATCCGCTCTCGCTTGGCCTTGGGACGTCGTCGCGCGTGGTCGATGCTCGTGCGCGCGGTGGCGATGAGCTCCGCTCGGACGAACCCGCGGATGCCTCTCCCGATAGCCGATTGAGCCTCTGTTCGCGCGACTTACGTCGCGAGCAATATAGGCTTACGGTTCCAGCATGGGCGAAAACTACTTCGCTCGGTATCCTGCTGCGGTGAGTCGAATGTCATCGATTACGCGTGGGGTATTGCATTAGCATGCCTGGTGTGTATAGTTCGGCTAGCGTGCTTACTATGTGTAGAAGGTGCAAATAAATGCCCTACTGTTGGTTTGCACTGCGGTGAACTGTGTCCTTTGTTCCTCGAGCGTGGGAGAACCCCGTGGCCACCGCCACATCTGGCTGCCCAACGTGGAGCTCTTGGAACATCGGACAGCAGTTTTTCTCTGTTCAAGGCAACCTTTGTTTGAACCTGTCGAGATTACGCCTAGCGTGATTTTGATCGCTGGCGTCGGCGGCGTGCTTTCTTGAGAGCGAGGCGATAGGATGCGGTAGCGTTTTGAACTTGTCGGCATGCTACTCGCACGTTTTGAAAGATCGTCGTTACGAGAGCCACGTGGTCTGCATCCTGGGAGAACGAGGCTTAGTGCCTGTGGATAGTAGGCGAGCCCGAAGTGAGTGAGTACGGAAGCCTCGTGGGTGGTCCAATTTTCTATGTTTATCTAGCTTCTATCTCTTTGACTCTGGGAGTCGCGGCTCAGGGAGCCGAGTGGCCGCGGGCCACGGGTGTCGGGCTGTCTGGTATTGCGGCTCGGCACCGGGCGTTCCGACACTGTCCGGGACAGTGGGCGCCGATCGTTCAGCTGCTCGCACGTAGCGAGCGGAGAGGGCCCCCAGCAGAGCTAGTCTCCTCACGGCTGCCTAATTTCTGTGCCCTGTGTGGGTGTTGTTTGGATGCCGGTTATTGTCGAGCGCGGCGATACGTTAGGCCTAAGGCTCCTTGAAGCTGCCTGTCGCACGTGGGACATAATCAGTTGAACCGTGGCGTTGAGGTGTCGCACTTTGCATACCTGATTCTAGCTTGCCTCGCACGGAGTGAACTCAAGAAAGCGACCTTTGTTCACGTGAACTTAGCGTCTCGGTAGCCGCCGAAATCCCGTGCTAGCCGAACGAAGCGGTCGTACCACGTGGCCGATGCGTATAATTGCTCTCCTTTGCCCTAATGCAGTGTTCTGTCGAGAGCGTTTTCAGTCGTACCACGTGGCCGATGCGTACAAATGCTCTCCTTTGCCCTAACGCAGTGTTCTGTCGAGAGCGTTATTTTCAGTGTACGCAGCGGGAGTGACGTCACCCGCAGCTTGTCGCCTTCTGAGCATTCACGCTGCTGCCCGGACTTCGGGGCCCCTCGGCTGATGTCGGCAGCTGCTATCAGCAGTTGCGGCTTTCTCGGCCGGAAGGCGCGTCGGTGCGAGTGACGCTTGCTCGTACCGACTGCGTCGCCTTTTCGGAGTCCTGGCCTGGAGACCCGCTGTGAAGCCTTGGTCAAGCCTGAAGACAGGTCGCCTGTGTGGCGGCGCGTACGGGACTTCGTGAGCAGCGACGCCGGCGGTGTCGGCCAGCGGTGCTGCCGCAGTGCGCGTGAAGGACACAAGTGCGTGGACATACCCGAAGCTCAGTGACGCTGAATGTGTAACCCTGTATTTGCGGTGCGTTTGTAGCTGTGCTTTTGCAGGGATATGTGATTATTTAAGGTTGGGGGGATGTGGGAATGTTGACATCCCCTGATGAGTTTCTATCGCGTGGCGCTCGCGTTTCCTCAAAGCTCCTCTAAGGTGGCTTTCCCGCGAGGCACGAGACGTGACGTCATGGTCATGCGCACCGCTGCGCTGAAGATGGCGCTGTGGTTCCCGCGGTAGCGCTACCTGGCGGCGAGGAATCGCGGGCCCGCGGACGGGGAACGATCCGCTCTCTCTTGGCCTTGGGACGTCGTCGCGCGTGGTCGATGCTCGTGCGCGCGGTGGCGATGAGCTCCGCTCGGACGAACCCGCGGATGCCTCTCCCGATAGCCGATTGAGCCTCTGTTCGCGCGACTTACGTCGCGAGCAATATAGGCTTACGGTTCCAGCATGGGCGAAAACTACTTCGCTCGGTATCCTGCTGCGGTGAGTCGAATGTCATCGATTACGCGTGGGGTATTGCATTAGCATGCCTGGTGTGTATAGTTCGGCTAGCGTGCTTACTATGTGTAGAAGGTGCAAATAAATGCCCTACTGTTGGTTTGCACTGCGGTGAACTGTGTCCTTTGTTCCTCGAGCGTGGGAGAACCCCGTGGCCACCGCCACAATATATATATATATAGTTGCGGCAAGGAAATCACGTTGGCCCCGGTACAATAAGGAACAAAAGGGAGTACGACGCACGTTGGTTTTTGCACGATATATTTACTGACGTTTCGGCTGGTGGACCAGCCTTTGTCAAAGTAACAAGTACATGTCAACGCGTTTCTTTATATACTATATACATGAGATAGTGTAGGCGACGTAGTTCAGCGATTACATGATTCATTGCGTGCAGTGCTCATGACGGTATACAGTTAAATATCATGCGGAAAGAAAATAAAAGAGAAAAGTACAGAAATCATTACTCTTCGCGC
Organism: Hyalomma asiaticum; assembly: GCA_013339685.2. NCBI lineage: Eukaryota > Metazoa > Arthropoda > Arachnida > Ixodida > Ixodidae > Hyalomma > Hyalomma asiaticum. The sequence continues at coordinate 98,089,919 of CM023487.1, forward strand.
ACACAGCAGGACGATGCAAGCACACGTGATCGATAGTTACAATGAAAAGATGACCATATCAGAGTGCCGCATGACAGCGCAGCCAGATTATACGCTATGACGCTAGGACGATGCAAGCACACGTGATCGATAGTTACAATGAAAAGATTACGATATCAGAGTGCCGCATGACAGCGCAGCCAGATTATACGCTATGACGCTAGGACGATGCAAGCACACGTGATCGATAGTTACAATGAAAAGATGACCATAACAGAGTGCCGCATGACAGCGCAGCCAGATTATACGCTATACAATATACACAGGTTGATGTACGATATACACAGCTTGATATACGATATACACAGCCCGATATACGATATACACAGCTCATTTATTGCGATGGGAATAAAATGAGTAGTCAAGGCTGTTTATTAGCGCGTGCGCGGTGAAATATGGTCTCGCGCCTATTCTCATGGTGGCAATGGCGATTAATGAACGCAACTAAATATAAATAATAGATACATAAATATGCACAATCACAGAGGCATTACAGACTAGTATCCGACAAGTGACAACGGCGATTAAGCAACGCAACTAAAAAAATAAACCATGGATACATAAATATACACAGTCAAAGAGGGATTACAGACTCGTATCCGACAAGTTTAACCGATGGCGTCGCAGGCCGTGGGTTCAAGTACAAAACTGACCGTAATTCGTGAATTGTCACAATTAAGGTTGATGATGCTTGGTGGGCACGCTAGAAAGTGTTCCTGTACTTTCGTTTAGCCGTTTGAAAGATGCGGATTTGTAGAGCACACCGTTGTGTAAGGGAAGGCTTTAGCAGCGTTATGCTACTATTCATTCGCCTTTATGTTGATTATTCTTCAGCGAGAGAAAGAAAACGTACGAAATCTGTCACAAAGTAACTCCATTTTACGCTACTTCTCAGTGCCCCATCACACCAGACTACCAAATTTCACCACAGCAGGCTATTGCTGAGATCTGCGATGAGCGCGTTCACCCTGCTAAAGTTCTCTTTTAAGTACTGTGGGAGGGACAATGAGAAAAGTGCAAGCCCTCTGAAACGTAACATTGCAGAGCTTCGTAAGCAGTGTGCTGACCTTCTGCAGAAAAACAAGAGGCTGAAAATGTACAAAAGAGCAAAAGCTTGCATTTGAAGCCTGAAATAACAATTGAAATCTCAAGAGCAGAAACATGAAAGGTTTTTTTAATGCGAGATTTTTGAATGACGACCAAAAGAAAGCGTTGACCCGGCAGACCAGCAAGGGAAGCGTCTTGTTGGAAAAAGACAATCAAGACAGCTCTCCAAACAAAGCACGCGTGTGGGACCTCTGGCTACGAACTTTTAAGGTCGTTGTCAAATCCTCTTCCTTCAAACAGAACCCTTGTCCGGAGGTTGCAGAATATTCGCTTTCTGCCAGGCATCCTTCACGAAGTCTTTGATGTGCTTAGGCAAAATGTACAAGCTGTGGATGACATTGAAAAAGACCGCGCTTTTCATGGATGAAATGGAGATCGCACAAGCCTACGAGCATGACCACTCGCTTGATTGCCTCTATGGCAGCACAACGCTTCCAGACTCCCCTGATACTGTAGCAAACCATGCCCTTGTATTCATGGTGGGTGCTCTCAACAGTCGTTGCAAGCAGTTATCATTGCAAGCATCAACGACCTCCCAACTACATCAACGACCTCCCAACTAACATATCATCGCATATCAGAATCTTCGCTGATGACTGCATGCTCTACAGACCTATAAACTGTCCTAACGACCACTCCATCCTTCAAGATGATCTGAACACTATTTCTGACTGGTGTAGCACTTGGCTTATGAGGTTGAATACTAATAAGTGTAAAGTTGTTTCTTTTGGACGTAAACAGGTCATGTCTAACTTCAATTACCATATACAAAGTGACAGGCTCTCCACGGCGACTTCTTACAAGTATCTTGGCATCCACCTTACACCAGGGCTTTCCTGGTTTGATCACATCACCAACGTTTGTGCGAAAGCCTCCAAAACATTGGGGTATTTACGCCGAAACCTTCGTCATTGTCCCACTAACATTCGCAAAATGTCATACCTAACTTTCGTCCGCCCGCAACTTGAATATGCCTCATCTGTTTGGTCCCCTTCCGCTCAATATCAAATTAACATGCTGGAAACAATCCAGAACAGAGCCACCCGTTACATTTCTAGGAACTACGACATCAATTCTAGTGTGACTCAGCTTAAACTCCATCATTCCCTCCAAGCATTAAATGTTCGTCGTCACGTGTCCTTGTTATGCCTATTTCATAAGTACGTCTACAGTAACAAAACATCGTCGTTGCACCTTCATCGCCCGCTCTACACGTCACGCAGATTACATAACCATCTCAGCTTCACTCGCATCTTTGGAAAAACAAACGCGTTCAACACATCAGCACTACCACAAGCCATCCGCATGTGGAATGATCTTCCCGACGATATCGCCTCTGATAGCAACCCCAACACGTTTCGGCAAAAACGTCAGATGCATTTCATTAATATTTCATCTTGATGTGCTTTTACTTGTTTTCCGAGCCTTTTATGTTACGGAGTGTTCTTATATATTTCATCACCATGTTTACGTATTGCTGACTTATTGCTTTGTTAAATTTGTGCACCGCATTTTTTTTGTTGTTGTTATTACTAACCGACATTGTACCGTTGTTGTTTGGAAACTTACATGCGTTTTTCACTGTAACCCCCCTTACTCAATGCCTTCGGGCCTGTAAGGTATTTTCAATAAATAAATAAATAAATATCATTTCACAGGTATGTCTGTTGATGCATTGCTGCTTAAGGATCTTGTCTTCTTTGCACAGCATATCTGCTGATTGTAGCCAGCGATATGGGATCAGCGAACCGGGCGGTGTGGCGTTTGTTAGGCTTGTCAACCCAGGCGAAAATTTATTGATGGTTTGCTGCTGGTTCCAGCACACTGCTGGTTCCAGCCAAGGGTTATAGGCAATCGACGGAGTAGTTACTCCCCGACATGGAGAACATTCCGTCCACAATCAACAAGCTGGTACTCGCGTTAACTTGAATGCATGTTTTGTACACTTCCAAAACATTAAAGGGCCACTAAACAGGCTCCAACTTTTTTTAAGCCGCCCAAACAAGCTAACTTAATCATAGAGAAGGTTGCGGCGATCACATTCTGCGAATATGACAGCGCTGCGCGCCACACAGACGCCGTATTTCAAAAAACAATTCCCGCGCCTCTTTCCTGCGATTGACCAGTCACGCTCGCATACTAGGTGTCGTCAAGTTCTACCGCGAACAACTTTGCGTAGCTGCAGCTCGTTGGTTGGTTGAAACGTCTATTGTCAGATCCTCTGGACATCCCACCGGCGTGAGCGCAGGAGCAGCGCTGGCCGGAGCAACCGGTACAGCAGCGAGCGTCAATGACGTCAATTGCTCACGTCATGTCACGTGTCAAAAGTGGACGGAGTCACGACGGCGCACCGCGCCTACCCTCTCCTCAGCAGAGAAGGGTGGGGAGGCCTACCGAGAAAACGAAACCGACGCAAGCGGCCACTTAAACCCGTGTAACTTCTTTATTATTGTACCTATTCGCAAAATTCTTGCGGGAGCATGTTCACATCGCACAGGAGCGCAGTTATATCTTTAAAACAAAGTTTGGACCTCGGGGTTGTTTAGGGGCCGACATGTATGGAACCTCGGCTACACAGATGGTACCATTTGATAAATAGTCGTGCTTAACGTTCGTAGCTTGCAAGCTAGGCTGTCATCTTGTGGTATACGGACAGGACTGCACAGACGTCATACAGTCATACTTCACCAGAATTTATTGCACTTACGCAGTTTCAAACTCAGTACAAGTTGGGAACTCCATATCTGTCAAAACGCAATCTGCTCAAGCCTTTGATTTGAGCAAACCCTGAATTTCTTCGGTCAGGATCTTTGCGAGATTTCACACAGTCTGCTCGGTTTTGACCACTGCTTGGAGGTCTCAGAGCTGGAATGTTTATAGAAAGGTACAAAAGTCAATTTTCAGCATTACAAAACATAGCTATCCCACCAACGACAACTGTTATACTATGCGGCCAGAGCTTGGCAGTTGGCCATGAATTGCACACAAACCAAAAGCTCCAACGCTGGATATGAATGCACATGGCTCGTCACTTTAATAAAATCCATCCAACCAAAATGTCCTTCATACCACTTGCCACAATGCATGTAGTATACTGCTGCAGATGCAAACATGTCCTAGTTCATTGTTTTATGTGTGCCAGAATAGAGCATTGAGGCTCAAAGCCCTCAATGCTGAAATAATGTACGGCGGAAGTCACTTATATGCGAGAGTGCTGGCATGGTAATCTTGCAGCCAAGGAATAATGGCCTTGTTGCAGAAGTTTGTCTTGCCATATCAAAAGCTGTAACGAATTTTTTTTTAGCCTGCTAAAATCTGCCCTGTGATGAGCTGGAGTAGTTTCGAAGTGAGAACCCCTTGTTTCAAGACAGGGCTGTTGAGAAAGGGGCACCTGCATGGCCTTTACACCACGCGTGCGTACAAAATATAGCAGAGCTGTCCATTTGTGCATTCGCCGGCCACAGAAAGTGTTTTTTCATCAACACAGAGGCGTTAGAACAGGGTAAAAAGAATGTACACAACATTCAGACAGGTGCAGTCCCAGTACTGTAAATATTGCATTAAGGTAAGCAAAACTGAATTACAAATATGTGGAGCATTACAGACAAATATGTCACCTGAGTAAATATAAAAGATTGTGAATTATGCCAAAAGATCACAAATAACCATATGTATCAACTAAACTATTGTTTTGGGTTATAGCGTACCTTCAGAGCATAATACCTGGCATGATTCCACAGTGGCTGGCGTTCCTTTTCCCTTATTCACATGACACTTTCGTTGATGGCGTTTGCAGTTGAAAATATGCACGAACAGGGCTTGCGAACGAAAATTTTATCCTTTGGGCGCTGTATCAAATGTTCAGGTGCAGCTTTCTGAAGCCACATGTCGTCGCCAAGGGACACCTGAAGCAATGCAACCACAGAAATGATGTCAGAAATTATGTTTGTTAAATTTTATTGCACAAGAAAATTAATTCAAACAAGGCAACCTTTCAACAGTGGGTTTTATAGCCATCACATGCGCCCTACTGCAATTTTAGAACTCAGTGAAACAAAAGCCGGCTGTTGACATTGGCATGCAACATTCAAGAAGTTCAGAAAAAAATAAAGTTGAATTTGTAGGAAATAAAACTGCTGCTCTAAGTAGTTGGAGATTACTACCACACACTAATATTCAGCTACTGTGGTTGCTGTAAATACTGCGATTGTCAGACGCTACAAATTGAAAATTGCAGTACAAGCTAAGCCAATGCAAAAAAAAAACTGCTTGTCAAGTCAACAATCATTGCAATATTTTAGCACTAGACCCCCAAATAACAGTCATAGAAGGTGAACTGTCTTCACCACCCATATTATAAAAATGAACGAATTTTAAATGAAGCATGCCTTCAATGCACCTGTTCATAATTTCTGGGGTTTCACAAGCCAAAACCACGATATGATATGAGGCACGCTATAGAGTCCGGAAATTGTGACCATCTGGGGTCCTTTAACGTGCGTCCAGGTTGCACAGTACACCGTCCTAACATTTCGCCCACGTACATCTTTCAAGTCAGCACCCGAGCAGTGTAATTACTGTACCACCGCGGCGGCCTTTCGATGCACCTGGAAACATCGGGCAGCGCAACTATAAGTGTAAATCGCATCATACAATTCTAAATTCATATTAGAATTCATCAGAAGCTCATGACACTTTATGCGGAGCTCTTGCGGAGAATATCGCTACCCACAGAAGCCAAAAAGGAAAAAAAAAACTACTCGCCTGTACGCTTAACGCACAGACATCCTTATTTCTGCTCAAATTCATATGCCTACGAAGGAGGCAGTATGTTCTGGTATATGCTTACTGCAAACACGGCCTCTTGCGCCTCATCTTTCGGGGAGAGGCTGTCACACGAGCATATTTGCTTCATAGCTACTTATGCTGTTCAACACACAAGTTTTGCATGGCACTGGCATTTAGCGATGTTTCAGAAACAAACAGCAAACAGTGCAAACACAGTCAGTCACAAACCGCCATCGTCTTGTACAGTGCGCCATGCCGAAAACAATGCAACGTTCCTTCGCATCAATCCACTGTCGTTGTGGTATGCTTCTCCCTCTGGCATGCGGAACAGCTTGCACTCAAAAAGTAAGGGAAATAATTACCTTCAGACGCCTGCACCATGGCCACGAAAAGCAGCGAAGATCATCCCGCACACAAGGGATGCTTATATCCGTGTGGCCGTAGGCGGAAACAGCCGTCGTACGCTGGTCCGAAGCCATAATTCTTCAATAAAAGTAAGTGTCCAACACTAATTCCACATAAGTAGAATTGCGCAGGCAAAAATGCCCCCGATTCACGTCCAAAAACGCTGCAACTGCATAGCCCGCCAGCTGCCCACGCTAGTCACGACGAGTCCGGTCGGCCAAGTGTGTCATACGAAACTGCGCACTATTTTCCGCACTTTTGCTCTATTTCTTCCAAATGTGGTGAGATTTATTGCGAGGTGGCCAATTTTTAGTTTATTGTATTTTTATATATTTGTTTAGCTTACTGTTTTAAGGCTGGTGTTTGAGCGTGGCGATTAGATACGCAACTAGTGACGGCCGTAAAGAGTGGGCCAGAACCATACCCCACGAAACCAGAGTTCTTCATTCATACCAGTTGCCAAACTCCCCACAGGCCCCATGTATCAAAATCCGGACACGCCAAGTGCCAAAACGGCGGAGGTTAGCAGACTGTCGCGCCATCTGTCGACACAGAAGACGACTACTAAATGGCAGGTTAGTGTGTTTTGTGTTACGTAGCACAGAAAGCTCCGCCGCGTCAATGAAGCGAACCTTATGCAAACGATGTTGCGCACGCAGAACATCCGTCAATTTCACCGTGGTTCTGGCGGCACTATGGCGTCTTCTGCAGAGCAAGGAAATTCACTGACCTTGTGCCGTCGCTTCTGCTTCTGCACGAACACTGAGGGTTCACGAAGCGTTTTGTCCGCGCTAACTGCTCTCACGAAAGAAGCAGGGAATCGTCTGTTCGGCTGCCGAGGCCGCTGGTGAAAGAACAAGAAAGCTATTCGAACAACGGATGATTTTCGGTGAATAATTATTCTTTATTTTTCGTCTTTAAATGTCGATGTGTCATTAGGAATCCAGCACAAAGCGCGCACCTGTGGAATTCAGTCAGTTCACATGACTACAGCATCGATGTGTCAACACAGCAGCAGAAGGCCTTTAATGCAGAGCGTGTCGTCTGCAAGCGAAAAAGCCTATGGTGCAAGTCGACGATCCAAGTGCAGGCGAATTGCAATGTAAGGCGTCTCTATCTCTCGCTCCTTTCTTTTGCCCGTCTTTAGCCGCGTGATAAGAGAGCGATTAGCAACTGTTACGGTGCTCCAACGTTTGTGGCCGCCATCTTCATGCAATAAGCATCGCCTCCGAGATCCAGTGAGTATAGCGTGGTTTCCAGTTACGGCTCCCAGATGGGGCGACAGTCTGCTAACCTCCGCCGATTTGGCCGTCGGCTTGTCCAGATTTCGGAACGCAGTTTGGCAACTGGTATGATTGAAGAACTCTGTACGAAACAGCTGCGACCCAAGGAGGTTCCATTGAACTTCCGGAGTGGAAGTCCCTGCAGCCGTCTAGGGGGCCAAGTGAAGCCAGCGGCGGCCACATTACTAGAGGAAAAAGTAGGCGGGCGCGCCATATACGGCAATGTATTAAGATAGGCGGTCGGCTTGTTTTGCAAGCTAGCGATGAAACACGGAGACAGAAACCAAGCTTATGCTTATGCCAATTACCAACGGTGTTTCCTAGCTGAGAAAAAAAAATTTCCCGCGCTCGTACTCAGCTGTAGGCGCCGAGTAAAACAAAAGAGCACAGCTGACTGAGGGGTTCTGCGCAAGTCGTACTTGCTGGCTTACTTCGTTTATTAGCATAAACTAGGTTTTTATGATGCGATGATGCGATATAGCGCAAATATTCGGCACTGTGCGACTGCCAGCTGACGTAAAATGCATTTGTGCCCTTTATTTAAACATGTATCCAACCCATTGAGTACAGCGCATGCTTTCTGCACGTTGCCTTAACTAACCGCATGCTTTTTCTTTCGTATTCCACATACGTTCTTCCAAATTGGTTCGTTGCTCTTAGCATTTGTGAAGTCTTCTCAGATCCGCGTCTATCAATTAAGAGCCGTTGTGTGCGTTCGGAAAATTTTCTTATTTAGTTCTTGCAGTAGCGCGGGTAACAACAACGGACTCAGCCGGTTCAAACAATGGAATGCTTTATTAACGATAGCGCAGGTGCTTTTATTCCTTGTGAATCCGCACGAGCATGCGCACTTCGGGGTGCGATAAACGGGCTTGCCTTGCCGCGATACGGCAGTTCTGACTGTAAACGTACCTAGGAGATTTCTTACACGGGACACGCGCCGAAAGGCATGCACTTAGCATCCCGACCAGAGTTTTGTCAAATGCTGAAGAAAGAGGTCGGGTTGTTCGATGTCAATAGAGCAGAGGTGATCGAGTGGCTGTTTTAAGCTCTATTCCACCGACCCCTCCGAACACCACATGTTCTCAGTCAGAAGGCTACACACAGTTTTTTAATTTTTTTCTTCATTTTTCGAAGCCAGTAGCACGGAGAAATACGCCGTACGTGCTTGCTGCATTTGCGCATTCGTCAACACGTACGCATAACAAATTCTGCGTCTATACGCTCCGGAAAGATGCCCTTCCTCTAAAGTTCGTATACAAACACTGCAGGGACGATCCGATACGCGCACCAGACCTTGCGTTTGTTTTAGCAAAAGAGATAGGTGTTCTGTGGCAGAACTCGAGCCCATAGCAAATCATGTACGTACGCATCTGAAGACGAAGCACGTGCTAACCAGTATTTTAAGCTTACAGTTAACTTTGATACATGCGTAGGGATGTAATAGAAGTATGCGAACGTTTAAAATTGTCCTCTACTTAGCAAAATGCACTGAAAACGGGAGCCGTACGTGAAGAAAGTGAGAAAGACTTACACATGAAATGTTCTTCCAGGCTTCTTCTTAACGCGATTTGTGCAGCCGAAAGCGACGCACGAAGTCACCGTTGCCGTCTAAGATATTTAGATGCTTAAAAAAACATGACACAGTGTTTAAACACCGCGAAACAGCGTCGCGCTGTCTACGCGCTCCGCCGTCTGTGTGGTCGTCTGATACTTTTTCGTAGAGCGAGATGGCGGCGACGCCTTCACTTTCGGCCGGCCGCTTCCACTCCAGAAAAGTAACATATAACCTCCTTGCTGCGACCCCCCTATGCACGTCCGAGTGCCCCGAGCTTTTTTCTCCGAGGCCCAAGGCGCGGTGCGGCACGCACAGAAACTCACGTCGGGAAGCCAGCGGCAGCAATGAAATTTTATGCCTGCATGGCATTTATCTAGTTCCAATTCGTGGGGAATTCTGTCGACTTTGAGTTTCTCATATTTAATAAAAACTAATATTTAGAATAATCTCCTGTGAATGCGAACTTTGTGCTCAGCAATCATTTCCCACTATCTCGGCCGCGCCTACTTCCGTAGGTAAACTTTTCGCATAGAAAAGAAAAAATAGTGCACTAGTGTACAGAACAAAGTTGTACATTTCGCTACTGGAAGTTTAACTGAAAACCAGCAGGTTATCTGCTGGTTCCAGCAACATACCAGCCTAACCAATGCAGGAAACCAGCAAGCTCCTTGCTGGTACCATCAAGGCAGCAGGCTGTCTGCTGGGACCAGCACAAAATCAGCAGCACGCCTGCTGGTACCAGCAGAAAAACAGTACCCACAGTACTGGAACCAGCAGCAAGCTACTGGTGCCAGCAGAAAACCAGCATGCCATCTGCTGGAACCAGTACAACCAACAGGAAACCATCAGTTTATCTGCTGGTTCCATGAGAAACCAGCACAAACCAGCAACTCCCAGCAGGAAACCAGCAAGAAATTTTCACCTGGGAGAAATTAGCTTTCAACACAGTTTTCCTAGTGTCGATTGAAGTTCACATTGCAAGGCTGTAGTCCTAAGGAACACAGTACAAAAAAGTGCGCTTCGACAATGTATTGTTAACAGAAACAGAAACATGTCATGAACAACAGAAAAAGCTTGGTGAAAGTACCCACAGCACGAGTCTATTTGCACCTTCACAACTCCGTGCTTCTGTTTTTATCGTTACACAAACCTGTGTTTCTTTAAGCGACTAAGTGTGAAAGTTCAGACGGGTGAGCAGAAACATTTGCAATATTTTAGCGGTGAGCTCCTTGCTGTGTTTGTCGCAGCCAACTTGACTGAGAATAATATTAGTCACGAAAAGCTTACAGCTTCTCGATAGAGAAAAGAAAACGAAAATGCACCTTCCGGCGCAGTTACAAGAACGGCCAAGTGACCCAAGCCTCATCGGTCGAACCTCTTAGCAAACTGGTAGTGTCCAGTCTTCTACAGCATGCTTTTTCATAGGCATTTTGATGCACACAATCCAAAAGGACTCTTTGTCCAAGTCTTTCTAACCAAATAGCCAGCGATATTTTAGACCGGACAGCTGTCACTTCGCTCTGCCACATAGCTGTTGTGGTGGTTTCCGACAGCTGACTGAATGGAAGAACCTGCACCGTCTGTGTCACCAGCTTCCAACACATCCTCAATAATGTCTCGCAGGACGAAAATAGTTGTTATGCGTGGTTTGACGTCCTAAAACCAGCTCTGATTATGAGAGACGCCGTAGTGGAGGGCTCAGGAAATTTTGACCACCTGGGGTTCTCTGACAATAAAGTTCGATGTCTGTCTGTATGGGGTTCTTTAACGTGCACTGACATCGCACAGCACACGGGACTCAACGTTTCGCCTCCGTCGAAATGCAGTCGCCGCAGCCAGGATTCGATCCCGCGGCCCTCGGATTAGCAGCCGAGTACCATAGCCGCTAGACCACCGTGGTGGGGAGGGCGAAAATAGCACTCCCCACCACGTCATCAAGAAGCACTTGTGCTTCTTAATGACGTGTCTAGGAGAGCATTACATCCTATGACAGGAAGTTTCGAGACTTGGGCTATGGTGCGAGATTGTAAAAACTCCAAGAGTGTGCAGTTACGAGGAACTGCTCCGGACTCGGGAGATCGTTTGTTTCTGTGTACTGTCGTTATATTGCAAACAAAGATGCGACTTGTTTTTACTCGGTCTTGAGGTCAAGAGATACTTCAAACCGACTTAGAGTCAAAGATAACGCGGAAGTGCACTGTGTATCCTGAGGCGCACACCTTCAGCAGTACATTTGCTAAAGAAACCACTCTCACGTACCTTTCTGCAGTCTTTTCCCATTCAACAACAACAACAACAACAACAAAAAGCCTCAAGTTCTACACCTTCTTGCAATGGTGGTCTGAGCTCACGTTTTCGGCACCTTGAGGTCATCATAGATATACGCAGAATTAGGCACCTCACAAATTGCTCTACTCCAAACGCTGAATTGTAGCCCTGTCGTAAATATGATCTGAACAGAAACAAACCATTGAAACTTTACTGAAGAGGATGGCAGGTAAATTAACTTTCTTTTTCAAAGAAGTTAGGGCCGATGTGTGCTTTTGTTACCTGTTGCATTGGCTTGAGAGTCAAACAACTCTGCCTCGATGTCTTCAATGCGTGCACGCCCGTTCAGGGTCGCGAAACTAGTGCTCACAAATGAATTTCGCGGATACTGAAAACGGTGTACGTATCCTGCCAACAGGACGCACGGTTTGCCGCAGTGGGCGGTGGACGAGGTGGACGGCGATAGCCCGCGCCTGACGATGACAGCGCCTCTAGCGGCGCTCAAAGTTGTCATCACATTTCGTGGACTCCTCTCCAATAGCCCGCATATGGCGTCCGTCACACTGTCCCTTTAGCCACCATAACTACAGCGTAGGCGCCAGAAACGGAGCGGCCATATTGCATCTAAACAATAATGATGACAGTACATGTAGCACCATCTCTTGGCCCCATATTTTAGTTCAGGACGCCACCGCTTTGACGTTGCACTGTCAAAGGTACAGTTTCCCTTCTGTAAATTGATTATATATGAACGTGTTCTGTGGCCACGCCCCGCGGCTGACTACACCGGAGCGGCGCTGGCACATCGCGTGCGGCGATTTGGACGCTGTCGCAAAAGTACTATCTCCGATCGTCCCCTCTGGACGCGCAATTGACCACCGCACCGACAGACTTGCAATACGGAGGAAAAAAAGTGCCTTATATATTTACTACACCGCTTTACAATTTGCATCTAATTGATGTTTGACTAAAGCAAACGTATTTAGCAAGCAAAATTGCTCGTAAAATAACATCGCCTCCCTTTCACTGCACTCTTGGTTCTCAGCGGTGGCACCGCCACCTAGGAGCGATGGAGCGAAGTCGTAAATTGTCGCGTTAATATGCGTGCCGACAGTTAGCGTTTGAGTAGTTTCGACGCCTCTATCGGCGCGCAGGCATCGGCGTTCTGCCGGCGCGTTGCTTCAGCCATGACCTCTACGCAATTTGTCTTGTGCGACGTATGTGATAGCCAGTTGCGCTGTGACGCGCTTCACTCCAGGAACGCAAAGACGGCTTCGACAAGCAAACGATGATTCCTTCGCACAACGAAGTGTGCGTTCACAAAACGATCCGCTGACAAACAGTTCGGTTATGCTTGCAAGGTTTCGACGTTCCTGCTTTATGGTAGGTTTGCGCAGGGCGCTGGCGCATTCATTGCATTATCTCCGAAGAAATGTGTACTTAGAAAGCTTTCGCTTGCGTGTGACTGTCGAAGATCCCTGTATATAGTGTCAAGGTGCCGCTGATGAGGGCAAAGGGAGTACCCAGCCCATCTCCCGCCCCTCGATTCGCCAGATTGCCGCTAATGTCTGAAGACAAGTTTCACTTTCGTGTTACACCGGTTTCTATGACAGAGGAATTCACCACTTTACATTTTCAGTTATGCCACGGAATAGGAGGCGTGCCGGGCACGTCCCTGGTGAAAATTTCTAACTGGTGTGGAACTGGTTCCAGGTCAACTGGTTTAAGGAACACATTTCCTGTAGCGACTGGTCCCAGTTGGCAACTGGAACCAGTTGCCTACAGGAAATGTGTTCCGTAAACCAGCTGAACTGGGACCAGTTGCCCACTGGTCCCAGTTGCTGGCAACTGGTCCCAGTTAATAGGGGCCCAGTCTGGCCTGTGCCAGGATGTCTGTACTAGCCAGCTCAAGTACACTTGAACCTGCAAATAGCCACCCTATCACTTCAAACATTGAAGGGGATACTTTGAGGTGGTGAAAAACATTTACAGCAATTGAAACATATATATAGTTGAATCATGGAAGCCGCCCAGCTGCTTCATTGGCACCAGACTTTCGGCGTTCAGCCTTCATGCTGTCTTGAACTTTTCAGTCAGAACGCTTGTCAAGTTGATTGCTGCTGCTGCTGTCTCACTTTTTGCTTTGAATGCCCAATGGGCGAGGGTAGCTGCGAAGCAAATGTGGTTGGTACCTTGTTAAACATGCATGCCTGGAAAACTACGTACTAAGATTTGCACGGTGTATACACATCAGACCAACCTTCCACAATTTTGACCTTTTCTGGAGTCAACGCTGGTTTAGGGTCCTCTCCCAGGCACCTTTCTGTGGGGCAACCACACCTTTAACACTTCTAGCAGCCAAGCCTGCTGGCTCCAAATAGCCTGGGCAGTCTCCTTGACCACTATTGTGGGCTTCTTCAAGCCTAAAATTCTTTTTGCCTGAACTGCTGTCAAGCAAATTCCTTGTTGCAGGTGAAACTGTAAAAATGAATTGCAAGAGTGCAGCAGGTCCCTTCACTGCTACTAGCACTAGTGCTGGTAGTAGTGGAAATAACGTGAGCTAACTGGCTTTATTTAAAAAGCGTATGCAATTTTTATTAATAGAGGACTTCCTTCTAGCTCCGGCTAGAGCACTAAAGAATACTGTCTCAAGATCGAAAACTGTTGCGAACAGCCTCTACTCCACAAACAAGCACACATCTATAAAAAGTTGCATTAGTCCTTTTCCGATTTCTCAAACTTATGCTATAGCTTTTTTGTTTTAAGTAGTTAGCTTTGCACTGCAGCAGTGTTTCCTGGTGACATATGCAGTATCACACCAAGGTGTTGTATACATTAAATAACATGAGCTCACAGCTGTTCTGCAGACAGATGCTTTGACAAGGACTACAAGACGTATGGTACACGTAGGCAAAGTAGTCACTGATTGCACACTTCAGATTTGCAAGGTTGAGAAAAAAGGGTGCTTACCAATCCATCAGGCAAGTAGGCAAATTCTTCCCCTGGAAAGCGATCACAGCAATTTTTAACTTTAAAACATACCCTCATATAAAAACATTTTAAGTACCAGCAACTCAAAGGTCCAGACCAACGTCAGCCCCATTTGTGTCTTCTGCATCTGGAAAGAGCAAATTGTATGTTTGGCAACCAATTTAGCACATGAGCAGGCCAATAACAAACATGGCAATTAACTACATAACCTGTTTCTTGTGATACCTAAATTTATGGGTCATTATAATTCCCACGCAAAGAAAAAGAAAGCAAATGAACACTTACCATTAGGAACATCTTTTGACCGCAGGCTCAATGTGGCTAAAATATGAAAATGGCAGGATTCAGCTATATCCACACAAACACAGATCCAATCTTACTCTGTGCGAAGGTTCTCAGGTCGTGCTGTGGCTTTTCTTTCTCACTAGAGAAATCTGTACCAAGTGCTGCGGTAAGGCGAGTTGTGGTGTAGACTTTCAGTCTCATCGACTCGTGATTGCCACTTCATTTAAGCATCAAATTTAAATAAGTCTCTTTCAAAGGCACACAGCTTTCATACGAAACTGCAAGCTTAAGACTGCGAGTTCTTATTTGTACGTGCCCCACTCATTATTAGACTGGGGAGAAAGTATTAAGACAAGGCAGGCACAACAAAAGTATTGTGTTAAACTTTTTTTAATATTGTTATAGCAGGAAAACATCTGTACATACCGATGCGTTTGTTGGCCTTCGTAGTTTGGCAAGGTGCGCTCCTGGGAACATCTGCACATTTCTGGAAACTGGCGCTGTGACGGTCTTCCACTGTAAATTGTTTAAAGTGCACAAATATGTCTCCATTTTTAATACATATATACTATGCTCAATCAAGATATATTTACAAGGGAATAGACAGTAATCTTCCTGAGTTCATGTGTGCAAACAATTACGCAGAAGACTGTTGTACTTAGAGCTAACCAATTTGGATTCCAACAGTGCTCCTTGTAATCGGACTTGCTCCTGAAGGAACAAGTTATCTTGCCGTAGTTCCTTGCAGCGTTCCTTCCAGAGCTGGACTTTCCGCTTTGCCCCCTCCACCTCTTTAATTGACACAAGTGTCTCATCTTCTGAGCTGCTCGAGGCTGGTGATGGCTGGTGACGGTTGGCTGCGCGAGGCACTCTTCGCAGCATAAAAAAAAAAGAAACAAGGCGTTCGTTTAATAAACCGACGGCGGGAAAACGTTTTCTTAAGTGATGAAGTGACCAACTCACGCTTTGCTGGGATATCCTTTGCTGCGCCTGACTCAGCTGCTTGGTTAATATTCTGGAATATGATTCCCGCTTGCCAGCTCAGCGGTTGCAGGCTTTCTTTTTTATTTAGTACCTGCAAATGTTACCAGTACAATGTTGCACTAATACATATTCGAAAGCAAACTATGTAAAATACCGCAACTATCTGTCGTCACCAAGCAAAAAAAAAAAGCAGAAGGGACATTGGTTAGGGATACGTACGTGAGTGGCCTTTGGCGGCGCTGGCTCATCGGTGTCGTCGTCATCTATGTTGATCTTCAGCACTGGGATTCTCTTGGGCGTTTCGCTAGCTTCTTGCTCCGTTGCTATAAGTGGCGTAGCACATGTATTAGCTTATAATATGTGAGCATTACCGAGTGACTTACCGCCAAGACGAAGTATCTGAGCTCGATAGTCTCCTGTGTTCGCACTGTTTATTTCATCCGTCCAGTGTACTGTGTACACCGCCTTTGCATCAAAGTCTGCCTCGTGGTCCGGTTAGAATTCCTGCACATCTGCACTCGGCACTACATAGCGGCGCGTCTCGCTGCCAATGTCGTCAATGAAACGCACGAAGGCGTACATGGTGAATAACTATATAGATGTAAGAGTAATCTCTCAATGCCAATTTGACTGCACAGCTCACGCCGCAAGAACTAGCTCGCAAGACCAGGTCAACCAGGTTCAACACAATAGGTGGATAGCAAAATGGCATTTTCGTCTGCACCCGTCTTCCGGTTCAGGGCTTACCTGCCCGGTTCCTTCGTTAGGCCTTGTATGCCGGTTCTTGTTGCACGTCTCCGCTGCTCGCAAAGAAAATACGCTTCTGGGAAGTTATTACGGTTTGCTGCTCGGCATTAGGGTGCGCGAATTCTTCCGTGAAAGGAAAGAAAATGTTTCGTTTTCCTGGGAATGAAGCGCGCAAGTATAAAGGGGCGGTTGCCCTCAAACGAGCGACCGTGACAGGCGAGCTCTGGGTTCCGAATATAGGAGCCAGAATATGCGAAGACCATTCTGTCACAGGCAAGTGTTGTGGCAAATAACTTGATTAATTTAATTTCTAGTCTGAAAACTTAATTAACGATCAATTACATACAAAGAGCTGCACCCAGCAATGATCATCAGCACATCGATTATGTGCAGTCTTTATTTCGGTACAATGAAAAAACTAGTGAGGCTGCACGAAAGAATTAAGGAAGAGAGCTGAGGTCAACCTTATTCATACACTTTTCATGTACTCAAAGCAGCAAGTGCCTTCTCTGTGGAGTGATATGAGGCAGCTATCTCGAGAAAAAACGGGAGGAAGCAAATGAGGGACAGCAGCGGACGACAGCGTGCACTCTGTGCACCGCTATGATATTCCTGAGGCTTGGTACGACCTTTGAAACGAAATATACTCAACGTACAACGTGCTCGCATTGTGATAACTGCGATTTCCGAATGTCTAGCGCTCGACATCCTTCGCCAAGTGTCAACCACGTGTGTCAGCGAACTCAAGTTACAAAATTGACATTCGCCTATCGCATAACCACGCTTCGCGTTCGGCGTTGACGGGATCGCGATCCTTGCAAGAACAAGTCATCTAATTTTTGGCTCACTTCTAATGTATTAGAGGCTACATATGTTATGTTAACGAGCCTAGTTAATCGTAAACGTTCTATGACTACTCGACGTGACCCCTTGGGGACATGACATACCCACCACACAGACACAGTCATGGAGGGTCACGAAGCATTGACAGCTCGCACCCACCTTTCGGTAGCGTCGAGCGATGCTTGCATTGCGGTTTTTCGCCAAAGCTGCGTCGTGAATCAAACGTCAAGCGCATATGTGAACGGAGAATCGTGACTCCCAACCACGAAACGACGGTGGCATGTGGCGGTGGCGCGAAACCTCGAGCCGGAAGTTGTAGCAGACTGCGGAGTAACCCACAATTACTTGCAACAGCCGAGATTTTGCTATCCACCTATTCATAATGCAGAACACAACAGAGGAAGACTAGCCGAGCATAGCCAGCCGCCCGTACGCCGTAGCGAGTAGGTCTACACTAATGGCCTCCAGTGCCTACAGTATTATTACAACAGTAAAATGTAAAAAAAGCATATTAATATTTCTGACTGTAATTATTATGGACGCGTGTATTATTTGTGTAGGGTTTTAAAATAAGTATAAAAATCTTCGTTAGGGCTTGTAATTGATCTGATTTACTGGCTTTACAGCCAACAAAATGCGCATCTAAAGACGGTATAACGGTATTTCATTATGGTGAAAAATTGAAGCGACGTAGGCTGATTTGCTTGTCTCTTTACACCGTAAATTATGTCTAAGCGGCGAAAGCTTTATTTAGACCCATTATTTGGCGGACAAGAACTGCCGAGATTGACGCTGCACAGGGCATCTCGCATCGCAGCAGTCCCGGCTGTCACAAGCGAAGTCCGAAGCGGGAAGTCAGGCAGCGCTCCGTCAGACGAAGAAGAACACGCCGGCGGGTTTGGCTGGCCAAAAGGAGCTGATGACGAGCGCAACGAAAGTGCTGTGGATGTCAACGCACACCTCCATGCTCGGAACACATTTAACGAAGAATGTGAAGGCGAAGGTTATGGCGAAGCTAGCGCTGATTTATCGGCAGGTGACATTGTAACGCTAGTTATGCACTTCGCAGTCAACTTTGGTTTGTCGTGGACAACTTCGGTTTCTCGTGGAATTTCATCAGATAGCTGATGAAATTAGAGGGATTTATTTTAAAGCGAGACGACCTTCCAGACACGAAGTTCTTGTTTAAGAAGTCTGCGGGAGTGTCGACAGAAAGCATGGTCTTTCATTTTTACTGCCCCGATTGCATATGTACCCCTGGTGAAAGTACCGGAGAACTTAAAAAAAGTGAGGACCTGCAAGTAACATGTCCACAGTGCGAGCAGTTGTACACTGGAGAGAGACTCAACGCGCACTGGAGTTTCTTTGTGAGCCTTCCCCTGGAGCAGCAGCTTGTCTCAATTCTCACGTCGGAAGAAGTCTCCAGGTAGCTGGGGACATCTTTGGACACGCTTTCCTAACGTTCAGGGGATGGTTCCATGCGAGACATTACAGATGGATCTCTGTATCACCAGCAGCGCGAGGACATTAATCTTGGTCCCAAAGACTTGACCTTCACCATAAATGCAGACGGAAGCCCGGTTTTCAACTCGTCAAAATTTTCAATATCTCTAGTGCAAATGACAATGAATGAGTTGAATCCCTGGCTACGCTCAAAAAATGCCGTAGTTGCGATGCTGTGGTATGGGCAGTGCCACCCAGACATATCGTTGGTCTTAGAGCCATTTGTCAACCAAATGGAAACCCTTGCCGAGACTGGTGTCCGATGGACATACAACGGAGAGAAATTTACCTCAAACGTAAGAGACCTTCCAGTGTCTCCATATGTTCAGTTTTGTTTAAACCATTCATAATTGAGGGCAGGTAATGCACCCCTAGTACAACCAGGAAACATGAAATGCAGGGAAAGGCAGAAATAATAACTACAAATTGTTACGCGGCTTGTTTACATTTTTTTTTCAAGTGTGGTGCACAACCTGTGACAGCCGTATAGCACATACAAGGCTACACTAGCTGTAAGTCCTCCAAGAAGATAAATATTTTTTCTCTCTGAAGTTCATAGGCAGATTGAATCGAAATTTTATTTCACTCTTGTTAGGTTTCCCCGAATCATTAAATAATGCTTTGCCAAAAGCTCGATTGTCAACTGCTAGCACACAAGCACATGTGTGACATATTGCCACCCTTTCACATCGGAAACCCTTTCTTTCTTTTTCTTTTTACAGGTGTATTGTTTCAGCGGCATAGCCGATGCCCCGGCCAGGGCTATGATGCAAAACACAGTGCAATACGATGGGTACTTTGGGTCTGGCTGGTGCTTGCATCCCGGCAATGTGTTGAAGGCAAGTAAAGCCATTGCACAACTCTATACGAAAAGTGCTAGCTGTATATTTTTTACTTATGTATGTAGCTGATCCTTCAGCTTCACAATTTATGTTCTCTACATTAGTAAAATTTACCGTACAGAAACATGTTTTGGCATCATTTTGGCATAGACTGTCAACAGAGTAGCTCACAAGTATAAAATTGCATGGGATTTTAAAGTGGTCACCTTTGGGAAGAACAGACATAAAATTTGCATGAAATCGTACATTAAAATCAGAAAAGTTAAACCCTGTTGCATGCATCACGGTTACTTATGTCTAACCATTAACCTACCTACTAGCACTGCACTAAAACTGCACATTGATGCCAACGTGGGATTTGCATGTGTCTAGGAATGAAGTTGTTGAGTTTTCGGATTGCAGCCTAATTTGGCTATGATGCATTTTTGACAGGTACAGTTGAGCATCCTGTGAGTGCCACATCTGCACCTGACAGAAGAAAAGAAGGAACACTAAAGACATGTATGAAGCTCCCAGAACTGAAGTTCATGTTCGAGGAGGCCTTCTCCGCTGATCAATTAGACGGGGTTTGATATTGTATGGAGTTTCAGCCCTGACTACATGCACTGCGTTTTGCTTGGTGTGACGCGTCAATTCATGGAGCTGTGGATGTCCAAGGTTGGGGCTCCATACTACATAGGATCACCACAATGGACAAAACAAATTGATAAAAGGCCCTGTGCCATAAAGCCACCCCAATTTACATCTCGCATGCCTAGATCTGTACAGTTAAGAAAGTATTGTAAGGCTAGCGAGTGGCAGCAGGTGCTTTTATATTACAGCCGCGTATGCATTGATGCTGTGTTGCCAAGAATGTACTCGGAACACTTCAGCCTGTTTGTAAAAGGAGTGTTCCTTTTACTTGCAGATGTTGTTTCTTCTGAAGATGCACGCGAGAGCACTGAACTGCTCGTGCAATTTGTAGTCGGAGTTTAGTTTTTGTATTCAGAGAAAGAGATGACATCGAATGTTCATTCGTTGCTACACATAGCAAAAGGTGTTGTAATGCAAGGGCCTCTTTGGGCGCACTCTTGCTTTGTCTTTGAAGGGGGCATTGATACGATTAAGAAGCTAATAACATCTGCAAAGGGAGTGCCTCATCAAGTGATGAGCAGAGCTTTAATCGCCAACAAAATTGGTGCATGCAAGGCCAATGCAAGTCACCAAATTAAAAGTTTTCGGGCATTGATTTGCACAACAAAGAACCATTACTCCTTCTGGGCAAACCAAGGCCTGCCAGTGCATGCATCCTTAGACTGGTTGAGTCACAAGCACCCTAGCAAATCACTGGCCCTGTTGAGGAACGCGACAGAGACCGCATTTATGGACATGTGTTCTACAGCGAACAGTACCAGAGACCTGACAGGACTAACTGCACAGCTGTATGGCTGCCAGACGCTGGGCCAGATGCTGCCAGACGCTGGACATATATATATATATATATATATATATATATATATATATATATATATATATATATATATATATATATATGGGTTGCCGGTGAACGCTTCTCCAACGCGAGCAGTCGGTATTTCTCAATCAAGAAACTCGCTATATATATATATATATATATATATATATATATATATATAGAGAGAGAGAGAGAGAGAGAGAGAGGGGGGCACTGGATCTTGACTTGCAATGAAGTATATATATATATATATATATATATATATATATATATATATAGTGGTCCTATATATATATAGGACCACTATGCATAAGTTTTCACTTATGCATAGTGGAACCATGAGGATCCGGAACTCGGCACGATCTACGATGAACATCCCGAGCTTCGCCCACTCATCATCATTTACTCCGTGGATATGCTGTAATTTTTTTTTGCTTCCTTGTGGTCAGAGAGAGAGAGAGAGCGAAAGGCGCGCGTTGATGGAAACGCTCTTTCTGAGATGGAATGTCACATTTTCGATGGAGGCAAAATGCCAGAGGCCCGTGTACTGTGCGTTGTCAGTGCACGTTAAAGAACCCCAGGTGGTCTAAATTTCCGGAGCCCTCCACTACGGCCTTTATCTCTTTCACTCCCTTTCCCCCACCCCCACGGACGCTTAGCCGCGCTCCCTACATGGGCTGCAGAAATTAGCGTCCTTTCCTAACCACAATCAATCAACCAACCAATGCTCTACCAGCTCGCAAAGAAGGAGAACGCGCCCTCACCCGCGAGAGACAACGGTGGCGCAGGCAGCGTCTCCTAGCGAGTTTCTTGATTGAGAAATACCGACTGCTCGCATTGGAGGACCGTTCACAGGCCACCCATATATATATATATATATATATATATATATATATATATATATAGACACTGGATCTTGACTTGCAATGAAGTGCCGGTGGGAGATTTCACTTGTGCATAGTTGAACCATAAGGATTCGTAGCGTGCGCGTTAACTAAATTAATCCGGAACTCGGCACGATCTACGATGAACCTCCCGAGCTTCGCCCACTCATCATCATTCACTCCGTGGATATGCTGTAATTTTTTTTAGTTTAGCGCGTTAGCGTGATTGCGAGTGCTATGGCGACCTCTTCTGCTGCTGTTGTCGAGGCTCGATCTATTGAAGTGGAGTCAAGCAGAATCAATGAACAGATCACTAAAATGATTTAGAACAGGACAGCAATAAACAAAGCCACCGGAACGTTTGAAGCCGCAAGCTTGAAAACTAGACAAATACATGTGCTACCCATAAATCCCATGGCAGCTTCACTATTGCAATGCCTGGGTTCCCTCTAGAATTTTGTAGGGAACTCTACGGTTGGCATCCCCCTGAACTTCAGTGTTGTTGTTCTAAGGACCCCCATATTTTAGTGATCACTGAGATTGAAAAATTCTCATTACGATGTATCAGCGTTTTTGTGGAATTAATCACTGCTATAAGCACTTCCAATGACAGTACGTTTTTGTTGTGTCATAAACTGGGTTCTTTGAAAAGTGATTGTCAGTCGTTTTAAGCACTCAATTTTTGTATGAATTGTCATGTTCACTTTTTCTTCTTAACTGTTTCCTGTGAGTGAATATGCTCAACAAGCATTTACAGTTATCTTACAGACCAAGCGATTTCTTTTTAAAAAATGAAATAGACGTCCTGATGCACCTCACTGGAACTGTAAATTCCTTGCAGATAAAGCTTTTCTATCCACTGACATATTGTTACGATGGGCTGCGAAGGGATGGTTTTATTAACAGGAGATGGATGTTGGTGATGTTGTAGCGCGGTCTCCAAGCTGTTCGTCCTCCTCTTCTACCTTTCTTCCAAATCACTTATTCTATGTGCGTTACACTCCCCCGCAAGCAGACGAAGCCCGTAGGGCGAGTCAGGAGGAAGCAAGGGGGTAGAAACGTTTCAGGCGAGCAACGTGCGTCACCTGCATTTTGCTTGATCGCCGATCATTGCACAAAAGGCGAGCTACGAGATACGTAAGTTCGCCCAAACGATCCAGAACAACGCATGGGCCTGAATACTGCGAAAGGAACTTTTGGCACTTTCCAAACTTGCATTGGGGCGTCCGTAGAAGCGCCAAATCACCTTCGGCGAAAGAAACATTTTTGTGACACTCGTCGTATCGCTCTTTTGAACGGTGTTGCGAGGCCAAAGTACGCAGACGGGCTATACGACGAGCTTCTTCCGTAATACACATAGTCTTAGACACAGAATCGTCGTTGTGCAAGACAAATGGCAAGAAAATATCCAGGGGGCTGCGTGGTAACCTTGCATACAGGAGGTAGAATGGGCTGTGGTTCGTGGTTTCGTGTTTCGCCGTATTGTAGGCGTATGTTATGAAGGGCAGCACTTCGTCCCAGTTCGTATGATTTGAGGAAACGTACATGGCAAGCATGTTGGTCAGAGTTCGGTTTGTCCTCTCAACGAGACCATCGGTCTGTGGATGATAAGGCGTGGAGTGACGAAACTCTGAAGTGCACAGGCGAAGGAGCTCTTCAACGGCGTCGGCGGTGAACTGCCGACCATGGTCGCTGATGATAACACGTGGTGGGCCGTGATAAAGGACGACGGAACGCAGCAGGAAGACCGCCACGCAAGCAGCGGTGGATGAAGGTATGGCGGCGGTTTCAGCGTACCGTGTAAGATGGTCCACGCACACGATTATCCAACGGTTCTTGTTAGCAGATAGCGGGAATGGACCCATAAGATCGATGCCTACTTGCTCGAAAGGTGTACTTGGAGGGGTTAAAGGCCGGAGAGGGCCCGGTGCAGCAGCGGTTGGTGGCTTGTGACGCTGGCCTGTTTCACAACTACCGACATAGCGTTTGGTTGTTTGGTACATGCTAGGCCAGTAAAAGCGTTCCTGCATACGGTGTAGCATTCGCACGAATCCAAAATGGCCTGATGTCACATCGTCATGCATGGCGCGTAGGACGTCGGAACGAAGGTTCTCGGGGACAACTAGGAGGAAACGTGCTCCACTCCCAGAGTAGTTGTTCTTGTTAGCAAGTCATCACGAACAGTGAAACGACCGCTGCCTTGAGAAGTATTGGCTGCGGCAAGAGTGGATATAGGGTGAGATCGTTGCGTTGCTCACGTTGAAAGTCTGCCGTGTCAGGGAATGTACAAGTAGTAGCCGCAATGCAGTCGTCAAAACTGTCATCATCGCTCCCGGTAGTTGCGAGAGGGATGCGGGAAAGGCAGTCCGCGTCGGCGTGACGACGGCCACTCTTGTACGAGACTACAAAGTCGTATTCCTGAAGGCGTAACGCCCAGCGTGCGAGGCGACCAGATGGATCCCGCAGACCGACCAGCCAGCATAAAAAATAGTGGTCGGTGACTATCTTAAATGGCCTTCCGTAAAGATAACATCGGAATTTCTGGACGGCGAACACAGCTGCCAGGCATTCTTGCTCGGTGACCGTATAATTGCGCTCCGATTTGCTCAGACAGCGACTTGCATATGCAACTACATGTTCTACGTTGTTGTGACGTTGTACAAGCACTGCCTCTATTCCAGTTCCGCTAGCATCAGTGTGGACTTCAGTGGGTCGAGATGGGTCAAAGTGACGCAAGAGGGGGGCTGATGACAGCATAAACTTTAGTTGCGAAAATGAAGCGTCACACTCTGGTGTCCATTTGAAGGCCGTGTCCTGCCGCGGCATACATGTCAACGGATAAACGATGTCGGCGAATCGGGGTACAAAACGGCGAAAATATGAGCAGAGGCCAATGATTGAGCGGAGTTGTCGTGCTGACTGCGGTGGTTTGAAGGAGCTGACTGCTTTAATTTTACGAGGATCGGGCCTAGAACGCCTTCTCTGTCGACTAAGTGTCCCAGAACCAATGTTTGACGTTCGCCAAACCGACATTTCTTTGCGTTTAAAACTAGTCCAGCCTTTTCGATGCAATCCAGAACAAGGTTGAGGCGAGTGTTATGCTCTTCAAAAGTACGGCCGAAAAATCACAACATCATCTAGGTAGCACATGCATACCTCCCACTTTAAACCACGTAATATAGTATCCATGAACCTCTCAAACGTGGCAGGGGCATTACAAAGACCAAAAGGCATAGCATTAAATTCGTATAGACCATCCGCGGTCACGAAGGCGGTCGTTTCTTTGTCTTTAGGTTATTTGCCAATAGCCTGATCGCAAATCAAGTGTCGAGAAATAAGATGCATAGTGTAGGCAATCGATAACGTCCTCGATTCGTGGTAGTGGATACACATCCTTCTTGGTTATTGCATTCAACCGTCTATAATCTATGCAGAACCTCCATGAATCATCCCTCTTTCGAACCAGGATTACCGGAGCGGCCCATGGGCTAGAAGATTCCTGAACAAAGCCCTTGTCCATCATTTGCTTTACTTGTTCGGCTATAACTTTGCACTCAGACGATGACACTCTGTATGGCTTCTGGCGGATTGGGTGCGCGGTGCCGGTATCTATTCCGTGACGAGCTCGGGACGATGGTAGCCGAAGTGGTGCATCTCTGTGATTAAAGTCAAATGCAGCAACATGTCGCGAAAGAACCTGCACCAGCGCTTGACGCTCAGACGTGCATAAATCCTTACTTATCCTACTGAGCATTATCTCTACGGCAGGGCCGTCACTGAGAGGGGTGCAAACTGGAGCAAGGTCTGCAGTTAGCGCCCCTATTGGGCTGCATGAAACTTCAAAAAGGGCGATTTTCATAGCCCGAGGAAGGACAACTGGTGCTGCGGAACAGTTTAGCGCCCACAATGTGGTGACTCCTTCGCCATGCACACAACAGCGCAGGGCACAAGTACACTCTTTTTCGTGCAGTTTGCGGTGAAACACGTAACTACCACGTCAATATAAGGAGCGGCAGCAGTAGGTGAGAAAACACGAACGGGTGTTAGGCACCACGACGGCAATGTGACATCATCAAGCACACTAAGTATGTTCCTGTCTTGATCACACGAGCTTTCTTCGGAGAGCGCAGGTACCAGCAAATTATTAACAAATATTTCGCCAGTAGCACAATCAACGGAAGCACCGCACTGTTTAAGAAAGTCCATACCAAGAATGACGTCGTGCGAACGAGAAAGGACGACAAACTCTGACACAAACACTTTTCTAGCTAGGCAAACACTGACAGCACAAACACAAAGAGGACGAAGCCACTCGCCGCCTACTCCTCGAAATGCGATAGTGTCGTCCCACGAAAACATAACCTTGGGGCTTAGGCGATTCTTGAAGGCGAGGCTCATCACAGACACAGTCGCACCGGTATCAACTAGAGCCATCGTCGGTATTCCGTCAACCAGCACATTCACTTTGTTTTTAACCATCACAGCAGGCAGAGGTACTTCTTCCAAAGACCGTCCGGCGACCTCACCTCCATCGGCCGCGGATGTTAGTTTCCCGACGGTGGCGGAGGTGAACGGCGCCGAGGGGACGGAAAACGACGGTAGCAGTTAGTCGGTGGCGTAAGGCTACGTTCAGATGCTGGCGAGTCGCTGCGTCTGGTGTCGTGCGAGAGACGACTCCTGGAAAAGAATTGGCCGTCCGCGAGTCATGGGATGTGCGGTTTCCAGGTGATGAAAACGTCGGTGGTGTCCTTCGTGACTGGCGGGGATGAGGACAATACCGTACTACGTGTCCTTCAGAACCACAACTGTAGCACACGGGAGGTTCACGGTCGACCGCATAGTCACCAAAAGCAATGTTAAGTCGTTGCCGGCGGCGGCTGAGTCCGTTCTCAGTTGCGTAACTTGTCCCTGATGCTCGATGAAATCCATTGTAACGGTCGAAATTCGGGTTTTGGTAGGCCTGGCCGTGTGGTCGACGTTGTTCTGGTAGCGAGCCGACATCATAAGTCCCGGGGCTTGGACCATAATAATGTGGCTGCTCCCATCGTGGTCGGGTGCCATAGGTAAAACCTCTTGCACGGGCATGTGGTGGCTCTCGAGTCGCGTATTCACAATCCACCGGGTACGCGGAAACGGGTGAAACAGCTGTTTCCACAACTGGCGGCGGGCTTGCGTGTTACGATGGGCTGCGAAGTGATGGTTTTATTAACAGGAGATGGATGTTGGTGATGTTGCAGCTCGATGATGATGATGATGATGAGCCTTCGGATATGGCACATACCCACATCGGGGGATCGGCCAAGACCAGGTCGGTCTCCAAGCTCTTCGTCCTCCTCTTCTACCTTTCTTCCAAATCACTTATTCTATGTGTGTTACAATATGTATAGAGGAAGACCTTCTGCGGTGTCAGTAATTAAGTTGCCATTAAAGCACCCCACTAGTAAAGAATTTGTTGGCATACATGTAAAAAAAAGAAATGTTTGACGTGGCATGATTGTTTACGTTTGGACTGACCTCACTTTAATTTGACTTTCTCTTCTTTAATGTAAACATGTTTTCGTTAGTGTATCAGTCCTACTTTTCCACTTGTCGCTTGCTATTCTCACAGAAGGAAAACAGGCAGAAATGAGGTATGCAGAGGCTAGTATAAGAGTTTCGGAGTTGTGCTAATTGTGGGTTTATAAACTTCTGTGTCTACTGCCCCTATTTGTCCTGCCTGTGGTGTACTTTTAAAGCGAAGCTTTGTACCTCTACCAGCCAAGGGTTCTGTGGTGTCCGTCGTTGTAATCAAAAAACGATCCCGACGATCTCGCGCTCGCGCTCGGCGCGTGCATCCGGCGCGCTACCTCTCTCACTCTTCCATCTGCTGTCTTGTGAGAGAGAGAGAGAGAGACAGAGAGAGAGAGCGAAAGGCGCGCGTTGCCTATGGAAACGCTCTTTCTTCGATGAACGCTCGACCAGCCCGCAAAGAAGGAGAACGCGCCCTTACCCGCGAGAGACGAGCTTGAGGCAGGCAGCGTCTTCTAGCGAGCTTCAAAACAAGCTTCAAAGTGATGAGCCAACATGATGGATGATAAGGGCTGCGGGCAAACAACGGAAACAGGCTAGGCGCGGTCCGTAAGATTAGATTGCAGCTGTTGCAAAGCTTATGCAGCTGCTTGAAAGAGGGTTGACGTCATTCGAAACCCTTCCAGCCAAGTAACTGCTTCGGTTCATTTCTAGACTACCCCACTATGGGTAGACCACGGAAAGTAAAGACGGCAGAAGAAGAGCGTGAATATAAGGCTCGGCGGAAAGAACAAAATCGTCTCGCTCAACAGCGTCGTAGGCAAAACCCAGCAGCTCTCGCCGTCACCGTGAGGCTGGCGTAAAAAGCTTCGCTTTCCAACCACCTTCACAGGGTGGATTGGCGTGCAATTTTTCATTGATTAAACTATATTCACATGCTTTCAAACTCCAGAGTTTGTATCTATTGCTAACAGCATCCCGTACCTCCACCACATTGAAAAACCGAGGAAGACTGGACCAGACCACACCAGCAGACCCGTTTATTCCCCGGGCACTCGCCAGCCTCTAGCCCGAAGAAGAACAGTGATCATCATAGGTCGGCAGTGTGGGAGAACACTCACTCACACTCACTCACCATAATTTTTCCAGGACCCACACTCACTCGCACCCACACTCACTTCCACTCGCACTCACTGGCACTCACTTACACTCGCACTCACGTCTATGAAATGGGTGCGAGTGAGTGTGAGTGAGTGCGCCGACCTATAGGTCGGCAGTGTGGGAGAACACTCACTCACACTCACTCACCATAATTTTTCCAGGACCCGCACTCACTCGCACTCGCACTCACTTCCACTCACACTCACTGGCACTCACTCGCACTCGCACTCACGTCTATGAAATGAGTGTGAGTGAGTGTGAGTGAGTGCAATCATGAGTGACTGCGCCGACCTATGGTGATGATGATGG
Source organism: Hyalomma asiaticum (assembly GCA_013339685.2). Classification (NCBI taxonomy): domain Eukaryota; kingdom Metazoa; phylum Arthropoda; class Arachnida; order Ixodida; family Ixodidae; genus Hyalomma; species Hyalomma asiaticum. The sequence goes on from CM023487.1 coordinate 98,118,877, forward strand.
CTATGTACAGATGAGAATGATGAAGTACGTTAAAACTGCTTACACTACATACACTTTAGAGATTTGGGATTCGGTGTCCTATACTAGGTTGCCACTCGAAGGCCTTTTGCATGGGTCATTTTTGAAGGGTGTTTGGCATCAGGATATGACTGGGTTAGTGCCAATCTCTACAATGATTATCATTTAGATGCCATTTCTGATGTGGCAAATAGTCATACATAGACTGGGCTGTTAGTGAAAGGTTCACAGGCTGTCTGTTTTAGTGTCCTACACAATCTGAAGGCTTGAGGATTTGAGTCCCTGTATTCTTTGGCATTGTTCCAGAGAACACCATTAACTGCGTGTAGCTATAGCACTCATTTGCATGTAAATGTTACCACATTGAAGGCTGGTTATGTTGGCTGAAAATGCCAGTTGATTTACAACTGGAATGATGATTATTACCATAGTTGTGTGCAGGGTTCTGCATCAAGGAGAAGCAAAATTTCTCCGCTGCTTGTCGCAGTGCACAAGTGTGACTTAATAATACAGTTGCATTTTTCTTTTGTTTGTAAGTTTCAATGGTGCAGCCATGCAGTACAACTGGTCAATCACTGCATCCCAATTGGTACCAGTTCCTCTAACGCAACTGGTCAAATTTCCAGTTGGGACTTCCAGTAGAGCTGGTTCAGGTTCCAGCTTGATCCCAAGTGGGTCCAGTTGCTTCCAGTCAAATTGTCTTGGTTCCACTAGGTTCCCAGTTGGCATCTAACTGGAACCAGTTGCTTCCACGACTGGGACCAGTTGGTCAGTAACTGGGACCAGTTCGTTTCCAAATGGAACCAGTTGATCCCAGCTGATACCAGTTGAAACCAGTTAGATTCCCAGTTGCACATTTTCACTAGGGTCGAGAAATGGAGGAAGGTTGGCAAAGAGGGCCGCCGTGTGCAGGAGGCAGGCAGCAGGCTCGAGCAGGAAGGTGGCATCGCAGAGGGAGCCGGAGCGGAAGCAAAGTCAGGCCGACGCCATTTAGCGAGCAAGAAGGTCGAAGCACCGAGGTGCAGGAGAAAATGGGGCAAAATGGCACTTGCGTCTTGCCTCCCTGGCGTCGCCTGTCGTGCCTATGGTTCGTTAACTCGTCGCACTGTGTTGTGCAGGGCTAGGAGCACGGCGTAACCCGCGGCAGGCCGACGAAGAGGCCTGGCGGCGGGAGGACGCGTAGATCGACGACATGGAGATCAAGCTTCGGCGAGACTGACGGGAGACCAGCTTCCGCGTTTACTGCAGGCGGTTTTATGGAAAGGAAGACGGCCTATTGGCCAGCGAGGCACGTGTATAGTGGTGCCGCCCGAGGCGCCGTCAGGCCAGGCACAAAGGCGCGTCAGTGCCGGAGCGCCGGAAAGGACGTGGGACCATGCGCAGAGCCAAGTGAGAACTGTTTATTCATGGTGCGAGGGGTGAGGTATTCCAGACGCGGTGACCTGTGGCCCTCCAGTGACGTACATTCGAAAACAAACAGCAACTCGGTGAACATTGGTAAACAACAACACCTCGTCATTCCCCCCTAAAAAGAAAGAGATGTGCGCTCTTGTGCAAATACAAGAGAGGATGATCATTATAGAATGCTTAGTTGCATGGTGAATCTACTTGGTACAGTGTCGAGGCACTGAAAGGTACGGCATGCAATAATAACACATGCATGACTAGCAGTACACTCTAAAAACTGCAGCCGGTTTCGCAGGAGTGAAACGACCCAGCTACTCTTGAGGGCATCCTTCTACTCTAGCAAAACGTCGGATGGAGTGAAATGTCCATACCTCTTGCGGCATGAGAGAGTAAAATGCAATTTCACTCCTGCCACACCCATGTCTTGCTCGCATTCGCAGCCGCAAACATGGCGGCTGGGGTGGGAGCGGACGATTGAAGAAGACAGCAGCCGCTTTGTGAAGTGTTTTCACAAAGCGGCTGTTGCAGCGGCCTTCCTACGACTTCTACGTACAAGCTTTCGCGTACAAACGCGTGCAGTGTACGTTTAATGAACGGTGCCTTCCTCGACTACGAGCCTCAACCGACGGTAGTCATAGCGAACTGCCTTTCCTGTGTTTTTCCCCGATCGAACGGCCGTACCCGTGCTATGTGAAACACGCCGGCCTACACGCCTCGGATTCTTCGCTTACGTGTGCGAAACGAAGAGGAACACACTTTCAGCGACACAGTAAGCTGTTGTGATCGTCGACGGCTGGTCTCCGACGACTCACTGGATATAACCCATACATGTAAAGAAAAAGGCTTCGCTACGACTTCGGCATCGAGCCGTATGACGGCCATGAGCGCGCCGACGGTGAAAATACCGTGACTGCGATCCGTCCCGTTCGCAAGTCTGGTAAGTACAGTATAATACCCTAAACAATGCTGATGGCAGAGACTATATTTCATCTGTGTGCAGAATAACGAACAACGAGGAGTGCATATTTTGTGATCGCCAGCGGTTGTTCGTCGTACAGACGTGCTCGACGGACTCGTAAGGGAACGCCGTCGGAATGAAGCGGATGGTAGCGGAGCACCCGGGTGCCGCTTTTCTTCGCTGGCGTTGATGAAATTCAGCCGCTATTATGTTCGTACTCGCTTCCTCAGGTGCATTTTACATCACGAACCAGCACTGCGAACTCGCGTTTGCCCGTAAAACGGAATGCCAGCTCATGATAGGAATGCGTTAATCTAAAAGACATTGTATATGTTCCACGCGTTTAGATTAACAGATCTGTGTGGCGAGCGGCTACCTATGAGCCAACGCTAAATATACACTTGTTCTGTGCATACTTTTTGTTTAATTACGCAGAACAGTACCTTACCACTGGCGCTACATAGCGGGTCAAGTATAGCGGTTATATATACGGGACTTCAGTGTAAGATGGTGTATCGCGAGTGTGTTGTGGGCTTTGTGCTTTGCTGTGGTTGTGTTATTGGCGTGTATGTTCTACGTTCAGTGTGATGTAATTAAATGCCTGCGAATTGTAGCATGGTCGAAAAACGCACTGGTTGTTTCTTTTCTTTTTTTTTTGCCTCGGCTACTCCCTCTGGGAGTACTAGCACCCCGCTTGGTGGGGTAGTAGAGCTCTCTTCGAAAGAGTCTTCGAATCCCCTTCGGAGGCGTGCTAGTACTCTCTCTTGGCGAGAGTACCGGTACCCTGCAATGGGGTTGATCTACTCTGAAAAAAAGGAGTTAAATTTGGGACACGAAAGTACTCCCCCAAAGTGAGTTTGTTTTTAGAGTGTATGAATTCTTTGGCATTGAATGATAATATGACATACAGCCTTTGACGTAGGAACTCTAGAAAAATGACATCATTATAATATGTATATATTACAACTATGTAATAGGAATGCATTTATTAGGGCGGTGTAATGTTTTGACTCGAAAAATATGCCTTTAGTACTTGTACTGCAGTGAGTCATGCAACTTGCATCACATGGTATTCACCACACTCTCGAAAATAAAGAACATAAGCATAAAGATAACGAGTATATAGGAAACCAAAATGCAAGAATACATGAGTATCACGTTACATAATCCTTAAATCTCGCCGGCCTTCTACGGCGACGTTTGCGACGGGGGACAGAAACAATCTGTTATTCACCGAAGGAGCCCGGCTGTGGTGGCTCATGCAATTGTTCATGCGCACTATTCCCCCCCCCCCCCCCCCCTTGAAATGCATTTGGGCTGAATGCAACTGCCGGTTGTAATGAAAGTGCATGTAAGTGCCTTGTGTGAAGGGGAATTAACTTAGGTTGCGTGAGCGGCTGTGCAGTACCACTTGAAGGTTTAGGCAAAGTAGGACCTGAGTTCAGAGGTGCAGTGTATTTGGCTCAGCACTTGAGATTATTAGCTTGGAAGGAAACGTTCCAGATATTGCCGTCACTCAGGCGGAAGAAATCTGGTCCAACATGGCTGCGGATTGTAAAAGGACGCTTGTATTTCGTCTGCTTTCCTGGAAAATGTACCTTGACTTTGAGGCCTACCTGTAGGAGGTTTCGCTCTACGTTGAGTATCTACGCGTTGCTTAGTTGCTTGCTGTCTATGGAACACTCGGGCTCTAACAGGATCCAAAGCAGGAGAAAGAACAGAAGGTTTTGAGTGTAACCCTAGCTGTAATGTCAATACCAGAACGTGGCTGACGATTATGCAAAAGTTGTGCAAGAGATAAACCTGTGGTAGCCTGAGGCGTAAATCTATATGTGCCTAGGTACCCTGTGACAGCTTCTTTGAATGGACGACGTTCAAGTTGAGCGAGCTAGATTTGCTCTTCCAAGACACAGTTAAATCTCTCAACTTGGCCATTAGCTTGAGGGTAGTAGTTTGACGAGCAAAGGTGTTGAATGCCTGATTCGGAAAGGAAAGTCTCAAAGGAATTTGAATTAAACTGGGGACCATTGTCCGTAACAATGGCTTCTGGAAAGCCTTCTCGACTGAAGAGTGCTGACAGAAAGGTAATGAAAGCATCTGAAGTGACTGTATTGGTATGTGAGCTCCAGCTCCAAACATAGCGTTACTCTGGAACCAGGTCAAGCAACCCTGCGGAGCAGAGAGCGCGGGATCGCAACGCAGGGAGAACGCGTTGTTTCATCCTTTTCGAGCTATTCCTTCCCAAATAAATTTTTTTCCCAGTTCGCCCGCTTCCTCCGCTCACACATGGAGCAGTGGACGCTCGCAACCTGCCACAACCACCTCGCCCGCCAAGTAAGTCTCCGTGCCTTCAACTGAGCGCTGTTGAACGCCAAATTGTTCCTAAGCCTACCCAGCCTGACGTGCCAACCATGATGTCGTTCATCAATATTACGTACTACCGGCCATAGGCCGGCAGCAATAAAGGCTCTTGTTACCCTGCCACCTCGACTGGTTGTCATGTCAGTGCTGCCGGCCTATGGCCGGTAGTATGTAATAGTGGCGACGAGGATTCTACTGCAGCAAGAAGGCCAGCATACGCCATACGCGACTGCCTGCAGAACGGACCTACCAGCCATGGCACACCAGCTACCGGAATTCAAAGACGCAAAAGATAAGTGGCAGGCGTATACTTTGAAGCGAACGAGGTGAAGGACGATACTAAGAGCCCTGCTAGTAGCTGCGCTTGGAACAAAGACAATTGAAATCTTGAACGGAAAAGTAGCGCCGCGGAAACCTAACGCTCTGACCTACGCAGAAGTTGAGCAGACGTTAAACAGCTATATACTACGACCCAATGCCGAATGAAATTTCTGAAAGCTTCAAATTATTTCAACGCAGCCAACAAGAAGGGGAGTCGGTGCATGAATTTATCGTGGTAATTCGACAGATGGCCCAGAATTGCAATTTTTCGACGATGCTGGACAGAATGATAAGGGACCGTATTGTGTGCGGAGTCAGGTCCAAGAATTTGCAAAAGCGACTCCTAGCAAAGAAAGAGCTTAATCTTCAAGAAGCGGAGGCTCTTGCCCTTGCCGCAGAAAGCGCCGAACGCGATTCTCAAGGTATCGCTTCGGATAAAGAGCAAGCGAGTTTGTTCAAGTTGAGGGATCAATACGAGTCGCGCGCGAAGTCGCCGGGCGTACAACAATGCAAATGTTGGGGGAAGCATGGTCACAGAGCCAACGCTTGTCGACTAATGAAGCGCAGATGCTTCAAATGTACACGGCAAGGGCACTTAGCCAGAATGTGCGCGGTGAACGAAAAAACAAGCAGAATGCTAGCAGTGGCAGCACAGGCGACAGACAATGAAGACAGTGATAATAGCGCGTCGCAAATTTGGTCTTTGACCACTAAGCGCTCACTCATACCTCCTATCAGAAAGGTATTCGCGTGGAATGGCACTGAAGTAACGATGCACATCGATACGGGCTCTCCTGTTTGCGTCATTCCTAAGAGCATCTACGAGACGTACTGTAATCAATGGCCGCATCCACAGAAGTCATAACTACAGCTTTCATGCTATCTGGGAAAACTTCCGCTTCTTGGCACTTTAATGATGCCGGTTTCCTACGAAGGTACAACAGTGCAGTGCAGTTTGACGGTTTTAGACTGCGAGGGCCCCAGTCATTGCGGTCGGGATCTGCTGAAAAAATTAACAGATGAACGCATCCACGTTCTTTGCAACACTTTGCAACAGGCAATACTTGCAACACTTGAAAACTTTGCAACAGGCAATACAAATTGCACTGAACATGAGATGCGCGAATTCGCCGACGCCAAGATATGGAGAGTCCACGTACAGCGCACTGCCTCGCAAGATGGCCGCCAAGCCACTTCAAATACTTTAATGCAGAACCACTATGGCGTCCAGCCTCCCCAGCAAACTTCAACAGCCCAACATGCCCGCTGGCAACATGACACTTCTGCGCCTAGCCCGCACCGCCAAACAATACAAGCCGACCGGAATCCGCTACGGCTACAGATGCGACTCTGCCCAGCACTACACTGTAAATGAAAACATGCCCAGCTGGGAGGTCCTGCAAGTATACGCTCCCCACAAACTCCCATAGCTAAAACATATACCCCCCCCCCCCCCCCCATCGCGGTCGATGAGGGCATATGAGGCACATGCCGTCATCAACCTCCCTGGGGACTATAACGGCGCACTTCCATGACGATACCGCCATGGATGTTGACGAAAAACCCCCATCTCATGCCGCAAAACCTCCCCTGTATCGCGAAACGGGTTTTGGCTGTCGGAGGAGGGACTTCGCAGCCCGACCGAAGGGAGGGCCTCGGGAGCCAGAAATAACATGGCGGCCGGACAGACCAGCACGTCGAACGGGCGCAAGTCCTTCGCGAAGCTGGCAGAGGCTATTGCCACGTTACGAAAAGGGAAATCGTTTCGTCTATCTTGTGAATATTACAAGCGCCGACGAGCGTCAACGAAGTTTATGATCTACAGTGTCAAGCGTCGAGGGAACTCAAATTGTGTGCCGGTGTTGTGCAGTGACCGAATACAACCACGGATAACGGGCGCAGCTGCCGCGTTCGTGAGTGAGCTCTCTGTGCTATTTCGACTACTTGTCTCATTTTGATATAGAAGGAGTGAAGTTCGGTACCATTCGATAGGTCAATATTCCTGATTCCTGGTATAAACTAGTCTCGAAAGGAGTAGATATAGTACACAAGAGATAGCTGAAAAGGTCTGCCGAATTCCGGAAAATTCATTGTTTGGAGCACATGTACGGGGGGCGAAATAAATTAGACTAACTTGCGCAATTTTGGAAATAAACCTCTACTAATTGGCATACTTAGCGACTGCCTAAATATCTATATCATCAGTGAAAAACATAATTGTATCTATTTCACTTACAGAGTTAAAACGAGTTTAATGTTAAGATGCTATTTTGTTGTATTTACTATATACGTAAGTTAAATTTTCGTGCGCTAAGAAGCTCTCGGTAAATATCTGTCACCAGGTGCAATTTATTTTCAGCTGTCTTGTAAACTGACCAAAGAAAAACATAAAAACTGAAATTAGCAGTATAGCTTTTTATAAAATTAGCCAATTGTGCTAAGGATTCCTGTTTGGTATCCACTTTAAGAACACATCAATTCGCTCATCATGGTGAAAAAAGATATTTATTTATTTATTTAAAGATTCCTTACAGGCCTCGTTGGAGGCATTGAGTAAGGGGGGCATTACAAAAAATATATGATCACACATAGTGAATGCATGTTATACAGAATGAAAAGTACGCACATAGCTTCACAAACACATTAACTATTGGCTAACAATGAAAAAAAAAGGAGCAAAAGAGTAGTTCTACGCATATACAATCAAAGCAGATCAGAAGGAACAAAAAATCGATACATTTTGTAAAACGCGCATGCGATACAAAGTAAGAAAAAAACATAAGAGTACAAGAAATGAGCGACAAGAATAACTCATAAATATGAACTAATAAAGCATACATAACCAGAGAAAAAAAGAAGTACATTTTGACAAGTTTATGCCGAGTAATGCGAAATGATGAGCTGACGAAATTTATCAGGATTTTTTTCAGACACAATGGAATCCGGAAGTGCATTCCATAATCTGATGGCACGAGGAAGCGCCGACGAATTAAACGCGTGAGTGCTTCCGTACATGCGAGTGAAACTGAGGTGATTATGTAATCTGCGAGATGTGCAAGGAGAAACTTCAAGCCGCAAGGAAGACTGTTTACCAGCATAAACATGCTTGTGAAACAATGATATGAGCGCCAAATCCCGACGAGCACCGAGTGGTGGAAGTGAAATATCTTGTTTTATTCGTGAAATGCTGGATTTGTAAGTATAGTTATGAGAGATAAACCTAGCGGCCCTATTTTGTACTGATTCTAATAAACTGATTAAGTTGTTGTGGTGAGGTGACCATATTGGAGAGGCGTATTCAAGCTGCGGGCGAACAAATGTCTGAAACGCTAGCTTGCGGATGTTGGAGGGAGAATTTCGCAGGGTTCGACGTAAGTACCCCAGTGACTTTGAAGCGTTAGCGCATATAGTTGTGACGTGAAGATTCCAGGAAAGATTTGACGTGAGATGAATTCCTAAGTACTTGTATGTAGAGGCAGGAGAAATCGGGTTGTGATTTATGTGATAAGGAAATTTAGAAACTGAGTGTTTCCGGGTAAAAGAGATTATCTTGCATTTAGATGAATTGAGGGTCATTAACCAAGTTTTACACCAATCGAAAATAAGCTGAAGATCATTCTGTATAATGTGATGGTCATCGGGGCTGGATATAGGACGGTATAGGATGCAATCATCTGCGAACAGTCGCACACGCGAAGCTAGGTTATTAGGGAGGTCATTGATATATATTATGAACAGTAGTGGCCCAAGAACGCTACCTTGCGCTACCATGCTTTAATAGTATCATAAATGAATCAAAGGCATCGACTTAGAAATTTATGAAAGAATTTCTGTCGTTCTCGCTTTCTTTTCTTTCACGAAACCGTGGTCTTTCTTCCTTATTTTTTTATGCTTCTGCATGGCGGGCAAGCCAGACCGGACCGGACGCGTTCTGCGAAGGACTAAAGAGGGACATTCCTCAAGCCAGGCAGCGAGCCCCTTTTGTGTGCACACCGTTTCTGCACTGTTCCGATCTGCAGGCCTTGGCGCCAGCTTCGGCAGCTTCTGCTGTGCCCTCTCCAGTTTTCAACGCTCCAGGGATGCATAGTGGACAGCGGCTTTCCCGCAGCTGCCCCCCGAGCCGACAGTGTACGAGCGGGGACGAGCGAGTGCGCCGCATGGATCCTTTTCTTGCCTTTCGAAAGACGCCTAATTGTTAGCAGATAGTGTCTGCCCTTCGTGCGGGTGCATACGCTCGCTCTCGTGAGACCCCCACCACTTTCAGGTGAACGCGGCGGCAGAGGAATATTTGTACGGAACGCATCCTTCGCAATTCTGTGGAACCCAGCCCTTAGAGGTACTATCCTTTGTAAGCGAGAGATGATATCTGTACATGACGCTCTTGATTATTTCAATTGTTTGTTTCTCGTTCTTTTATTCTCGCTTTTGTTTTTGTGTTTTTTTTCAACATCAATATCATTATGTTAGGACAGCTGGCTGTAATGTTTCCTCCTTCCGACGTTTTCGTATTGAAATGAGAAAAAAGAAACTGGAACAATGTTTCAGCTGGGAGAAGGCAAATGAGAGGACGATACCGAACACTCAGGGCACTTCAGATGATAACGATGCGTTAATACCAAAGGGGAAGATTTGTCAAAGCTTATTTTCACTTGAGCAGTCATCACTGATTTTTAACGATATTTTCACTTTCGTTTGCAAGGCTAGTGACTTCGCATTTTTTCGTCCAGCGATAACGGGCGGGGGGTTCATATCCACCACCAGGGCAACGTAGCACAGGAAAACATCTACTCGCATTTTGCAAGCCTGGTTGCAATACTCCCGCACCTATTCATTTATGCACTGACCTGCTTGCCTGATGTAGCATATGTCGCAGGAGAACGGGATTTGACAGACGACATAGATTTGCCATAGTAAAAATGTTTGTTGCGCTGCTTTCAGGGGATCTTCATGGGATAACTTTATTATTATTATTATTATTATTATTATTATTATTATTATTATTATTATTATTATTATTATTATTATTATTATTATTACGAAGACTGTGATGATAGAAATAGTACGTTGTCTCAAGGGGATGTTTTATTTAGATCGTGAGAAACCTAGTGAATGTATAGCACGACAGCTTCATTTTTATTACGCATCTCACGAGCTGAAGTACAAGAGTAGCTTTGGATGCTCCAGGAACAGTTGTAGCAGCCACTTTTTCCGTATGTGTGATGAATTTGCATTGATCATAGGCGAATCTCCCCTTTCGTTCTGATTGTCGAAATACCTTCGAATGAAACCACTAAGCTCCTGAACATTCAATGTGCGATGAGTGATCACCCCACGTGTTGGTGTTGTTCAGCCAGGGCACTCATCGCCTTTCGTTTCAGCCTTTCCAAACTGGTAAAATGTGCTCTTGCTAAGACAGATGTTTATTAATAGAGCGCCTATAAGTCCGGTCACACTTATTGCAAGCTTGTTTCGGTGAGCAAGCTTCATTGTTTTTAAAAGTCGGTGCATGGTGTATCCAACTCTAACGTCAGTCCTATGTATACTTCTAAGAAACGTATTGTAGTGGTGTTATTCCCTAGAGCTATCACGTTTCCCTTAATGCGAGGAAATTAGCCGCTTGCGAAAAGGTGCAAATTATATTAATTGCAAGCAGGGGGATCCGTGAAAAAAAAAAGGATGAAGCACTGATCCCACAAAGAAGGCAAAGCGTGGTTGTCGAAAGAAGCAGAAAGGAAAAAAATCTGAATTCCGGTGTCATAACTCGGATCCCGTTGTCCTGCGCACGTTATATTGGGAAAACAGGACGGTGCAAAAATGAGCGGCAATTCGAGAGCGTCGCAACATGTCCGTTAAAATGCCATAAGATGGCTTTCTCGCGATATATAGCCAAGATTGCAGATATGAATGTATTCGGTAAAGCAGTTATCTTTAGAAAAACAAACGTGAAGTGACTTCGCGTTATGATTGAGAGGGAGCAGATTATATGCGTCAGTATTGTTTCTATCAGCAAAACTTGATCGTTGTCTGACAAGGTATAGAATTTTCCGCGCATGCAGTAACGCACGATATGAAGTCTTGGTGTTCTATATACCTGGTTTTTAGAGAACAATGTCAAGTTTCCAAAGATAGGCTTTCTGAGAAAAAAGAAAAAAAAAGCTTTTTCTTACGGAACGACCTCTAAGGTTGGGCGCACGTGAGTAGTCGTAAGATACTTGCAGTTTGCACGGTAAATAACTAAAATCGTACAATCCATTTCTAATCAGCAGCCTTTTCAGGTTCCTGCCACTGAGGAATTAGCAGCCGAAAGACCCCGACGATGCTTATCTGCTTTTAGTCTAAAACAAAGAAAAAAATTATTCGCGGGGCCCAGCGGCCTAGCGTTTTTTGCCTCATGGAACTCGCTGCAAAAGGAGCTCCGGGAGCCGCGTGTGAACACAGCATTCGCTGCTGACATGTTCTGGTGCATGCGCCAGTCAGTTCGATATGCATGGGCTTTCCAAAGTCGTGGCTACCTAGTCTGTTATGATAGCGTCATGCAGTGAGCGAATAAGCACAAGATAACGGAGGCTTCTGCATATGCAGAGCATCGAGGACATCGTACATTTCGAATTGGCTGGCGCAATCTTTGCTACACGTCAGCAGCAGTGGTTGCATTCGCACGTGAATTCTGGCGTTCTTCATGCGCGCTTTCGTGCCGCAAAAAGCCCAGGTTTTCTAGCGCTGCAGAGCTTCATACAATTCGTTTTTCTTTGGTTTAAAGGCTCAGTTAAGTTCGACCATCCGAACTTCGATATGTGATGCGACGCGGGTCAAGACCACGCCGTTATTTTATTTATTTATTTATTTATTTATTTATTTATTTATTTATTTATTTATTTATTTATTTATTTATTTATTTATTACATACTGCTGACCTGCTTACCAGGTCTTAAGCAGGAATGGGCATACAGAACTCTTCGCTGCAAGAGTAACATAATAGATACACACAGACTTAGACATCAGTAATAATTGCTGAAAGCCATATGGAAAACATGATACACAGTGCAAACAGCATACATTAGAACATTTTATAACAATTTAGGAAAAACAAAACGAAAGCACAACAACTAGCATAATTTCACCCTCTGGAACGTACTGAATACAAAGAAAAGCAATACGTATCTCTGGCAAATGCATGGTTATTCAATAAGTAATAGTACAATTTGTTAATGGTTATTGAGTGCACTTAGGAATAAATCAACTGTTGTACATTCCACTATATCGGCTGTTAGGCTATTCCACTCATGGGTAGTTCTGGGAAAAAAAAGAATACTTGAACGTATCTGTGCGGTTTACGTAATCTACAACTTTCTTCGAATGACATGAGCGCACAGCACATTCACCTGTCTGTTTAATGTGCACTGTTTTGCTAATTCCAGTTTTACCCTGAAAAGTGAGGTAAAAGAGCTTCAGCCTCTCCGTCCTTCTTCTTTCTTGTAGTTTTCCGAGCTCCGCTTTAAACAAAAGAAGTGAAGGTGATGTGCGCCCACTGTAACAATTAAACACAAAACGCACAGATTTTCTTTGGACCATTTCTATTTTCTTAATGTTAGACATAGTAAAGGGATCCCACACAGCAGCTGCGTATTCTAATATTGGTCTCATAAAAGTTTTGTATGCTAGAAGTTTGATGTGTGGTGTAGCATTTGCGAGTGTCCTTCGCAAGTAACCGAGCTTTTTCATTGCTCTTCTTTCAATATATTCAACATGTTCATTCCATTTTAAGTCTAATGTGAGTATTAGTCCTAAGTATTTGTGTTTAGTGACCTCTGATAAAGCATGAACAGCGATGCGATAGGTAAACAAAAGCGGCTGTTTCTTACGTGTAACTCTCATTGCCACTGTTTTATTGTAATTAATTGTCATCTACCATTTTTTACACCACGATTGAAGCGTAGCTAATGCAGTGTTTAAAGATTCTTGATCACTATGACTATGAATTTCTTGATATAATATGCAATCGTCCGCGAAAAGCTTTATTTTTACGGGTAAGTCTAGTACAATATCATTTATAAATAACAGGAAGAACAATGGTCCCAAAATTGATCCTTGAGGAACACCTGATTTCACGGGGGCGGAAGTCGAGCTTACGCCATCAATGGTAACACACTGGCTTCTCATTGAAAGATAAGATGCTATCCATGCAAGTAATTTGTCATTTTTAAGTAGTGGTTTCAGTTTAAGTAGTAGTTTCTGGTGACTCACACGATCGAAAGCTTTTTCGAAATCCAACAATATAACGTCGACTTGACCATTCACATCGATCGCTGATGCCAGGTCATGAAACGTCTCAATAAGCTGGGTTACCGTTGAATATCCCTTGCGGAAGCCGTGCTGAAGCGGGGTAATTAGGTTATTACTTTCGACAAAGGTAATCAGATGTTTGAATATTATATGTTCTAGAACTTTGACACTAGAGCATAGCAAGGAGATAGGCCTAAACGAGGATACAAGCGAGTGGTCATCAGTTTTCGGTACCGGCGTGATCTTGGCGTGCTTTCAATCCCTGGGAAACTCAGCGCGCGAAAGAGAGTATTTAAAGATCAAGCATAGGTATTTGGCACACCATTCGGCATACCTTATAAGAAAAGCGTTGGGTATAGAGTCGATTCCTGGTGACTTTTTCGAATCGAGATTAAGCAGAAGCGATAACACACCTTCTTCAGTGATACAGACGTCAACAATAGGAGGTATGACGTCATAGGTAGCGAGCTCAGGGGCAACGTCGTTATCACACGTGTATACTGAAAAAAAAAATAATCATTCATTGCTTCTGCTATTTCCCTTTTGTCAGTTATAACATCGTCTTTGACGGATAAGCTTGATACGGGGCTTTTTTTGGGTGAAAGGTGCTGCCCAAACTTGTTTGGTGACGTCAAGAGAAAGTTTGTTAAAACCTCACTTTGATATTTTTCTTTTGCGTTCTTCAAATTGTCTTTCAGTGTACGACGCATCTCTGATATATTATCTAATCGAGACAATGATGATCGTTTTTTTTTTTGCTGCTTTCTTGCCTTCTTAAGCTTGCGCCCTAGGCGTACGATTTCTTTCGTCATCCAGGGGCTAGACTGGTGTAGTACCTTGCGTTTGTGAGGAACAAAGTTCTGAATACATTTTATTACTAGGTCCTTGAAAAAGCACCACAACCGATCGACAGAGCACTCACCTTCTTTGGTAAGCGTTAGAAAATGGGAATAGAAGTGATCAAAAGTGTCTACAATGTCGACGTCACTAGCACGCGAAAACACGGGTACAACGGTGATCTTTTTATCGGGCTTTTTAGTGAAATATAGTTGAAAGCGTAAGGACACAATTTTATGGTCTGAAATGCCGTCGTAAATTTCTACTACCGGGCTGCGGCGATATATACCTCTACTAACTAGAAAAAGATCTAAAACCGTGCTGGAGTCGTTTTGAATGCGAGTGGGCGTTTTTACAAGCTGCGTCAAATAGTGGAACAGCAGAACATCAAGGAAAGGTACAGATGCAGCGGAGAGGGCATGTGGAAATTCATCTGACCAATTGATCATGGGAAAATTAAAATCGCCACCGATTAAGACATTGCAAGTGTTAGTTTTATACTGACACAGAAATTTGTTTAATTGTTCCACAAACTCATCACCACAATTGGGCGGACGGTAAAAGCCCCCAACGACGATATGTAACTCGTCTAAAAACACTTTGGCAATAACACATTCGATTCCTTTAATATTGGGTAATCGCATCACACATAGCGATTCTCGATACAAAATGGCAACACCGCCACCACGGGAATCTCTATCGTTACGGTATATTCTGTAGCCTGGTGGTGTTACTTCATAATCACCAATGTCTCGGTGTAGCCACGATTCTGTAATTATTAACATATGCGGTTTGTGTGCCAATACTACGCTTTCTAAATCAACGACCTTGTTAACCAAGCTACGGGCATTTATATTAAGACAGCAAAACTGCTTAGTTTCTTTGCTTTTATGTCACGGCTTATCACGCAGCCTATTACTGCGTCGACTGGTGGGAACCATCTTCATGTGACGACTGTCCCATTCAAACAGTTCGCTATCAATTCGGATTTTGTCGTGTGATAGTTTCACCCTTGCTCCCGCTTTCCTGTTATCAGAGGCACTATCCCATAGGTTCTTTCGGATTTGCCTCGTAGCTGCCGAGAAATCCTCAGACACAGAAATGCCCGTTCCTTTCAGTTTAGAACAGTTCTTCAGCACGTTTCTTTTTTCCCTCTCATCTATAAACTTTAAGATCACGGGTCTAGATTTCTCGGGTTGCATGCGCCCCACCCTATGTAGTCTTTCGACAGAATTTACTTCGACACCAAGCCTAATTTTAAAAAAGTCATCAACTACTGACACTTGCAGTGATTGTTGTGTTTCGTCCGATTCCTCGGGAATACCAAAAACCAAAAGATTGTTTCTTCTGCTTCTGCCTTCCAAGTTCGCCATCCTTTTCTCTAGTCCTTGCACAGTTTTTCCAAGACTGGCCACTTTGGTGCTCAGTTCCTTGAGGGATGACACTGATGTTTCTACCTTCTTAAGCTTCGACTCTATAGCATCAAATCTTTTATGCATGGTCTTTTGGCCTTCAAGAAGTTCTTTTAACAATTGTTCGGTAGAAGGACCGGGGTTGGATTCAATGTCACCACAAAGTTTCAGCAGCGACAACACTGTATTCCGAACGCACAGGTAACACATACATAAGCTGGTGGGGCACGTCAGCTGGATAAAGCAGGGATCACTAGTTTTGGCAGAAGAATGCTTATTACTAACCTGCATAAAGTAAAGCAACGGGTTGGTCATGGCTGTGACAGGCGGCCAGCCGACGTGCCCACTGAAGGAGTGCCGTGATGCCGAGCTGCTTATAAAGGCGTCAGTCGATGACGGCGGTAGCGTCCAAAAGTTGAGAACCAGCGATGCCTCTTCTGCGCAGTCGCCGAGATAGATGGGTGCAGAGTCGGTGAAATCCACTGGCATGCTTGATGCATCGGCTGTCGATGTCGCCCGTACCAAAAGCAGCTGCATAAAGTAAAGCAACGGGTTGGTCATGGCTGTGACAGGCGGCCAGCCGATGTGCCCACTGAAGGAGTGCCGTGATGCCGAGCTGCTTATAAAGGCGTCAGTCGATGACGGCGGTAGCGTCCAAAAGTTGAGAACCAGCGATACCTCTTCTGCGCAGTCGCCGAGATAGATGGGTGCAGAGTCGGTGAAATCCACTGGCTTGCTTGATGCATCGGCCGTCGATGTCGCCCGTACCAAAAGCAGCTGCATAAAGTAAAGCAACGGGTTGGTCATGGCTGTGACAGGCGGCCAGCCGACGTGCCCACTGAAGGAGTGCCGTGATGCCGAGCTGCTTATAAAGGCGTCAGTCGATGACGGCGGTAACGTCCAAAAGTTGAGAACCAGCGATGCCTCTTCTGCGCAGTCGCCGAGATAGATGGGTGCAGAGTCGGTGAAATCCACTGGCTTGCTTGATGCATCGGCCGTCGATGTCGCCCGTACCAAAAGCAGCTGCATAATGTAAAGCAACGGGTTGGTCATGGCTGTGACAGGCGGCCAGCCGACGTGCCCACTCCGGACGCCGTACGCCGCAGCAGTACACCGGACGTCCACGTGCGTGTTCCTCCATTTCACTGTGGTCGACAATACGCAGCGATGTGCGCTGGTCGGAACAAAAGAAACGGCCATCGTGCCACTCTGAGCGCACCAGAGAGCCCAGCGGGTGGCCGGTGCAAGTGGAGGGGTCTGAGTGGTGTGTCGTGGTAGACGCAGCGGGAGCATGGGTCAAGGTAATCGGGAGACCGTGCAGTATTGCCGTGTGTGTTTCAAGAGGTTGACGGAGGAGACTGGCAACCCGCCGGCCTGTGTGGTTGGTGTATGTTGAGCGAGGGGCTTTCGAAAGGAACCCCGCCCCATATCGGGAGTGTATAAAAACTGTGTTTTATGTGGAGAGAGGAGGAAGCGAGCGAGCCGTAGAGCGGCCGCCGCTGATCTGCTTGTCTGCCTTTGCCCTGTTTCTTGTCGTGTTGGACTTTGCCCTTTTTATTAAACCTTCATATTCGGAAGTGGCCTCCCTGTTTGCAACGTGTCGCCGGACGGTGACGAAGAACCTGGTGTTGGGGTTTGCTGGTGTGTATTGCGGCAAAACACCACCCCAAAACTTAACTGGTGCCGTGACCAGGATCGTCGGTCGACTTACTGCATCAGGGCAGGCGAAGGCTGTTTTCTTCCTGCTGGAAGGAGAACGGAAGCGTTAATTCCGTGAGAAGAGGCGAGAGCGACTACTTGGGACTTCTTGGTGACATCAGTGTGAGCAGCCCGGACCGATCTCTTGGTGGCCCGGAAGACTACTGCGTACCGTCTTCGAGAGACTCAAGGAGGGAGAGCTGTGGCCCCGTATGAATCGACAAGCGGCAACGGTGTGACGATGACGACAAGCGGCCACGGACATTGGTGACAGCGCTTGGGTTGACCGAGAAACGTCGTGGCGGACGACTTTGGAGGACGCCAACAGGCAACGCTGCAGGCGACGCACGAGTGGCTTCCACGCACAGAAATCAGGTAGGCCCTACCCTATTTTCTCCGGGAGCACCATGTCGGTCACCACGCGGGCGCAGACGCAGCGCGCAGCGGGTCAGGGCACTGATGGAGTGGCAGCTTCAGAGACAGGCTCGGAGAGTGTGCAGGCCTCAGAAGGGCATATTAATGTTCAGTATTCTGACAGTCATGATGCTGCCCTGCGGCTGAAAGAAAAGGAGTCGGAGTTGGAAGCGCTTAAGTTACAAATCCCGCTTCAAACATTGAGGCTGCAAGAGCAGGCTATGCAAGTTAAATTTGGTGATGTGATCTTCTCTCTCGATGATCGTCCTCTCTCCCTCGATGGTTCTGATGACCACGGCGACACGTTGAAGGACGGAATCTGGAGCAAAATGTCCTCACAGCAAAACATGCACTCAGGTTTATTTACACTATTTACAGAACTTGGCCGGGGCGGCCAGTACTGTCACAGACATCACAACACAACTGGGCTCAAACCACACCAAGCGGTTCGTTCCGAGCCCTTAACGTTTCCACTCAAACGTGAATAAGCACTAAGCTTTAAAACTTCATCATATCTCGTCAGAGGCAGCGCCAAGCTCGACCTCTGACCACCTTGCCGCGTCTGCGACCCCAGTTAGCGCTAAGCTCTCCCCTCTCCCATTCTCTTTTCTCCGTTAAATACACTTGATCGCTTCTGCGACCGCCTCCTGGGACCAACCCATATGCAGCACTTTACCAATCACGTACATGTTCACCCTCTCCATGAGAGCCTACGGTTACGCCCTCGCGGTCCCACCTTTCGACCGGCTTACTGCACCGAGCTTCACCGAAAGATATCATCCACTAATCACGTGATCAGTTAGCAGGACTCTGCAGCAGGCCTACATTGCCACTCTGTTTACCCGGAGGCATGCAACCCAGCCAGGTCTATTGTACCCAAAAGCACGTCCGTACATTTCCACGGTGGGGTCATTTCTTCCGAAGGGGCAACCCCTTGACGACAATTCAACCGACCAGGAAGGTCAAAGGATTACTTTGACAGCGAGCTCCCGCTGTCTTTGCAAGCGACTCCCCCCCTGTTGTTCCTTTCTCGGATGCTCTTCCGAAATGTCCTACAATGCCGCCGTGAAGAGACCTGTCAACCGTCATGTCAACCCTATGCTGTGCAGCTATGTCCGTCACAGCAATTACTGACCGCGTGCGTCGCGGGAACAAAGCCGCCACGTCAACTGCGTACAGAGTGCATACCACGACGTTTCTACGGGAAAAGCCATGCGCTAGGCCGCCGTCGCCTGCTCTTCCCCGCCGATCGGCCGCCGAACATAACAATGCATGCGAGTGAGAGTGGAGGAAGACCGCAGCTTGGTAAATATTCCAAAGACTTGCTAGCCGTACTTGCACCAATGCCGGAGTCGGACGACTTAGCTCCCGCTTGGTTCAAGAGCGCGGAAAACATGCTAAGGAATTGTGATATTCCAACAGATGCCGCTGGAGCAATAATTGTCCCATTCCTTAACGAAAAAACTCGCGCCCTCGTAGCCAACAGATCGAATGACAGGGTACTGTCGTACGACGAGATCCGAGAACTGGTACTGGCGGAACTGAAGCTGACTGCCGAGCAGTACAGACGCCGCTTTTGCGCTATCAGGAAGGATGAGGAGAGCTGGGGACAGTTTGTTACAAAATTGGACATAGCCTTAGAGTACTATTTGCGTAGTCGGTATATCAAAACCTTAGATGAGCTCCGTGCCCTCATGATCTCTGACCGCGCTAAACACATGATGTCGCACGAGCTGTGCGCATAGGTGCTGCAACATGAGACAGGAGATTGGCTGAAACCCAAACAAATAGCTGATCTTGCAGAGAAGTTCGAAGAGAGCAGATCGGTACACCGTGTGAGAGAGGTCCAAAGACCAGTAAAGGTTGAGCCAAGGCCGCGCGCGGCAGCGTATAAAATTGGGGGTAGAAGCAGCGCGCACGAGCCCCGGCCCCCTCCAAAGTGTTATGGATGCGGGAGGTCTGGTCATGTACAGTGGAGCTGCCCGCAGACAAAACCGAAGGCTGTAGCTGGCTATGAGACTAGGAAGGTACCGCAGCAGACGAAGTTCGCCGCAAGAGCTGGCTGCGAGTTGCATGAGGAGCTAAGCAGACCCCGCGATGTAACACCGGAATCGAAGATAACTTGGGTGGATCTGTTGTGCGGTGAACAAGCCCTTAAGGCGTGTCTGGACTCGGGAGCCGACATAACAATACTTAAGAAAAGCCTACTGCCAAGGGAAGTGAACGCAGAAAGTAGGGGGAAAGTTCGTTTGAGTGGGGCGTTCGGGCACACTGTGCTGGCAGACCTCATGTATGTGCCTCTGAGTTTACCCGCCGCGAACGGGGGAACAAATCCACAACTGTTGACACTGTGCGCAGTCACTGACGAGTTAGCACACGACGTTGATGCCCTAATAACTCCCGATAATTTTAAAGAGCTGGAGCATGAGGAAATGGAGGCAGCTGAACACTTGGTGAAGTTAACTCAAATAGAGACGGAGACACAGCAAGGTGAGGAAAATGGGGCAGCGCCGGCCATGGAGTTTGAGCTGAAGGAGAGCGCGGGCAAAGAAGCGACGGAAAGAGTAATGGAGGAGGAATTCACGCCGCGCTCGCCGGAGCAACGTCATGCTGACGCAACATTTGTTACGGAGCAAAGAGTGGACCCTTCATTAGCGAATTCGTGGGAGCAGGCTAGAGCGGGCACACATGGCATGCTGATCGAGCAGGGATTGTGTTTCGTAGGGAAGTTTTGGATGCGAGAACGTGTCAACAACTAGTACTACCGGAAAGTCGACGGAAGGAGGTGCTTGCTCTCGCTCATGACATGCCGTGTGGAGGGCATTTCTCAGAAAAGAAAACTAAACAAAGAATCCGCAGTGCATTTTTCTGGCCAATGCTTCCAGGTGACGTCCGGAAGCATTGCCAGACGTGTCATGTATGCCAGATATTTTCAAAGAAAAGAATGACCGACAGGGTACCAATTACACCACTGACGCGGCCACGGGAGCCGTTCGAAGTAATTTACTTAGACTGTGTAGGGCCCATAGAACCCGCCTCAGCACGAGGCTACCGGTATGCTCTGTGTGTGATAGACTTATGCTCGAGGTGGCCCGAAGTGATACCCCTCCGTGCCTTAACAGCTAAAGCAACATTTCAGGCGCTGCTAGACATATTTTCGAGGGTCGGTATCCCCCAATTGATCTGCTGTGATCAGGGTACGAACTTTACAACTTCTTTTACCAGGGAGCTTGCACAGCGCCTAGGAATCAACATGAGGTTCTCTACACCAGAGCATCCGCAGAGTAACGGTCTAGTCGAACGATGGAACGGGACATTTAAGGCGATGCTGAGGAGTATCATAACATAACATGCACGTAAATGGGACCGCTTTATACCGTGCATGCTTTGGGCCTACCGAGAGGTACCACATGAGATTACAGGAGCCTCGCCGTTTGAGATGATGTACGGACGCGTTCCGCATGGTCCCTTAAGCATACTACAGAAGACTTGGACAGGCGATTGGTCACCACCTACAGGTCTTAACAAGGCCGCCTCAGAATATCTTGTGGCACTGCGCCAGCAAATGGCAGAGGCTGCCGAGAGAGTTGACGAAAAAACGTCAGAATTACAACAGGCATACGCCAGCAAGTACAATTTGAGGTCTAGAGCTAAATCATTTTGCGCTGGTGAAGAGGTTCTTGTGTTTGACGGAAACCAGCAGAATAAGATGCAACCGAAGTGGGTGGGACCTGCAACGATCCAAGAGCAGAAGCGAGAGGACAGTTACATAGTTAGATTTGCCGACGGGTCGGAACGGTGGATCCATGCAAACCGACTTAGGAAATATCACGTTCGTGTGAACAATGGGGGTGTTATCATTGAATGTGATGAGGAGTTCGGTGAAGTAGACAGCATACCCGAACCATCCGATGAAATGGGTGTTGTCCGAACCGCAGTTCGCGAGAGCGCTCACCTGACACAGGAGCAGTACACGGGGCTGGAACAAATTGTCGACCGCTACAAGGACGTGTTTTCCGGAAGACCTGAAAGGTGTAGGGTTGGAAAGCACAAAATAAAGGTCGTTTCTGATGCCAAGCCAATGAAAAGCTATTCATACCGCGTACCTATGTCACTTCGCCGTGAAGTGGAGCGGCAGATCGAAGAGCTCTTAGCGTGGGGTCTAGTGTATCCCATTGAGAGTAACTACGCGCATCCCGTCGTATGTGTCGCCAAGAAAGACGCCACCGTCAGACTATGCATTGACTATCGCCAACTTAACGCCGTCACGGAGGTGGATAGCTTTCCGATGAACAACGTTACCGAGTTGCTCTATGAGGTCGCTAAAGCACGATTCATCACACTGCTAGATATGACACGTGGCTATTGGCAAATTCCTGTAGAAACGGACTCTCAGAAGTATACGGCGTTTGCAACGCCTCGAGGGCTTTTTGCATGGAGGGTGATGCCGTACGGTCTGCGGAATTCAGCCGCTAAATTCCAGAGGATCATGAATGAGGTGCTACGGGAGCATGTGGACTATGCATGCGCGTACACAGATGATGTTGCTGTATACTCGCAGACGTGGGAAGAGCATCTTGTGCATTTGGATAAAGTGCTGAGGACTATTAGAGAGCTGGATTGAGTATCAATCCTGCTAAGTGTAGGTTTGCACAGCGAAGTGTAAAATACCTGGGTCATGTAGTGGGATCTGGGTCGCATTCGCCAGACCCAGAGCGCGTTGAAGCCATACAACAGCTTAAAGCGCCAGCGACAAAGAAGGAACTTCGCAGCATGCTCGGGTTGGTTAATTACTACCGGGATTACATTCCATCATACTCCGAAACGGTGCGCCCGCTGACCGATCTCACTCACAGGCGTATCCCCAATGTTATACCTTGGAACAATGATGCACAGATTGCATTTGATACCGCTAAGGTTGAGTTGAGTAAGCTACCTACTCTGGCAGTCCCGGATCTCACGAAACAGTTCGTACTTACAACAGACGCATCAGAGAAAGCGATAGGAGCGTGTCTCGCGCAAGAAATAGAGGGGCACCAAAGGCCCATTGCATTTCTAAGCAAGAAGCTTACGCCGCCGCAGACTAGATGGTCTGCTATAGAAAGGGAAGCCTATGCAATCGTGTGGGCGCTGGGTCGACTAGACACGTGGCTCTTTGGTGCGAGGATTAAGGTAATCACGGATCACAATCCGCTCACTTACCTGACAAAAGCAGCGTCTTCAAGCGCTCGACTCACTCGATGGAGCCTGGCTTTGCAGAAATATGATATCGAGTTTGCCCACATTAAGGGTTCCCTCATCAAATGTGCCGATACGCTTTCGAGGCTCGACAGATACACGGAGCAGGAATGAGTGTGGTTGGTACTCCGAAGCCTGTCTCGACTACAAAAGACTACCGCCTGTGCCAGGTGTGACATGGTGCGCCAAGGAATGTGTGGGGTGGTGGCTCGACCTGCAAGGCTTCTAAATGTGCGGTGTCATGTGATGCAGAACAAACTGTCAGTGCTTGTGTGGACTAGGTGTGCAATCGTACCTGTTCAATGCCGTCGCATTCGACAGAACACGTCGCGGCGCCTTATTGCACACAAAGGAACTGGATTGACTTTACAGAGCGTGTTCTAGTGTACTCGTTCGTGCATATTTCGCACTAGCAGTATTTCTACGATGAATTTATGTAAAGTGAAGGGTTGTGATGTTTATATCGTTGTCCGTTGGCGTGTTGTTGTGTGTACAGCGAGTGTACCACAACATTCTGGGTGGGGAGGAGTTAAGTTCGACCATCCGAACTTCGATATGTGATGCGACGCGGGTCAAGACCACGCCGTTATTTTGCAGTACGCCGGACGTCCACGTCCGTGTTCCTCCATTTCACTGCGGTCAACAACTGGGTGGGGAGGAGTTAAGTTCGACCATCCGAACTTCGATATGTGATGCGACGCGGGTCAAGACCACGCCGTTATTTTGCAGTACGCCGGACGTCCACGTGCGTGTTCCGCCATTTCACTGCGGTCAACAATACGCAGCGATGTGCGCTGGTCGGAACAAAAGAAACGGCCATCGTCCCACTCTGAGCGCACCAGAGAGCCCAGCGGGTGGCCGGTGCAAGTGGAGGGGTCTGAGTGGTGTGTCGTGGTAGACGCAGCGGGAGCATGGGTCAAGGTAATCGGGAGACCGTGCAGTATTGCCGTGTGTGTTGCAAGAGATTGACGGAGGAGACTGGCAACCCGCCGGCCTGTGTGGTTGGTGTAGGTTGAGCGAAGGGCTTTCGAAATGAACCCCGCCCCATATCGGGAGTGTATAAAAACTGTGTTTTATGTGGAGAGAGGAGGAAGCGAGCGAGCCGTAGAGCGGCCGCCGCTGATCTGCTTGTCTGCCTTTGCCCTGTTTCTTGTCGTGTTTGACTTTGCCCTTTTTATTAAACCTTCATATTCGGAAGTGGCCTCCCTGTTTGCAACGTGTCGCCGGACGGTGACGAAGAACCTGGTGTTGGGGTTTGCTGGTGTGTATTGCGGCAAAACACCACCCCAAAACTTAACTGGCTCCATATGGCATCGTCATCAACCTGGCTAAAACTCGTCCTTTGCAGTAATCACGAAAAGTTTAATTACTGTTGTAATTAGTAAATATTACTTTGTTACCCAATTAATGAGTGCTTTTCTGAGCCTTCGTGACGTTTGCCTCAGCGAACAGTTTCTTTATGAGGAGGTTTTCCTTTTTTTTTCCTCGAACAGCCTATTTTTAAGAAATTTTGCAAGTTTTCACTGAAACACCCTGTATATCTTTACATTGTACTTGTGTTGTGGCACGATTAATGCGATCAGCGGTGCTATTTTTCTGAGAATCATTTTCTTCGCTCGCTGAAGGAATTAGGCGTCAATACTTTAGCGGCGCGGATGGTGCTGGAGTTCCTTCTTGCATATGCTAGTCAAACTTCTGTATCATTGAAACAGTCCGTATATGACTGCTTGTTTTTTACCACATATGTCTTTATTTTCTTTGACAGTGTTTTCTAACGCAGTCTTCATGACTGCCCCAGAGCTGTTTCCACTGCGTGCGCAAAAAATATACCGCCCAATCGACATATATAAAGACGATTAGAGAGTCAACAAAAAGGTAATCGCTTTATGCAAATACAGTCACACACGAATGTGAGTGAAGTTGCCAGTAAACATACATAAATAATTTTATCTTGTGGTTTCTCTACATACGAATAAGCAATCATACAACGCAACGGCGACTTACATTGTGCTATGAGCTGCGAGTCGAGTTACCTTTGCCCTGTGTTCATCGTATCTTTGTGATTATATGAGACATCTTCAGAAAATATGTGCGAAGATCTTGTATACACAGAACACCGGATATTTGCGTAGTTCTTGTGGAATCGCTTCTTTCACGGCAGCGCGCACTGTAATATGGTAGGAGTGAAATTGAATAGTATCACAGGATTGACTAACTTTATAACCTGAAAAGCCCGCGTTCAAGCCTAATTGAAAATGGAGTTTACTTATACTGGGAGCTCACGCCCAACATAATTGCTAAAGCGCGATGCTGCTAATTTCTACATATCGATAAAAATCTGACTAATTTCGCTCAGGAAACACAAGCTGAATGGTGTAAGAGCGCAGTTGCAGCTACAGTTGGAAGTGCCCAGTGTGACGTACGCTTAGTTTTCCTCCCATTGCCGGCGAGCGAGGATAGGCAAGTGTTATCAAGCGGCAATTTTTATTGTTTCTTTGCTACGACTGATCACGCTTGCTAAAATAGCCGCTTTACAACAACACTTGTTCACTGATGGGCGGCAGCGCAAGGGCAGCAACTATGTCGCACAGAGGACCACGGAAAGTACCGACAACAGCGCTTTTTGACCATTCAATTTCGGTTTCCTGAGAGAAATAAGCCGGATCTCATCGCGCTGCAGCAATTCTAAAAAGGCGCCCTTTTACAAATACTACAACGGATATCGAATTCCCGTATAAGTAACATGCATCTTTCCATTAGGTTTGAGTGTCTGGCTGTTATTGTCTGGGCTTCAATCATTCTAATATTGTTAATTACCTTTAACATTTTAACATCCTTTACACGGTACGTGCCGCCATGAAGGAAGACCGCAAAGAATTTGCAGATGGTTATCTGTGTTCAAAACGTTTTTGAGCACATTTTCTGAAACACCCATTATAGTATACGTAGACCATTATTCCCCCCAAATTTTAATTGTTGTTTTGCTTTCTGGTTTATGCAGATGGGACATGAAACGTCCGCATTGTGTGTGAAATGTTGAAAGATTTTTTATTAGGGGTGTGCGAAGACCAAATTTTCCAAATACGAATCGAGTAAAAATATAAAATTTTACATATGGAATAAATATCGGATATTGTAACGACGCGTAGTTGACGAGGCACAAGGCACAACGAGGCACAGGAGCAGCGCAAGAAAAAACACTTTATCGCTCGACCAAAAAGAGAACGGAACGTCTTCTTCGTCGCCACGGTCAGACCGAAAGCGCGTGCAACGTCAACTTTGCCTGCGCTGGCACATACCCGCGGCAGTATAGTTGTTCCAATTGCTTCCCCTTTAAAAAAAATCATCGTCCCGATGATAGTTCACACAACCGCGACAAAAGAACGATTGTGTAGGCTTGTCAACTTTCACAGTACGGCTTCATACGAAGCACGTGAACCACTTCGGGCAAGTTCCGTCGGCGGTTTGAACTGTGTGGGCTGTCGGGAAGGACTTCGTAGTTGACGTCGCTGATGCGTCGGAGGACTACATAAGGCCCGAAATATCTGCGCAGGAGTTTTTCAGAGAGCCCACGCCGACGAATAGGTGTCCAGACCCAGACTCTGTCGCCGACGTTGTATGTTACGGGTCTATGACGAAGATTATAGCGTCTGGCGTCACAGTCCTTTTGCTCGTGGATCCGCAGGCGTGCAAGCTGCCTTGCTTCTTCTGCTCGTTGGGTGATTTCTTCCGCACTGTTCTCGTTGTCATTAAGTTCATGGGGCAGCATTGCATCTAAAGTTGTCGTAACCTCACGGCCGTAAACGAGACTGAAAGGTGTCTTGCGAGTGGTTTCTTGACGAGCCGTGTTGTATGCAAAAGTGGCATACGGTAAAATGTCGTCCCAGTTCTTGTGATCTGCGTCTACGTACTTGCTTATCATGTCAGCCAGTGTTCGGTTGAGCCGCTCCGTCAGCCCGTTTGTCTGCGGGTGATAAGCTGTTGTGTTCCGGTGGGCTGTGCCACTCAGCCGTAGAACGTTGTCCAGAAACTTCGCCATGAACGCTGTGCCTCTGTCCGTGATGACTACGGCGGGAGCGCCATGCCTTAAAACGATGGCCTCCAGAAAAAATCGTGCCGCCTCGTCCGCTGTTCCCCGTCTAAGAGCGCCTGTCTCGGCGTATCTGGTGAGGCAATCTGTGGCGACAATAATCCACCTATTGCCGCCAGTAGACACTGGAAAGGGTCCCAGAATATCCATACCGACTTGTACAAATGGTGTAGACGGTACTTGCACAGGGTGCAGTAAGCCGGCCGGCTTGACGGACGGTGGTTTGCGGCGCTGGCAATCGAGACATGTCTGGACGTAACGCTTCACGACAGCAGCAAGTCTTGGCCAGTAGTAATTCTGCCGAATTCGTGCCAACGTGCGAGTGTAGCCCAAGTGCCCAGCAGTCGGCTTGTTGTGGCAGGCGTGTAAGATCTCATTTCGAAGTGATGATGGTACGATTAGTAAGTAGTTGCTGCCACTCGGTGAAAAATTCTTCTTGTATACTATGCTGTGGCGCAAGCAGTACGATGCCAGCCCTCTTGCGAATAACATTGGCACTTTGTTGGTTCGGCCTTCGAGGTAATCAATAAGCGCCAGCAGTTCAATGTCCTCTCGTTGTTGGCGTGAAAGATCGGCAGTGTCCACGATTCCCAGGAAAGCGGTGTCGTCATCATCTTGCGCTACCGCCTCAACGGGAGACCGAGAAAGGCAGTCGGCATCGGCGTGCCGTTTTCCCGACTTGTAGGTGACAGTGAAGTCGAACTCTTGGAGTCGAAGACTCCAGCGTGCTAGCCGACCTGAAGGATCTTTCAGATTCAGGAGCCAGCAGAGCGAATGGTGGTCAGTAACAACGGTGAAACTCCGACCGTACAAATATGGACGGAACTTCAGAACTGCCCACACGAGGGCGAAGCATTCTTTTTCAGTAGTGGAGTAGTTAGCCTCCGTTCGTGACAGCGTCCTGCTGGCGTAAGCGATCACCCTTTCGCTGTCATCTTGCCACTGTACGAGCACCGCACCTAGGCCGACATTACTAGCGTCTGTATGCACTACTGTCGGGGCGTCTTCATCGAAGTGCGCTAGCACAGGAGGCGTTTGCATGCGTTGTCGGAGGTCGTGAAAAGCCCGCTCCTGGTCTTCGCCCCACATGAAAGGTGTGTCTTGCCTGGTGAGCTGTGTCAACGGCCATGCGATGCGTGAGAAATTTGCAATAAACCGTCGGTAATAAGCACAGAGGCCCAGAAAACGTCGTACAGCCCTTTTGTCTGACGGGGTCGGGAAATTGGCAACGGCAGCAATTTTTCCGGGATCAGGTCGGACTCCATGCCTGCTGACGACGTGACCAAGAAACTGGAGTTCTTCAAAACCAAAATGGCACTTTTCAGGCTTTAGGGTCAGACCGGCAGAGTGTATCGCTTCAAAAACTGTTTTCAGTCGTTGCAAGTGTTCGTCGAACGTTGATGAGAAGACAATGACGTCATCCAAGTACACCAGGCATGTTTGCCATTTGAGTCCGGATAGCACAGTGTCCATTAGACGTTGAAAGGTCGCTGCCGCTGAACACAACCCAAAGGGAAGAACTTGGAATTCATAAAGTCCGTCGGGTGTCACGAATGCGGTTTTCTCACGGTCTCTCTCATCCACTTCGATCTGCCAATAGCCGCTTTTTAGGTCCATCGACGAAAAGTAGCGTGCGTTTCGTAACCTGTCCAAGGAGTCATCAATACGCGGCAACGGGTAAACGTCGTTCTTTGTAACCTGATTGAGCTTTCGATAGTCGACACAGAAGCGCAGGCTACCGTCCTTCTTTTTCACTAAAACTACAGGGGATGCCCATGGACTATTGGATGGTCGAATGACGCCATCTTCGAGCATCGTCTTCACTTGTTTTTGTATTGCTTCGCGTTCCTTTGGGGCCACACGATACGGGTTCTGTCGGATTGGTCTGGCGTCGTCGTCAATAATGATGCGGTGTTTGGTGAGCGGCGTTTGACCAACTCTCGAGGAAGATGTGAAACAGCCACGGTACTGATTGATGAGGTCCACAAGACGCTCTCGCTCGACTGTATTTAATGTTGGACATTAAGTACAGTCATTGGACATTAAGTACTGTTGGCAGTATAGTTGTTCCAATATCAAAAGAAAAATGCCTAATCCTTAACAATAACTTCGAACAAAAATTTACCATTAGGAAGTGCATTATTAAGCTACCAGCATAAAATGCAGTGTTATCTAGATATGCGATATTCAAGAATATTCTGTTAGCAAGTGAATGGCCGTGAACACGCACAGTTTAAAACGAATGAAATGAAAACTATTTACTTCGACTACAAAAAAATTTGGATTAGGACGTTAGACAAGGACGACATTACAATATTAAACGCGCACACTCTTCGCACAGTCACACAGCCGCTCGCACATCGCACCGTCCGCGCTCCACACTGTCCATCGCACCCGCTCGTTTTCGTGGCTCTACCCGCACTCACGTCGTCTCCCGCGCACTACTGCATCTTGTCGCTCCGTGTCCAATCAGTTCGTCTTCCCGCGCTTTTGTCTCCCTCACTCCCCCAATGCGACATGTCCATCGGCACTCACAGCCGTACCGACGCACGTTGCTACCAACACGGACACACGCACATACTAGCACTCACGCGCACCGACATTTGCACAAAAAGATCTGGGAACCGATGGAAGGACCACCCGGCCCGCGCAGGGCAATAAATCACAGGACGCTTCAGTCCGCAAACGACGAGGAAGCTCGTTTAAACTGACGAGAAACACTCACGCGAAAGGACAGAAAAAAAATAAGGAATAAAAAGAAAAATAGCCTGAAGATTCGCCAGCAGTCGCATACAATTCTAAACATTCCAATATTTGCACACCCATATTCATGATGTACAAGTACCTTTCTCTGCTTATTTTGTACAAGTTCACTTCTGCTCTAGAGCAGTGATCTTTTTAGACTGATCAGCGTGCAAATTTTACTGAGTGTTTGAAAACCTTTAAATGCTTGGAAATTTTTTGCTGTAGTTATTTGCAACGGCGATAATGTAATGGAAAAATACACATTTTCGACATTTCGTTCTCCTATCACTTTGGCTCAGTGGACAGCGCTCCCTGGCTTTGCAGTACGTCTCCCTTTGCAGTACGCCTCCCATTGCAACTTCCCACCTCTCCAGAATTGGGCGAGGAAATAATTTCTCTCGTTAATCCACGCACCAGTAAAGCTGACTTACAAGCAGCAACAGCTGACGACGCTACCTTGCAACAAGTACTTCCTTACATTGCCAACGGTTGGCCAGAAAAGAAATCATTTCCACCTTCTTCCTTGCTTTGCGGTGAGAGATGAATTGTCATATGTTGGCAACTTGCTTTTCCGTGCAGATCGAGTCAACATTGCTCCTTCATTATGCAAAAAACTTGTACAGTTGGCTCATGAAAGCCACCCTGGCATTTATCCGAACTAAGCAGCGTCTCCGTGAGCGATACTGGTGGCCAGGTTAGATAAAGAAGTTGAACATGCAATCCGCAACTGTGTTGTGTGTCAGGCAGCAGACAAATTTGCTAAACCTGTCTTTGCACCTCTACAGCCTGTCCCATGGCCTACTAATCCTTGGGAAAAGCTAGGCATCGACACTGTAGGTCCTCTTGAACATGTTCCGTACGACTGCAGATTTGCTATCACATTAGTTGATTACCACTCTAAGTGGCCTGAAGTTTCTGTTACTCGTGAGAGGAGGAAGCAGGCGAACTGGGAAAAACTTTTATTTGGGATGGAATAGTTCGAAACATAGATTACAGTCACATTGCGCGAGGTTGCAACTACACGTTCTCCGCTCGTCGCGATCCCGCGCCCTCTCTGTACCACAGGGTTGCTTTTATTTTATTTTATTTTCATTTATCAATACTGTAAGCCCGAAGGCTCATACAGGAGTGGGCATACAAGTAGTACTGCCAAAGCATGAATTTAAGAAAAACGCATAAAATCAAGAACGAGACACAGAAATCCTTGAGTACAGAATACACGCTGCGTTAGAAAAAAAGAAAAGAAAAAAAAGGAAGCAAAGTTGGTTTACAAATTGGGTTATGAAAAGCCAAATGACTCAGATAATAAACAAACGACGCAGTCAGCGTTACTGGCGCACGCATATACAAATGACATATCTTCGCGAACACTCAACAGCATGTGCGTGCAAATGAGCATACGACAAAGAATCAAATAAGAAGACAAGCTGCGGCTGGAGAAAAAGACAGACAACGCGTGGATACTCTGCGCGTGCGGAAAGTTTGATGGCATGCTACACAATGTAATCATGGTTCCTATAATGACTCGATATGCAACTCGAGTGCCGATACGAATGCAGCCGCAGATCGCAAACAAACCACATCAGAATAAGTCCCTCTCTTCTGTATGTTGATTTAGCGCCCTGTAAGCATATGCACTATTATGAACCAACTAGCCCAAGAAGAAGTTTTGTAATTCTTTTTTTTCCGAGGTGTGTAGCAGACTGGAACAAGCTTTCGGAAAAACAAGCATGTTGCGCAAATGAAGACAAATTTCTATCTCTGTTGTAAACACCCCCTACTGTAACGCCCAAGGGCAATACGGGGTAATTCCTGAATAAAGAAAAAAATATATTTCTAGTACATCGGGCTCCTTTTCGCTTTTCCCTGCATGTGTTCCTGCTTATACTATCCATGTCAACACTTTGATTTGCAATGCTGCAACAGCGAAGTGCCAAGCCAGGTACCTAGGATTCTGCATCAGGAAGGGCGTCACTCCACGCGAAGTCGTCGGACTTTTTGGAAGTGTTCAGCCATCTTGGGCACATGCAAAAAGGGTAAGCAAGATTTTTCTCTCTGAGTTAGGTCGAGAAGCCCGGTTGTTTAATGATGCTCTGCGAGTCAACTTCCACACCATGCATCCCCTATGGCTTTCAACCAAGAAGTTATGTGACCGTAGGAAGACTATCAGCCAGATGGTTGAAGCTACCTGGAAGACCGTGCCTCATGTTTTGTTGCAATGTTTTGGGAAACCGCCCCTTCATGAACAAAAATCACAGCGCCTTAAGGTGCTCGGAGACCAAGTCTGGCTAAAAGATTTTGTACAGTTATTGGGAAAAGGCCCAAAATATGGATTAGCGCCCGACGGGAGTGCATGAACTTTTGGCGTTCAACCGGCGAGTTGCAAGTAGGGCTCATGGTGAACAGCGTGAACGGTGCCTGTTGGACGGTGTGTAGAGTTTGCTTAGTGTCGTATATGAAAGAAGATGAGGATGAGCGCGTGGGGACTTCAAATAAAGAGGATGATGTTCAGGCATCGGATGCATGGTTCCTGTGTGTTCTAAATGCAACATATTGGCGACGAGATTTCAACCCATGCAAGAGCAAGGTTCCTGGTGATTGCTGCTGCATAATCACAATGAGCATCCCGGGATTACAACCGCCGCCGCCTTTCCTGCCTTCGCCTGGTCATCTGGCTGTCCCATGGGACCAGTGGAAGCAGGCCTTTCAGACGTACATGGTGGCTTCCGGAGCATCAGATCTTCCAGCTAAACGCCGCAAAGCGATCCTGCTCACCTGTCTTGGCATGGAGGGGCAGCGGATTTTCTCTACACTGACGCCAGCGGACTTGCAGTCTGGCTGTTCCACCGCTACTGTTGCCAGCCCTTCGAGTGCAAGTGACACCGAGTCGACAAGCGACGCGTATGACTCTGCAATTGCCTTGCTTTCGGACCATTTCAAGCGCTCAGTTAACGTCATCGTGGCTTGACAACGGTTCAGTCGCCGTGTTCAGAATGCAGGTGAGACAGTTGAAGAATACGTCACTGCTTTGCGAATCCTCATTGCTGACTGTAATTTTGGAAGTCTCGCTGACGAGATGTTACGTGATCAGCTCGTCTCGAAGACTACGAATAATCAGTTACGTGAGCGGTTACTTTTTGAAGGCTCCTCATTGACGCTCTCACGAGCTATCGCAATCGTTAATCAATACGAACAAGCTGTGAGCCAAGCTAAAGAATTTTGCAACGACGCTTCAGTACGTCAGGTCAAAAAAGTGCAAAGCTCTTCTCTGCCTCCAGAACAAACAAATGAATGTACACGTTGTGATAAGTGACAAGCCAAAACATTGGAGTATCCTGTACAAGGCACTACAAACCTTCGAGCTTGTTATCGTTGTGGGGCGACTGATCACCTTGCAAATAGTCCTGCATATGTAAGGCCCGCAAGCGTAGATGTCGCCGCTGCGAGAAGATTGGCCATTTAGATTTTATGTGCAGGTCGCCTAGATATTCAGCGAAGGTTCCACAAGTTGATGACGATGACGACACTAGCTCACAGTGTAGCGGAAAAACAGTCTGTGTTGTTAAGGGACAAAAGCGCGGCATTTACGCATCCGTCGCTGTGGAAGGTTGCACTATCAGCTTTCTAGTGGATACGAGATCTTCTGTCACTATTTTGGCTGAAGAGCTTTACCATCAGTTTTTTGCAAGTACTTGCCCCTTGAAGCCTACGTCAGTGCAGCTTTTCGACTACTCCAAGTCAAAGATAAGAGTTCGTGGATATTTTGTCGCTTCAGCTGTGTTTCAAAATAGAACTGCTCGCATTCTTCTGTATTTTGTGTCTGAAGGCACCACTGTATTGGGCTTAGACGCCATTGTGGCACTATAGATGAAGATTGAAGGTAAATCGCTTCAGTGCCTTGCATTGATATCCAGCACTCCTATCTTGCCAAATGAGCTGCCTTCAGAGTACGAACATCTCTTTGACAAACAGCTCGGACTTGCCAAAGGATTCAAACACAAAGTTAAGGTTCGTGAGTCCGTTCCACCTGTTGCCAGCAAGCTTCGTCGACGGCTGCCCTTTACCCTTCGTGAGCAGGTGTCGGCTGAGCTGCAGAAACTTGAAGCCCAAGACATAAACGAGCGTGTTGATGCCTCTCGGTGGGTTTCTCCTGTAGTGGTTGTTCGGTAAAATGGGTGGCTCGATAAGAATGTGTGTTGATTTGCGAGAGCCCAATAAGGCTATAATTGTGGATAGCTTTCCACTACCACAGCCAGACGAGCTGCTGCACAGCTTAGCTGGCGCCAAGCGATTCTCGAAGCTGGATCTGGTGTCTGCTTATCATCAACTGGAACTCGATCCTGAGAGTCGCGATCTGACTACTTTCGTTACAGACGACGGGCTTTTTCGCTTTAAGAGAGTGTGCTTCGGCTTGGCTTCAACCCCGTCAGCATTTCAGAAGATGATGCATCTCATACTGAAAGGGTGCAAAGGTGTACTTTTCTACATAGGCGACATTATCGTCTATGGTCGTTCTCGAGAAGGTCATCTTGCGAATCTTCGCGCCGTTTTGCAGACTTTCTAAAGCAGGCCTCAAACTTAACGAGAAGTGCGTTTTCGACGTCACGGAACACGCGTTCCTGGGACATGTGAACGGCAAACGACTCTTTCCACTAGCGTCATCTATCCAAGCGATGAAAGAAGCTCCGGCGCCTTCAAACATAAACGAACTTCGTTCCTTGCTTGGTCTGGCGGGATTTTACTCCAAGTTCGTGCCCCATTTTTCGGATGTTGTGGAACCTTTACGGGCATTGCTTCGAGGCAACGAACCATTTGCTTGGACGTGAGCTGCCGAAGAGAGTTTCGTTCGTTTAAAATCACTGCTGACAACTTGCGAAGTTCTACATTTCTTTGACCCGAACCTTCCCGTCATCGTCACGACCGATGCCTCCGGATGTGGACTAGGCGCTGTGCTGAAATGTTGGCTCCTGCGACATTCCCTGTTCTAAATCGTATTTTGCGATTTGTTCATCGAACAACAAGGGAATTCTACAGACGGTTGCCTTTGCCTCCCGCACCTCCAGCCCACAAGAAAGGAAATACTCTGCAGGTGAACGGGAAGCCTTAGCATGTGTTTGGGCCTGTGAGCATTGGCACGTGTACCTTTGGGGTCGCCCCTTCATTTTGCGAACTGACCACAGTGCTCTCGTCACGTTGCTGTCAACTAAGGGTGTTTGACATCGGCCATTGCGCGTTTTACGATGGTCAGCGCGACTGCTTTGTTACAACTACACCGTAGAGTACCGCAAGGGAAGTGATAATGTGGTGGCTGATGCATTTTCTCGACTGCCTTTGCCAGGAGAAATTGATCTAGCCACTGAAGATGAGTTTGTTTGCCTTCTTTCTCCGATGCCAACCATGGCAGAATTACAAGTAGCAAGTGCATCTGACAACATAATTGCAAAAGTCATGGATTGTGTTTTGTCATCCTGGCCTGATAAAAAAAATCACAACATATCCACGGGGTGAATGATGATGAGTGGGCGAAGCTCCGGAGGGAATCATCGGTAAACCGTGAATCTTCCGTGTAATTCGCCCAGTCGATCATCATGTAAAGACGTCTTACGCAGCCCCTTACACAGCCCGGAACGCGCACCGCGTTTGCCGACGCCATCACATGACTGCTGAGACAGTATAAGGCGGAGAGGCCACAGCGTCTTACACCAGCTTCTTACACGGGCCGTAACGCGCTAGCACAAACGCGTTATAAACGCGCAGTCTTTCGTTAATGTTAGGTATTTACTGTTGTTGGGACGCGTGTACGCGCTGTGGGAGCAGACACAACCGCGCGGCATGAATCCCAAACATCAACTGAGTTTATTCGGGTTCTCTCTGGTGGTTCCGGAGAGCAGCGGAGGGTGGCGCTGCCTGGCGGCTCGGCTTGGCTTGGCTGCCGCCACAGCACTCCCCCCTTAGTGAGTTGCCGAACGGAGTTAAAGGTCCAGGCGAGTGGGTGCTCTTGATAGCCGTCCGCCGTGCGTCAGCCGGGAGGGCACCTCGTGGGCTTGGGCTGGCATTGAAGCTGGGGGACCTGGCGATGATTCCCTTGGCGGAGGCAACACGGCGTCGTCACGGTCCATGTGTGCTGGCTTGATGCGGTCCAGCGACACAACCTCCTCACGACCGCTTCTCTTGATGGTGAATTGTTTGTTGCCGCGGCGGAGGACCTTAAACGGCCCATCGTTGGGTGGCTGAAGAGGTCGCCGAACCGCGTCGTGTCGTACAAACACATATGGGCACGATGTGAGCTGCGGGTCGACGTGCACCACACGCGACCCTGGGGGCCGTGGAGGTACCGCGCGCAGTTTGGTCATGACGTTGCGTAGGCGAAGTGCATAGTCACTGCAAGCTATGGATGCCACCTCTGAGCTGCGCGCAAAGAACTCTCCCGGCAGCCTGAGTGTCGTGCCGTAGACCAACTCAGCGGCGCTGCAGCCAATGTCCTCTTTCAGGGTGGACCTTATACCCAAAAGAACGAGTGGGAGGGCCTCTACCCAGTTGTGTTCCTCGGTTGCCGTGAGCGCAGCCTTCAGCTGGCGGTGAAAGCGCTCCACCATGCCATTGCTCATGGGGTGGTACGCCGTCGTACGTATGCGTGAGGTGCCCATGAGCTGACTGATGGCAGTGAAAAGTGCCGATTCGAACTGTCGGCCGCAGTCTGTTGTTATCGTGGAGAGCACCCCGAAACGGGCTACCCAGTAGTACAGGAAAGCACTCGCAACCGTCTCGGCAGTGATGTCCGCGATAGGGATGGCCTCCGCCCAGCGGGTGAACCTGTCGACACAGGTCAGCAGGTAAACCTTTCCGTGGCAGGGTGGCAGTGGGCCGACGATGTCCAGGTGGACATGATCAAAGCGAGAATCCGGACTGGGGAGTGTTCCCAGTGCTGTCGAGGTATGGCGTTGTATCTTTGAGCGCTGGCAGGCTACACATTCAAGTGCCCAGCGTCGGACGTCCCGATTTACGGCTGGCCAGACAAATCTTGCCGTCACCAGTCTTAGGGTGGCTCTAATCCCCGGATGAGACAGTCTGTGCAAGGACTCGAACACATGGCGACGGAGGCTCGCAGGCACGAACGGGCGCGTTCTACTAACGCTTGTGTCAAAGCAAACCTTGTCCTCGGATCCGGGAATTGGGATCCACTCAAGATTCAGGGCAGTGGTAGCGGTCAACAGGTGTTTCAGTTCGTCATCTTCACGTTCAGCGGCTGCCAAAGCGGGAAAATCAACTTGTGGTGTGGGCATGATGGCGTGGGCAGGATTCCCAGAGAGGGCGTCCGCTACCTCATTGTCGCCGCCTTTGACGTGGCGGATGTCAGTCGTGAACAATGATATATAGGACATTTGGCGCCGTTCACGTGCTGTGTGCGTTCCACCGTGGGAGCTTAGCTAGTGCAATGCATAAGTAAGCGGCTTGTGGTCGGTGAGGACGAAAAACTCTACACCTTCCAGGAAATGGCGAAAATGTCGTATAGCAGCGTACACGGCCAGAAGTTCTCTCCCGAAGGTACTGTAGCGGCGCTCGGTAGGCGTTAGCTTCCTCGAAAAGAAGGAAATCGGGCGCCAGATTCCCCCAACGAGCTGCTGCAATACAGCCCCAACGGCTGTATCGGAGGCATCCACCATCACACTCTGTGGGACACCGGACCTGGGGTATTCAAGCAGTGCGGCGTTTGCCAAGGCGTCCTTGACCTCGCAGAAGGCTTCTTTTGCTTCTTGAGACCAGGAGAGGGTGTCTGAGCCATTTCGTGAAGTGGCCAGCAGGTCGTGGAGAGGTTGAAGGATCTGGGCGCAGCGGGGAATGAAACGGCGGTAGAAGTTTACCAAACCCAGAAATTCCCGAAGCTGGCGCTTGGCGGTCGGCTGCGGAAATCCTTGCACGGCTTCAACCTTGTTGGGTTGAGGAAGAACTCCTGAGGCAGAGATGACGTGTCCAAGAAACGAGAGCTGTCGCACGCCGAGCTCGCATTTGGCCATGTCCACGACCACGCCATGCTCCACTAAGCGCTGGAAGACGATGCGCAGATGATTCAAGTGCTCTTCCGGAGTGCTGCTGGCGACTAGCAAGTCGTCAAGATAGGCGTAGCAGAAGTTGAGGCCGCGTATAGCACCGTCCATGAAACGCTGGAATGTCTGACCCGCGTTTCGGAGTCCGAATGGCATTCGGAGAAATTCGAAAAGTCCGAAAGGCGTTGCGATGGCGGTCTTTGGGACGTCCTCCGGGGCAACGGGAATCTGATGGTATGCCAGCAACAGGTCGATCTTCGAGAAGGTAGTGGCACCGTGAAGCCTCGTCGTGACATCGTGTATGTGCGGTACCGGGTACCTGTCTGAAGTCGTTACCCGGTTCAGCGCCCTGTATTCCCCGCATGGTCGCCAGTCTCCCGGTGTTGACTTGGGCACCATATAGAGTGGAGATGCCCAGGCGCTCGACGAAGGTCTGATGATCCCTAGCTCCAGCATGTGTTCAAATTCTTGTTGGGTGACCTTCAACTTCTCCGGAGACAAACGGCGAGGCCGCGCGTGCACGGGTGGGCCGCTGGTGGCGATGTAGTGACGTACCTCGTGCTTCGCCGCTGCGCTGACTGGCGGCTGCCTCGTCAACTCGGGAAACTCGTGCAGAATGCGAGTAAAACGTTCTGAACCGGACGGCCTGAGCAGAGTGGGGCTCAGCGGAGGGTGTTTCGAGGGATTGCCTTGCACAGTTGCCTGCGACACGAGATCGTGAAGGCGCCGGTTGCGCACATCGACGAGAAGGCCGAAACGCCGAAGAAAATCCGCACCCAAGATGGCGAACTTCACTGCTGCCACGATGAATATTCAGCGGAACGTTCTGTTCAAGCCTAAATTGAGTGGCAGCGAGCGATGTCCGTAGGTGGCGATGGTTGTGTTGTTGACCGCCTGAAGGGGGGACGCACTGGGGACACGGCGATAAGTGGACCCAACCGGCAACACGCTCACCTCAGCGCCGGTGTCCACGAGGAATCGAAGGCCACTGTCGCGGTCGGTGAGGAAAAACACTGATGGACGACGTTCGGGGGCGTCTGGGACACTGGTCGTCCTCAGTGCCGGCCGCTCCCGTTTCCCGCATGGTCGCAAGGAGGGATGCATTTGCGAGCAGCGTTGCCATGCTTCCTGTGATACCAGCAGGTTCTTTGTCGCTCTGCTGGACGCTGGCGCTCCTCGGGAGTGCTGCGGGCCTGCATCGCTGCGACGGTATCGGCGAGGCGGGATATCTGTTCCCGGATGTCATGCAGTGCGGTCGTAGGCGTGCGGCCGGCGATGTCTGGCTGCAGCGCCGCGGCGGACGGCGGAGCGACCGCCAGCACAGAGTCCGCGAGCTCGGCGAGTTGAGACAGGCGTTTGTCGGCGGCCGAGGCGAGGACCATGCGCACGTTGACCGGGAGTCGCTGTAGGAAGAGCTCGCGAAGCAGTCTGCTGTCGGCATCGGTGGTGGTTGCGCCGGCCGTGTGCAACAGCTGCCTCATGTGGCGCAACAATTGGCTGGGCGTCCGGTCCCCGAGCTCGGTGTGGTGCAGTAGCTGCTGCCGTCGCTGAGGCTCCGACGGCGTGAGGCGGCTGATGAGCAGCCGTTTCAGCGTTGTGTACGCGTTCTCTGCAGGTGGAGCGACCAGCAGGTCGCGTATTTCGCTCGCTATTGCTGGTGGGAGGCTAGCGACCACATGGTGATACTTTGCTAGCTCAGCGGTAATACGACGAGCAGTAAATTGGGACTCCACCTGCAGGAACCACAGCTGCGGATCGCTGTCCAAAACGGCGGGAGCCTGATGTCGACGGCGGAGATGGCCGGTGCGTCAGGGGTGGTCTCCATGGCGTCGATCGCTTGAAAAAGGCGGTAAGCCTCGTCCGGGTCACCACTTTTGGGACGCGTGTACGCGCGGTGGGAGCAGACACAACCGCGCGGCGTGAATCCCAAACATCAACTGAGTTTATTCGGGTTCTCTCTGGTGGTTCAGGAGAGCAGCGGAGGGTGGCGCTGCCTGGCGGCTCGGCTAGGCTTGGCTGCCGCCACACTGTCATCGTGGTGCATGTGTCCTCGTGCGCTTCGTGGCGACTTCAGAGACGCCATAGGCCCTACAGGACTGCTGCCCGACGTCGTGGCACTTGGAGCCTACCAGATAAACCACGTCTGGGCGGTTACGCTGAGTGGAGAAGAAGCAACGAAGAGAATGTTGTCCTTCAAGGAGCTGCAAGTGAAGGGACATCGCTGTCTCATTGTCGATCCCCAAGACCGGCTGATAAAACTGCGGCTACATTGGCTGCTCCACGGCGTCGCCGATGAAGATGTGCGAACGGCGTTCGCTGCTTTCGGCAATGTTGTGGAAGTCAACCGGGAACGCTGGCGTGTAGATGGTGTCAGCGACAAGGGGTCGACGACCAGAACGGTTCTCCTAAAGTTGAAGAGTGGAATGACAGTCGAGGATATCCCGCACCAAATTCGCGTGGCGGGAGAGCTGGCCCTAGTGGTTGCACCAGGTAGGCCTATGCAATGCCTGCGGTGTAAAGGAACCGGTCATGTGCGGCGGGACTGCAAAGTGCCACGGTGTTCCATTTGCCGTAGATTTGGTCATCGAGACGCCCAGTGCGTCCGCTCTTACGCTGCTGTCACAGGCGCTGCAGTGAGCGATGAGCTCGGTGAGCAGACCATGGACGCCGCCGAAGCCGAAGACGCGGCCAAGGGTGCAGGAGACGCTGCGAATGCGGTAGTGGAAGGCAAGACTTCTATGCCTGACGACCAATCTGCGTCGAAAACTACGGAGAATGCAACTCCAACAGCGGGAATCAACGAGGAGAATGCTGCTGCCGAGGACGACCACAGTCAACCAGACTAGGTGCCTACTGAAGTGGTGGTACGACGCGAGTTGCCCGGGCAAGGAGCAGCACGAGCGCCTAACACTGGCTTGGCGGTCAAGAGACCGTTAGAGAAGCCTGCTGAGGGCGCAGCCGATGGCAGCAAAGTAGATGGACCACCAGCGAAGTCGACAGCGGCGCGGCGCCCGAGTGCCAGGACGAGACCCAGTACATCTCGGAATAGAACAGCTGGAACGCCAATGGAACTGGAGCAACATGACGCCGGACCACCGGATGGCACCGGAGGCGTCTAGCGCTAAGCTAGACGTACACGGTAAGCACCATGCTCCGGGCCTGTCCCCTTTTTTTTATTAGCATAACAATGGCTAGCAATTCGTCACTTGCTTTCGCTACATTAAATGTCAGAGGTTTGGCCTCGAAGAAAAAACAGGCTCAAGTCTATCGCTTGTTAATTGATTGTGATATAGACGTGCTAGCCGTCCAAGAGACAAAGGTTGAAGGGGAGGAGGGGACCCGGAGCATGATGCTACGTTTTACATCGAAGTATTTTGCCGTTGTAAGCCACGCTAAGGGCTCATCTGCTGGTTGCGTGCTTTTCGTTAAGAAGGTTCCAGGGATGATCGTCCAGGACCACTTTTCTTGCGATTCAGGCAGACTGGTTTGGTGTGATTTCACTAGACGCGATATTGAATGGCGCGCCATAGGCATCTATGTGCCAAACGCGGATGCAGAACGCGAAAGGTTCTTTGCAAAGATTAAGCAACATCTATGTGTGCAAAAGCAGATTGTTTTGTTGGGTGATTTTAACTGTGTTTTGAGTGCAAAGGACAGATCATCTAAACGGTCAGTTCACGACGGAAGCGTTGTAATGCTGAAGCAGCTACTTGATGAATTCGAATTGGAAGACGTAGCCGAATGCATCGAGGCCGGACGCGAAGTTCGATTTACGCATTTTCAAGGAACCAGTCACGCGCGTCTTGATAGAATTTACATGACAGGGGACGCGTTGTCCAAAAGCAATAATTACTCAGTTATACCTGTTTCCTTTTCGGACCATTGTCTCGTTCAATGTAGCGTTGGCTTGAAACAAAAGGAAAACAAATTTAATTGGGACCTATGGAAGTTTAACGCTAAGTTACTCCATGATGACGCTTTTAAAGACTACGTTATTGAGGAGATTAAGAATATTCAACTGAGTGACTGCTGTAATATTTCTGAGCAATGGGAACATTTAAAGCAACGCGTTAAAATGAGGGCCATCTCGAGATCCAGTGCTTTAAAATACCAAGAAAAAATGAAAGAGAATCAGCTTAGAGCGACGCTTCAGGAATTGATAGCGCTTGAAAGTAGAGAGCCTGGAGCATTTAGAGATGACATTCGAGCCATAAAGCAGAAAATTGAAACATACGAACAGGAACGCTACCGAGGTGCACTCATTCGTGCAAGAGCAGAGGCGTGGGCGATGGGTGAGACGCCCACAAAACGCGCACTTGGAATAGAGAAGGCTCATATGCGTCGGAATCACATCGAAGTAATAAAAGAAAACGATATCGAACTAACTACTAACCGTGCTATAGCAAACGCCTTTCTTCGCTACTACCAATGTCTTTACGCTGCTGAACCAGTGGATATTGAAAAGTTCAAAGGCGCGTTCCTAGACCGGATGCCGCAGTTATCTAGCGAGACAACAGAG
Organism: Hyalomma asiaticum; assembly: GCA_013339685.2. Taxonomy (NCBI): domain Eukaryota; kingdom Metazoa; phylum Arthropoda; class Arachnida; order Ixodida; family Ixodidae; genus Hyalomma; species Hyalomma asiaticum. The sequence continues at coordinate 98,161,223 of CM023487.1, forward strand.
GCTTTAGAGTCGCCTATAACAGGCTCAGAAATTGAAACAGTAATAGACAGTCTCACTCCTGGGAAGTCACCTGGACCAGATGGTTTGGGTGCGGCCTTTTATAAAGCTTTTAAAAAGGAACTTTCCCCTGTCTTACAATCTGTCTTCAAGGAATCTTACACAGCCAAAGCATTGCCGCCTTCATTTGCTGAGACACATACTATTCTTATTCCAAAGACAGAGGAAAAAGAAAAACTGAAGTTAGTTACGTCGTATAGGCCCATTTCGCTTACTAATACTGACTATAAAATTTTTATGAAAGTTTTGGCAGGGAGATTACAGTCTGTGATTACAGAAATAGTTGGCGAGCACCAAACATGTGGAATCAAGGGGCGTTCCATTTTGACCAACACACACACTATGCGGTGTGTCCTTGAGTGCTGCGATGCCCTTCAATCTGCTGTAGCCATTCTGCAGCTCGATTTAGAAAAGGCTTTTGATCGCGTACCGCATGATGCGCTATTTGCTATACTTGAGCACGTTAATGTTGGATCGGTAATTAGAGACGGTGTAGCCCTGGCGTATCAGAACTGTACTACTAGGCTAATTATCAACAAGATGCCGGGAGATCCTATTAAGCTGGAACGTTCTGTCCGCCAGGGCTGCCCAGCAAGCCCACTGTTGTTTGCGCTGTATATTGAGAGTTTATGTTTGGCAATCTTACGCAATGAAAGAATCCGTGGTTTTAGGCTCCTCGAAGCCGAAGTTAAAGTTCTGGCGTATGCTGATGATGTAGCAGTGTGTTGTACTTCAAAAGAAAGTGTGCAAGAGACAAGCGCTGTTGTTAGGGAATTTGGACAAATTACAGGAAGTTTAGTAAACTGGGGAAAGAGTCTGGGGTTATGGCACGGTGAATGGTCACAAGCCCCGGACACTTATGCTAACATACGGTGGTTTAAAAGTCCAGGAAAGTACTTAGGCGTACCCTTCGAGCACTATAAAAGCACTGATGAATACTGGGTTAATCAGGTGAAACAAATTCGGGAAAAAACAACGCGGTTCAACACCACTTGTCTCTCATTGTTTTCTAGAGCTGCTGCATGTAATGTATTTCTCATGAGCAAGCTATGGTATGTGATGCAAGTGTTCTGTTGTAAGCGTGTGAATGTTCAAAAGCTTCATAGAATATTCGCCATTTTTGTGTGGGGTTCCACTTGGGAAAGATGCAGTAGGACGAATCTGTTCAGACGAGTTAAAGCTGGAGGACTCGGTTTGTCGCATCTATTCGTGCGCCAACTAGTTAATCGTTTCCTTTTCTTTCGGGATGTTCAAGATCCCTTTTTGCGAACTGTATGCCAGCTACGCCTCTGTCGCTCTTTACCTAATTATGTTGTTAGCACCGCAAGTATGCCTGGATCTACACGAGGCTACTTTAAGGAAATTGTGGACAGCGTCCGTTTCCTGTCTGTCAGGTTTTCAAATGAATATCTGTTTTCAGTTAATCGAAAGAAATTATATAAAGACATTTGTGACATGATTTTTCCAGTACCTCTGTATAGAGCCATAAACAGTGGAGGCGAAGGCCAGGACGTACTCAAACGAGTAAAAAAAATGCAAATTCCGTCAAGTGCAAAAACCTTCTTTTTTAAGTTACACTCTGGTACTTTGCCAGTGCGGACCTTTTTGGAAGAGCGAGGTTTTTATTTGCCATGGGGATCCCATTGTTTTATTTGTAGAAAACCAGAGACAATAGATCATGTTTTCTTGCACTGTTGGGAAGGGGTCTATTTCTGGGATGTGCTACAAAGGACGCTGAAGAAAGATTTGCCTCTACATCCAATTGGAATTCGGTTTTTAACTGTTGAAAACGATGATGGGCTCCCTTTCGACCTGATAATGCTGCTTGGCCTCCATTGTTTATGGCGAGCTCGAATGGCCGGGTTTCACTGCGACCCGGACAGGCGGCCAGCACGTGTGCTCTTTCGAGAATGCATCGGCCAGTACATTGATGTACTAAAAGATCAAGAGTTTGTTCCGGATTGGGTAGCCAGGGTTCAGCCTCTGGTTTACCTAAAGGAATATTAAGAAATAACACCATCGAGACTACTGTAGTAGTCTGCATTGCTGTTTAAAAAAAAACTGTATGTTACCTGCTATTTATGTTTGTGTTGTGTCAATAAACTGGTTTAAAAAAAAAAAAAAGCTTCGTCCATGGTCCACCAAGCGCGATCCGACACGTACAGCGACGATCCAGGAGAATGAGAGGAGCGCTCCCCGCGCAGCAGCCAACCGGAGAGCAGCGGCACCTCCAACGCCATTTAGTGTCCATTCACCCAACCGCCATATTGCACACATCTCTATGGGACAGCGCCGTCTAGGAAAGTAGACGAGAAATGGCGATTACGACACTGAATGCGTACAGCGCCATCTAGTATACCGTCACCCAACTGCAGTTTTCATGCATCTCTATGGGGCAGCGCCCCTAAAAAATGTTGGAAGCGGAGCTAGTGCCATATTTTCATGTCCGTGCAGAGCTATCCATTGTGCACGACTTGCTTTATCGTGGTGAAAGTATCGTAGTTCCAAGTAGCCTTACTCGTCGTTTGATGGAAGTCGCACATGAATCGCATCAGGGGATCAGTCGTACGAAAATCCGATTGCGAGAGTTGTACTGGTGGCCTCGAATGGACGATCATGTAGAACAACTGGTTAAACATGTTTTGTTTGCCAGTCATGTGACAAATCTGCACGGCCAACTGAAGCCCCTATGCAGCCGGTAACTTTCCCTGACAAGCATTGGGAGAAAATTGCCATTGATATTATTTGGCCATTTGAGCAAGCTCCCATCATTTGCCGTTATGCAGTAACGCTTATTGACTATCACAGCAAATGGCCAGAAGTATTTTTTTCAAGACAAGTTTCTACGGCGACGGTCAAGAATTTCTTGCTACAAGTGTTTGCTCGTGCAGGCTACCCAAACGAAATAGTTTCCGACCACGGAGAACAGTTCAACTCGGCTGAATTTGAAGAGTTCCTTCGAGAACGTAGCATACGCCATTGCTTTTCTTCTGTTTACCACCCGCAAGCAAACGGGCTTGTAGAAAGGTTCAGTAGAGTCCTCAAGACCAGATGGCAGTATATGAGCGGCGTGATACCCGGGTCGCCGTAACGGACTACTTGGGCGTCTACCGCTGTACACCTCATGCCACAACGGGAGTTGCACCCGCCGTTCTGCTGCACGGACGACTGCCGCGAACTCGTTTAGGTATTGTTGGATTACCGGATCCTTCATTTCACGAAAATCCAGCCCAGGTGATGAAACGGCTGCGTCAGCGTGTCAAACAAGAACAAGCTTCTTCCAAACTTTACACAGATTGCCGTCGCGGAGCCCGGACAAGACACTTTGCCGTCGGCGACTACGCCCGCGTCAGAAAGTCGTCAGTTCACGGGAAAATATGCTCGCACTTTTCGGAACCGAAGAAAATCATTGAGCAACGAGGGCCAGTCTAGACGATCGAGTGTGGAACGCTACCAAATTTCAAGCGATACACCCAGAAGCTGCGGAGAAGCTGACAAGCAGTCGGCCTAGTATTCTGGATTGGACGCTACCCTTGTCGGACATGCCTTTTCAAGGTAGCGCACCTGCGAGCGAACAGCATGCCGACTGTTCACCTATGTCTCGGCAAGAGATAGCAGCACAAGACAACAGTGCACCAACTTCAGAGCCATCTCCACTGCAGAGCAAAATGACCGGCCAGCCACCACGGAAGAGCAGACGACTAAAGCAACTCCATTGAAGCTCGTGGACTATACGCCACGCAAGCGACAGTTTTTTTTTATCAACCGGGGAAATGTTGTATATGAAAGAGGATGAGGATGAGCGCGTGAGGACTTCAAAAGAAAGCTAGTGGTGGGCCGTGCTTTGCCAAATGCAAATGATGCTGAATTTGCACGGCGCGCGGGGGCGCTGCCATCGAGAGCGTAATTCGCGAAATGTTTGTAGAGGAAAAATTACAGCATATCCACGGAATGAATGATGATGAGTGGGCGAAGCTCGGGAGGTTCATCGTAGATCGTGCCGAGTTCCGGATTAATTTAGTTAACGCGCACGCTACGAATCCTCATAACTATGCACAAGTGAAATATCCCACCCGCACTTCATTGCAAGTCAAGATCCAGTGCCTACACACACACACACACACACACACACACACACACACACATATATATATATATATATATATATATATATATATATATATATATATATATATATGTATATATATATATATATGGGTTGCCGGTGAACGCTTCTCCAATGCGAGCAGTCGGTATTTCTCTATCAAGAAACTCGCTAGGAGAGCTGCTTGCGCCAACGTTGTCTCTCGCGGGTGAGGGCGCGTTCTCCTTCTTTGCGAGCTGGTAGCGTTCCTCTAAGATCGTTTCGATAGCCAACGCGCGCGTTACGCCTGACGACTGACGCCTGACGCCTGACGCGTGACAAGGTTAGACTAAGAGGAGCTTCGCCCCTAATAAAGAGGATGATGTTCAGGTATCGGATGCATGGTTCCTGTGTGTTCTAAATACAACACTTAGGTCTACGCAAGGAGGTCCCGGTGTTTGTCAGAAATCTGTGACTCAACGAGCGGTGATCTTTTTCTGGGTTAATAACTTGTGCACTGCAGTCTGACAAAGGCGGATTTGTCGTCTTACACCGCAACATGTTTAATGAGAAGGCAATGCTAGCTATAAGCAAAAATTTTCGTGAAGTAAAAGAAGCCTAACGAAAGCAAAAAGAAACGCCAATAAACTACGTGAACAAATTCCTTGCGAAAAATTGGCCAAGTGCATCTCGAAAAGTGAGCGGGGCTCTTTAGCTGTGTTTTTTAGTGCAAAAACTCATAACATATATTCCTTTCAGGTCAATTATCAGTGCAAAGGGAACTTTGCAATATCAAGTTAGTAGTTTTCTTCTATGTGCTCTCAAGTTCCTCGAGGTTAAGGATCCGTATTTTACCAGGAATTCTGATCAAGTAGTTCAGTTTCTGAGGGGAGCTGACCAAGTGGGGTATGGTTTTTCAGTAGATATAGAAGACTTATGCTATTCCATACCGCACAATGAACTGTAGGCAGGTGTCTTAGAATGCGTTACTAGCAATGATGAGGCCATGTTTGTAAGCAAGGTAGAAATGACTGTTAGTAATTTCATGTCCCTGTGGGAATTTTATCTGAACAACACGTTTGTGTCTCTTAATCGGCGGTTTTACCTTCAAAGGAAAGGTATCTGCATCGGATCGCGCATAGCCCCCATCCCATGTCACATATTTTTATCTAGTATTGACCACGCACTCCAACGCTCGTGTAGCTCGTCACTCATTTTCAAAGTGTTTAGGTACGTCGATGATTTTTTTTATTCTTAGACATGACTGCCCAGTGTCCTTTAAGGAAGCAGTCGACTTAGTTTTGGCGGATTTTAAGAAATATGGACAAGGTCTGTCTTTTACCTTTGAACTGCCCAATAATCACCAGCTACAGTATTTAGATATCAGCCTAACGTTTTTACCAAGTCATGTTTTCTTTGCTTATAACCGACGTGTTAAAAAAAACTCCTTCCCTTTCACTCACCTCATTCCAAGGTTATAAAACGTGACATTGCTTCTTTGTGTCTTGGATCGGCGCTGCGCCAATCATGCGTTTACACTATGCAGGCAAGCTTCTCTAATCAGATCACCAGGCTTTTAAAAGCTGGTTTCCCTCAGTCAGTCGTCCGAGGCGTGGCCGGATCAGTACACCGGAAGGTGAAATACGGTCTATGTTCCAAGTCCGACGCTCCTGGAACAGATGCGCTCCTGGAACAGTGCCCTATATGCACAAGATCAACCACAACCTCAAGAAAGTGACTGCCAGACACGGCGTCCGAGTTGCCTTTTCAGCCCCCAAAAAACTTGCGCATCTCTGTCATCGGACCACGAGTACCGAGACAAAAGGCTGCAAGAAGAAGCACACTGATCCATTTGGACACTGTGCAGTTGGGGTAGTATATGAAATTCCTCTAAGATGTGGAAGGTCATATGTGGGCCAAGCAGGCAGGTGCCTGAACGTTCGACTGAGGGAGCACTCTAACAGTTAAAGAAAATCGGACGGTGCCCACCTTAGCGTGCATTGTAGAGCCTGCGCGTGTGAACCGCATTTTAGGCGCGTTGCCATACTTGGTAGGAGTGCCAATAAAATAGCTAGGGAACTTTTGGAAGCCGACTTCATAAAAATGAAAGGAGATAGGTGCGTGAGTATGTCACGGGGCTAGCAAATTAACGTGCCCTCGTGTAGGTTCGTGTGTTGAAGACTCGATGGCTTGACCGTCATCGAGAAAGGATAGACGAGACCGTTTGTGCAGGGAAAAAAAGAACAAACACTCACTGTATATGAATGAAACGAAATAAAGAGATAAAAGGATGAAAACGAGGTGAAGCATGCAAAGTAGAGGAAAAATTAACACAACTATGAATGGGAGGGTGAATAGCTAGTGGTGCGTAAGAACAAGTACAAGAGAAAAGACTGTCACCGTTCAGGTGGGTGCACGAGAGTACAAGGCGATGTAGATGCTGGAGACGCACTCGGAGCGGACTTGGGAAGTAGCGTCGGACGAGAGAAGGTCAGCGACCTTTTGGCGTCTTCATCCGACGCTGGAACAACGAGCCGGGGACGCAGTTGTGCCTGGCCAACGCCAGAGGGTGGAAAGCCGGTGGAGTGCCTGGCCAACGCCAGACGATGGGAAGCTGATGGAGAGCCTGGCCAACGCCAGATGCTGTACCGCTCGGATACACGCCCAGGTGAGAGCCTCCAGCGGCCTTGCCACAGGAACTCGGCCGCCACTCCCGCGCCCTGGTAGGCTTCCTTCTTCCACCACAGTCTTTTCTGTTGTACTTGTTCTTACGCAACGCTAGCTATTCTCCCTCCCATTCATAGTTTTGTTATTTTTTTGTTGCATGATTTCTCCGTGTTCCGCATGTGCTTTAATATAAATAGTCACCCTTCTTCCGTCCTGAATAAATTAGTTGGTAGTGGCGCTCTGTGTGTCCCTCTCTTCTGTATGTTGATTTAAAGCTCTGTAAGCCTATAAACCACATTACATGGAAGCGAATTCCATAGCTCTATTGTTGAGGTAAAAAAAGGGCATTTATCGTGTTACAGCGAGAAATAACTGGCTTAATGCGTTTAACATGATTCGCATTTAACCTAGTTCTAGAGTAACGTTATGTTAGGAGCATGAGCTCACATCCCACCCCACCTAGAAGTCCAAGTCCACTTGGAAACTAATCTTCCACCGACATGTCATACACTGTACATGAAAACATACCCAGCTGGGAGGTCCTGCAAGTATACGCTCCCCACAAACTCCCATTGCCAAAACATATACCCCCACCCATCGCGGTCGATGAGGGCATATGAGGCACATGCCGTCACCAACCTCCCTAGGGACTATAACGGCGCACTTCCGTGACGATACCCCATGGATGTTCATGAAAAACCTCCATCTCGTGCCGCAAAACCTCCCCTGCATCGCGAAACGTGTTTTGGTTGCCGGAGGAGTGACGTCGCAGCCCGACCGACAGAAGGGCCTCGGGAGCCAGAATTAACATGGCGGCGGACAAACCACCACGTCGAACGGACGCGTGACCATTGTGATGCTGGCAAAGGCTATTGCCACGTTACGAAACGTAGGGCCGATATTGGTTTTATGGCGGCAAAGTTCGGCCCATCCACGGCCTAACGTTGCCGACAGCAAGCCAGTATCGGCTAAGCCGCCGTCAATGTCTGGCAACGTCGGGCTACTATAGCCACTGCCCCGCCGATATCGGCAGGCCGTCGACTGTAATCGGCAACATGGGGCCGCATATGCCGCGTTACTGCCGACATCGGCTGAGGCGATGGCTTTCAACGGCAACTATGGCGCCGATTTTGCCTTTCTACAGACAATATGGGCTGGCCGACGCCATTTGTCGGCTACACTGTGCCAAGTATGCCACCTTAGAGCCTCCGTCGGCTGAGCCGATAACTTTCTCCGGCAAATATGGCGCGGATTTTGCCGCTCATCAGCATCGCCTCAGGAATGGCGAATTTGGCGCGATATTTGCCTAGAAAGGTTATTTCACAGGAAACATTGAGTCATTTCTGCTGTCCTGGAGGCAACGTCGACTACGCCACAGCCTTTCATGGTTGATATCCGCCGGGCCTCTTTGGAAGCCTGCTGTATATAACAATTGAGATCCGATCGAGACAAGAATGACCGAAATTCACTTGAGAGATTCGACGTAAGAATCAGACGTTGAGCTTCATATATTCATGTATACGCGTTTCAGTGCCGGAACATAGCGCACGTGTGCTTTGAGCAGCATATATGACATTCTGTTCGCGCGCTTTGTTTTTCATAAACAGGGCACACAAAAAACATGCATATAAACTATTGATATATACATCTATAGGCTGTTTTGCGGGAACTTTGCGAAACAGGCTGGCGCAACAGTTAACATTAGCCAGAAGGATCGACAAGCATGATCGAAAATTATCTGACAGCGCATGTCAGAAAATTTAAATTCATAGAAATTGAACTAGTTCGTGCACACATCGATGGGCATAACCAGCACTCATATGTTCAAACAAAGATAAACAGTTGCAAGCGGCGCTATACTACTGACATTTAGCAGCCTATGGAAGGAAAAGGCATATGGAGGTAACAGCACAATAGCGAGTGGACAAAAAAAGGTCTAGCGCAGACTTTATGGTGCGCTGAAGCGGAGATAAACACGCCACCGGCGTTATACTACTGACATTTAGCAACCTATGCAAAAGAACGGTATACGCGTAGCTAACAGTGCGACAGCGAGGAGACAATACTGATCTAGTGCTAACTCTATATTGAGAGGACCATGAAATACATAGATCCCTTTGTATTGCAAATTCAAGTGAAGTGTTCTTGTCAAGACCACGACATTTGCGAAAAAAGCAAAAACGAAAAATACCAAGCAGTCATATGGCAAGCATTTTTCATCTCAAAGGTGGCAAACAAACGCACACACCTACAATTGATATAGAGAGAGCTTTTCTGGTGAGTTCTACTAGAGTGTATGTGATCACAGAGTGTTCTTGTGCAGGCGATCTGCGTATCTTATGTTATATAAAAACAGCAAGCATGCACTGAAAAAAAAAATCAGTAGAAATCGAAGCTCTCTTCTGTTCCCTAGTTTCTTCATAGGTTTGAGCAGGGTTACAGCATAAACCAGCCGTCCTAAGTCAAGCTGTTGTTGACCACGTGGCCCTCCACTACATTTCGTCAGTGCGTTCGCGAAACTAGTGCATTCCTTTCAAAAACAGCTCCAGTACAGCGCAACGCATGTATCGCAGCTCGCATAAGCTCAGCAACAGAAAATAATTGTCTACTGGTCGGGTAAACTTATACCTCCCTTTTCCACCTCCATGCTCTCTACTACCACGCAGATACAATAGGCTAACAATTCCTTAATATGTCCACGCCATTGCGTATAATTCATGCTTTTTTTGCTTTTTTGTGTAACGTCCATTTGTGCGTTCTTTCCATACATATCGAATTCGTTTACACATCGGCCATCGGTTACGTTGTACTGATTAGATGAGCAGAATACATCGAGCTTGAGTGCATGCTCTGTGTAGTGTGTCGGATTTATCACTGACGTTCCTATGAGGCTATGGCGTTGATATAAGCAAACATGTGCGTATTCTGATATTTAACAACTAATTTATTTATAATCAATAAGGGCAAGAGAAGGGCGCGTAGAGACAGAGTCATCGCAGTATTTCTTGTCGTGCGGAAAGGCAGCACGTTCATGTCTTTCGTGCGCTGAAGAAAATGGCAGAAATTCAAGCAGAATGGCGGCGCCGTGCGTCCTCGCTACGTTTGTTGCGTGCAGTGCAGCATTTCGCCCGCGTTTTTAGCTAGAGTGGGTGGTTCAGCCTCTGCGAAATCCTGTGTTACAAGTAGCTGGCAAGAGAACACATGCCTACCAGAATACGCCATAGGCTGCACTGAGCTGCACTTAACAAATGCAGTCCTGGCGGGTGTCCCCGCCATTGTGCAAAAATTTTTGCCCCACAGACATGCTGTCTTCCACGTTTTGAGACAACTACAAAAAAAAGAAAGCAAGAAAAACGAGCATGCTCTGCCGAGAAGCAACCTAGCACGTGCTAAGCCAGCAGCAACTAAACATAAAAAAAGTGTGTGAGGAGGGGGGCGCGCCTGCCCTTCCGAACTGACCACCATTGTCACGGCCGCCTCCATGCACGTCCATTGTGCTCATCTGCAGTTTGCAAAGAATGTAGTTCTGAACCTGCTTTTGCTGGCGTTCGCTGCCTTCGGAAACCACCAGGAACTCTCTCCGCGCTCTCGTCGCGGCTGCATCGCTACCAACGTGCAAGGTGTAAGAACGAGTTTCAACGGCTGCACGCAGTCTGTCCACGCGTTTATCGTTTATCATGTACAGCATTTATCGATCATTCAAGTTGATTGCGCGATTCCTTGGCGAGTGTACCTCCTAAGACAATGCCCATCCCAACTGTGACATCGGTTGTATATGAACACAAGCCTGTGCCTTTTGGTGAGACTACAGTGTCGTCGCCGAATTTGCATTGCGGACTCACAGCTGTAGAGTGCAGAGCGGATGCCTAATTCGGTAAGTTGCTGGCCAGTTTTCAAAATGGGACGTGGCACATATTGTTGTGATGTTAAAGCACCGGTTCCACTTTATGTATTATTTGTGTCGTGAGGTGCGTAGGCTCTTTATTTTCGAATAAAGAGCCTACGTACATTGTCCCAAAGCAGTTTTACTTCATGTAGTTAATCCTGTGCTTGTATCAAACACCATTTGTGTGGTGACTTGCAGTTCTCGTAGCATTATCTTTTCTTGCCCGTATTTTTAAAGGTAACGTGATGCCGAACACGCGCTCCTTGGTGCAGGACACGTGCGGCAGTTCGGCACGCGATGGAATTTTTAAAGTAGCCTTGAAAATATGTTCCTTCTCTAATATCTGCTTATAACGCACCTTGCACCTATCATTTAAGGACATTTTTTGCCTAACGACCCCATCCCTGGGGTGTGTCGTGTTAGCTCACGTCTACATGTTTTCCTTTCCGATTTATGCCAAAAATATTAAATTTATTATAATGCAAAATGCACCTATTTGAAGTAATGGGCCGCTTTTAAAGTTGCTTTGCAACAGAACCTTTACTCACGTTTTTTCCCCTTGGGTATCTAAAGCGACACGACACCAAGATCTGGGGGTTGGATATTGAACATAGATTCATTATATTTAAAAGGACAACTTTGTTTTGTTATTTTCTAAAGTAGTGCCCGATTATGAATGTTTCTGACATTTCTTGAATTTCCGCGTTTGTTCATGAGTCGCACATAAGTTGCATGCAATTATAGTATAGTTCTGATGTTCTCCACAGCTGTGCTAACTTTTCAGGCCTTTTCCCGCAGGTTCCACCCTTGCCGAAGCTTTTCCACTACGACGGTGCAACACGAGAATAGCATATTATCAATGCAGAGTTCACAAAATAAATGAAATAGTGCTTTTCCCTATAAACCTCTCTTGTTGTGTTATTTGTTTTGTTTAGAACGCATTAATAGAAAGTACGGAGGATACACTTAGCCCCACTTATTACTGTGTTAATAAAGCTTTCGCGTATGCATGAGAGGCACATTTACACAAACTACTGTTGGTCCTTCGAAAATGCCTTCATAGCCCTTCGAAAATGTGAAAACAAAAAAATAAAATTATCGCAATCCAAACGGCGCGACACACGGGGGGTAAACTACAAACACCATAGTGGCTGTGAATGGTCGCGCAAGGGGTTTCCCGATGTCGGCGGGGCCGACAACACGCCAAAAAAGCCTGAATGCCAGCAACATCGGCCAATGCTACCTAGCCAAATCCGACCCATTCTGGCTGGCCAAATTTCGCCCACGATGGCTGGCCAAACTTCGCCCACTCTGGCTGGCCAAGTACGACCCATGGTGGCTTCGCCACAGTGGCGCCATTCTGGCTGGTCATCATCGGGCAGATGTGGGTGAAAGCAGCGCGAGCGCGATTTGCCGACTTAGGCCCGATATCGCTGCCGACTTTGGCCGACTTCACGCCTACATAAGTCCTGTGTTGGCGTGCTGCCTGGGTACCATTCGATAGGTGACTATTCCTGATTCCTGGTATAAACTAGTCTCGAAAGGAGTAGATATAGTAGACAAGAGATAGCTGAAAAGGTCTGCCGAATTCCGGAAAATTCATTGTTTGGAGCACATGTTCGGAGAGAGAAATAAATGAGACTAACTTGCGCAATTTCGGAAATAAACCTCTACTAATTGACATACTTAGCGGCTGCCTAAATATCTATATCATCAGTGAAAAACATAATTGTATCCATTTCACTTACAGAGTTAAAACGATTTTAATGTTAAGATGCTATTTTGTTGTCTTTACTATATACGTGTTACATTTTCGTGCGCTAACAAGCGCTAGGTAAATATCTGTCACCAGGTGCAATTTGTTTTCAGCTATCTTGTAAACTGACCAAAGAAAAACATAAAAACTGAAATCAGCAATAGAGCTTTTTTATAAAATTAGCCAATTGCGCTAAAGATTCCTGTTTGGTATCCACTTTAAGAACACATCGATGCGTTCATCTTGGTGAAAAAAGAAATGCTTTAATAATATCACAAAATCAGGGGCATCTACTCAGAAATTTTATGAAAGAATTTCTGTCGTTCCCGCTTTCTTTTCGTTCACGAAACCACGGTCATTTCTTTCTTATTTTTTTTTCTATGCTTCTGCACTGCGGGCAAGAAAGACACGTCCGGACGGGTTCTGCGGAGAAAAAAGGGGGACATTTTACAAGCGAGGCAGCAACGGCCTTTTGTGTCGAGACCGTTTCTGCCCTGTTCCGATCTACAGGCCTTGGCGCCAGCTTCGGCAGCTTCGGCAGTGCCCTCTCCAATTTTCAACGCTCCAGGGATGCACTGCGAAAGGTTCGCTGGCTTTGCCGCAGCTGCCCCCTGAGCCGTGAGTCCGTACAAGGAGAGAGATAAGAGAGTGCATCAATTGAAGCGTACTAAAGAACCACGCACAGCATAGATGGGGTCATGAAACGTACGTTGGGGTCATGAAATGTGGGACTTTACAAAACCTTGGGTTTTTTGCAAATGAAGTCAGTACGCCCGATCCTGTCGATTTATACTTTTCTTTGTACGTCGCGTTTGTCAGAATGCAAACAAGCAAAAACTTAGAAAGCCTTTCCCGTAACCTTGTTCGTGACAAGCGAATGCGCAGCAGCACGGCCATGGAATGCAGTTGTCCTCCTTAATGGGTCCCTGAAATGTTTTTTTGACATTGCGTCACTGCTTAGGAAACACAATTATGAAATCATTCACACCGTAAATAAAGCGAAGGCAGCTATGGGCTAAGGCAGCTATGGGCTTATTTCTGTCGCCTTCTTCCTTACTACTGCTGTTCCTCCTCAACTCGATCTGCTGCGGAGTGCGCACTAGCGACGACAGCGCCTCCCGCGTCAGCCACTCTGCCGAGCCTCCCGTAGCGACATAGCGCCCCGATATCCTCACTGAGGTCGCCCGCCTCGGCCGTGCTAGCCTCTGTAATAGAGCGCCGGCGACTCGTGTGTACGCCGCCAGATGCCGCGACGATACCGTTGGCTGAAACGAAGGAGTACGTTGTAGAAGCACGTTGTTCGCAGCTAGGTTTTGAAAATTACGTGCACGTCACTGGCTCGGGGCCAATCAGCGACCTCTCATTCGATCGGTCGATGGCGGGGGCGTTTGAAAACGCCTTTTGGCGAGCCGCTGAGATCTTTTGCGATGCACGTGTTGAAAACATTATTGTAAATTCCACACTTTACGCACAGCGCTGAAATCTGCCCTCAAATGATCCTAATGACTCGTTCTACTGGATCACCATGTTTGCACAAAATCGTCAAAACCGTTTCAGGGTCCCTTTAAAGTGCCCATGACAGCCATTTTTTGTTGGAGACTTTTATGTTCCATTGAGTAGAACAGTGTCTTGTAATCACGTCATGGAGTGGCAAATTCTCCAGCGTGAAGTCTAATTAGTCACAGCATCGTCAATTTTGTTCAGTTTTAATTAAGCTTCGAAACGCGCGCCAAAAACTGCAAGAAACTAGCGCCGCGGGGCTAGCGCGGCGGCTGTCGGAAGTGAGCGCAGGCACTTGATGAGGAAGATACATATTCAGATCGTACATGCCCTAGTGTGCAAGGAGCCAGAGTCCGTCAGTGATCTACGGGCTCATCCCACGTTCGCTCCGTGTGTCCTGAACAACCGTACGCCACTTGTCGTAGCATGCGGCGGCGCACGTCAGTACAAACGCCGAACCATAGCGTGTGTACAATGTACGCTTGAGCGACCAACACAGAGAGGAAGCAGAAAAATACGGCTTTTGGCGTGGCCTCAGCCGATGGCGGAGGCTGCGCTCGGAAGCCATAGCGCGGCGCACCCGTGTCTCTCTGTGACGTCGATGATATCAGCCTACAAGAGTGAAACGTCACATATGGGCCACTAACCGCGTCATACTAGTGGCGATGTCGCGAGTTGCTGCAAGCTCGGATGAGCATTCCCGCTTACTTTGAAACCATATTAAAATGGGCCCAACGGAAACCAGGCGACGTTCGCCGCTAACACTCGGTCAAGATTGCCTTCGTATGCAGGAAAACCAATTAATGCAAGCATCTTGCGTTTGAAATTTTGGTGTCATGGGACCTTTAACACGTTCCTCCTAACATTGTAACCCAGCAACGCGCACTCAATCAATCCGTTCGTAAGCACAGCACCGTCATCGCGTAGGTCCGAAAAATGGCGACCTGAGCGCTGTGGAAAGAAATAAAAAGAGAAAAAGATACGAAGCGCACGTCTTCTTTCACGTGACACGGATCGGCCAATGGGGAAGCGGAGGAGGTTGGGGCGCAGCAGGTGGCAGGGAGCAAACGCCGGGGAGAGCGGTGGCGAAAAGGACAATGAACGGCGCTACTCTTAAACAGCTAGTAGAGGGGTTTTAGATACAATTAAAAAAAACAGCAGTTGGCTGCAGTGATGTTCCGTGCAGGGAATTTTCGTTCGTCAACGTGGACGAAAGGGAAAACGGGGATCTTAGCTAGCATTACTGCAGGGAATTTCAGTGGTGCCCATTTAAGATCATATCAGGGATACAAAGATTAATGATGTATTGTGAATATCATGGTTTGAGTGGTATGTATGTCTATAGTGGATATTCATTAAAAATATTTGTGGATGTTGTCTTACTAACATATTTTACTATATACAGCAGAATATCATGCGGTGGATATTTATAAATATCTGTGGATGTTGTTTTACTAACATTTTACTAATATCAGAACCTATATATAGGTGACGATTGCTGAACTTCCAGATGAAAAAGGCACGTTCCAGCTGCGTTGCCAGTCGAAATTAATATCCGTTGACAGCTGAAAACTTAAGCTGCTATTTTGCCAACTGCAAAAACTTGGAAGTAAAGTTTAGCTGGAATTGCTGATGTTGCTGGAAACAACTCGAAATGCGAGTTCCTTGCTAGAAACAGAACCCAGTTCAGCGTTCGGAATGTTGCTTACTCGCGAGCAGCAGATTGACTGGGGTGAGGAAACGACGCTGATATCGCATCTCAAGGAGTGCAAGGAAAAAACAAAACAAATATGACACGCAATGCTTTTTTTTTTCGGAAACGTCTATACCTTAGTCGCCTCGCTCTCAGTTAATTCTGATGCTCTGATCAACCGATGTGCTGCTGCACGGTTTAATATTTCAAACACAAGTAGGTAACGTTGTTATGTCAGCACTTTCATTCAACTTTTGGCAGATCGTATGCGGGGTCCTCCGCGCTTCTTCCCGTACTGTGCGCGCACCTGTTGCAATGAATCGACACCCTTGCAACGTTATCGACGTCGAACAAACAGGCATTTATCATGATGAAGCATACGAAGAACTTGCTTTTAAAACACAAGAGTAGACAGCACCGAAATACTGACAAGAGCTTCCAAAGCCACCATTTTAGCAGCGGCCATGTTTGTTGTTTACCAAGAGCGCTGTTGCGTCAGCGTTAGTCACGTACATTCGTTCTTATGCATTATTTTATGCGCAGAGTAACTTACATGAACCACTGAAACTGTTAATTTCTCTAAAAAATGTCGTAAATTTTATTAAGAGTAAATAGAAGAATTACAGATGCAGGAAAATTTTTAATAAGAACATCCGCGGCCCCGCAGGTTCGTAAACGTGACGCATGCGTCATGGCGGCCGTGGCAGTGTCGGACGGAGTTGTGTCAAAGTGGTGTGCGTGTTTGTGAAGTGAATCAGCAGTATTTAAAAGAAGAATTGGTGCACAAGTCTTGTTTTTACCTGTATTCTGGTACAGGTTTGCACGTAAGCCGTTATTACTTACAGCTGTCAGCTGCACGTTAGCGGCCGCTTCTTCCTGCACTACGTGTCGTGGTGATCCTCGAACGACTAGGGAGCCTACATGACTCATGTAGGCTCCCTACGGACGACTCTACTACTTGGAGGTAACTACATTTTTTTTTGTTGATTTCTGTTTCAAGACCAGTTTTCAGCGTGCGTGTGCGCGTCTGTGTTTATTCCGAGAAGCCCGCTTGTCAGCATGTTAGACGGCTTGAGTGTGATTTGCATGAAGTGTTGCTTGAAAAGCTGTTGGCAGTTGTCAACGTGTTGTGTGAGACAAAATACCAGGAAAAAGAACGCTGTTGACTCGACATCATAAAATCTGGTCAAGGTGTGGTAGTGTGTAAGGTAACTGTGATATTTTGCATGTCAGCCCGACGTGCTATGCGATGTCCCATTGTATGAAACTTGATTCTGGTACAATCGAGTCTAATAAGTTGCGTGCTTTTGGACTGACTACACGTAAATATCTCTTACAGGTGGTAAAGTGCACGAAATCTGATAACAGTGCGCCCGAGAAGTGTCTTTGCAACGCCTGCTGCAGACATCGAAAAAAGAAAGAACAGATGAAGATTGAGAGACACGTGCTTCTGCCCCATCATTCTTTGAATAAATTTGACTCTTTCATAAAGGCAGTGATATTGAGTGTTGAACTTGCTGCTGCTGGCTGCATGGGTCCCTGCACCTAAACATAAATGTCATTTGACATCGTATGAATATAATAAGTTGAACTCATGAGGGCATTCAGTGGATGTCCACTAACATCCAGTCAATCTATACGTGGAGCAGATGTGGACATCATGTGGATGTCCACTAACATCCAGTCAATCTATATGTGGAGCAGCTGTGGACATCATGTGGATGTCCATTCTGTTCGAAATGGACATCCTCTAGATATTTATTTAACATTAGAACAACTTTCGTGGATATCCTATAGACATTAGATATCTTATTGTGGATATCTAATAAATGTCCAGAGGATGTGACATGGTTGGTTGGGATCGGATAGCGTGTGGATATCTATGCTGCCGTTTTACTACGAAGATTGATTCTGATCGTGAGCTATGGCGGCAACAGTCGCCCCTCACGGATTTCCACTTGCCCGGATCTCAGTAGATGAATACTACCGCATAGCAAGGTATTGCAGAGAAATTGAAAAGCAGATAAAGAAGGCATGTCTTCCACTTCTGGGGAAAACTACGTAAGGATGGAGTACATGTGAGCTACTCGAGGCAAGAAAACACACGCGTGTGTTAGCGATCGATTCGTCGATCGTACTTGCTGCTTGTCAGATGCCATCTCTAAGAATAAGATTGTGACAGCAGTGTTATTTTGATTTGAATGGCCAATGACTATAACATACCACTTCCATTTTCATTGTGTGTATGTTATTTTCACTCTGCATTTGTGGAAGTTAGTGTAAATCATGAATATATACATGTTTCACTTTCACTTGTTTCCACGGCAAATTAAATGCAGATAGCAGCCAACAGCTCCGCATTTAGAGCTAAAATATCTGTTACAAGCATGACTGCTGACCAGAATTTAATAATAATTTGTTGTTTACAATTGATCGTTTTTGAGAACTGTTACTAAACAAGTGCAATTAATGGGAGAGTTAGGGTATCAACTAAATTTTTCTTGTGATATCGATTTGTACTTCATAGGGCTGTTGATACTACAACAGGAATCTACTGCCAAAGACGTGTGTGCAAACGCTTTGTGCCATCTGCACCTACAAGAGCAGCTGACCACAAGTGCTGTGGTATCATCACTTGCTCAGGAGGCTACATAAGGATCACCTCAGCCGACCTGTCATCCAATTGGAAGTGTCACGCTGTACAGGCACCTAACCATTGCCCATGCTGTTGATTTGTGCTTCACAGGTGAAAGCATCCGTGTCTAGGTGTTTGTATCTATGTGTGTTATTTGCCACTGCCGACTGGGTGTTTGCATGTATTATCATTTTTGTTACACTATGCTTAATTCTACCAACATTTTACAAGCCATTGAGGATTCCACGTGCAAAACACACACCTAAATACAGACAGTTCATCAGAGCATACTCCTGTAACATTGACGATAACTTTAAAAATGCTCTAGCATAACTGCAAACTTTGACTGCTCAGGTCTAGAGGACAAAGGAGGACTGCACTGCTTTAAGGCAGGGAAATAAGGGCCTAACTGAAGTGCAAGCTCAAGCTGAAAGCCAGATGAATGAGCGAATAGGAGGGCCCGTCAATCACTTTCAAGGACACAGCTGGTGAGATGGACTTGCAAATTGCTCAGGTCTCCTGTGTTCGTTTGGCCTACGAGACGCTGACATCACCCAATGCTGCTCAAAAAGAAAATTATTTATGGTGCTTTCCATTAAATACGTAAGCTTCTTGATCCAATATTCTATGTTTGCTTGTGTTAAAGAACAGGCTGAGGTGGTTTTTGCACAACCTTCAACCATATGACTGCGTTCATTTTATGATTACCTAGTGAAATGCTGTTGAGTCCTCCTTAGAGCTTTCTTCTCCACAAGATATGCAGTGGCTGGAAATGCTTAGCTAGCTCTTCATAAGAGCTCCATATTGTTACGCGCTATTCCGCACTGTTAGCGGCGCATCCTGCCGAGCCTGGAGGAATGCACCAAGAAGATGAAGACGACGATCAGAGCAGCACTCGTGCTGATGCTCTGCCATCTTGTCTGCTGCTCTTTCCTTATGTAAATATAATTTCTACACTCCTCTGGTTATTCTTATATTATTAATTATGTAGGTGTTGGGATGCAAAATGTATCTTTTTCTTCTCCAAAACACTGTAGAATGTAAATTTAGCTGTTACAAGGTGCTTCCAAATTCCAAATAACCTGCTCTAAAGTGCTCCAAAATGAAATTTCTGCTGCTTCAAAAATTGCTCCAAATCAGATTGCTTGGTAGCATCACCAAGATCCTCTTAATCGGAAATAGTTGGGGTGGTCAGATGCAGTGTAATGCTTTCACATAGGCATACTGTGAAAACTGTAGCAAAAGCGAAGCTGTGCTGCTGTCGTTGATCGTGGAATAACTGGTAACGGTATCAAGTTAACTCTCACTGTCACTTACACGTGGCAGCGGGCTAAGGGCAAGAGCGTGTCTGCTTTTCATTTCTCTGCATCTCGAGACAAGAGACAGACAGAGGCTCTAAGGGCAAGAGCGTGTCTGCTTTTCATTTCTCTGCATCTTGAGACAAGAGACAGACGGAGGCTCTTTCTTTGGTTCTTTGTTCCTTACTTTCTTTCTCTCTGTGTTGCGCATTGAATCATCACTATCATGCAAGTAATGGGTTTTTATTTGTGTCTATATTGTCTTTATCGTAGTCACAGTAATGTAGCATTAGGCTGACCCAGCTGAGTCTAACAAGCAATTTCCTCACTTAGTGCTTCGCACAACACAGATTCCCACAATGCGTGGGATCTGCAGGATTTTTTTGTTCTAAGTTAATCAGGGTATAGTTCAATGAGGTATGTGTAGTAGTGAGTGTAAATTATAAAAGCATGTTACATTTCAGATTAACTGTACCTAGCCAGTATAAGCTCATATAACCCACCTTAAAACGAAAGGGCCTGTTAAATCAGGGTATAGGTAATATACATACATCGCCATTAAGTGTGGCTTCACAATAGTGTGCATATCCCCTGCAAGAGGTGTTTCACGTTATAGCGTAGCCAATGTAAGCTCATATAACCCACGCTAAGACTCAAGAAATGTTCACTTGGGGTACAGGTAATTTGCATCATTGAGTGTACCTTCACGGCAGTGTGCATTCCCCACGTAAGGGCTGTTTCATGGCGTAGTGACCCTATGCTGCTACAAAACCACTTTTACAGGTTACTTACATGTGGAAAAGAGTCTGTACTTTTCAATTACGTGAAAATTTCTGAAATTCTGCAAGACCATGTGATGCATTCACAGCTCAATTACACTTCGTTGCCCTACACAATGATTACAGGCATCTCACCTACATGAAAGCTGCACCTGCAGGTTTGACAAAGCATACCGCAGTTCAGTACTTTACTATTCCTCCCTTCATATTTTAAATGAGTATTGGAAAATCCTCGCATATCCTGTAGGCAGTCTCATCCCATTTGCCACAAAAGGGTAATTTTATAAATTAATGTGATTTACTTGTAGCTGAGATAGCTAACTTATCTTTTTGGCCTTGTAAAAGAACATGCCTGTATTGTACACCTCATGAATCCAACAGACATTGAGGCGAAGGAAGGCATAGGGGAAACTATTTGTAGGTTTTGCCTGTACTGTAGAAATTAAGACATAAATATAAAGGAATTAAAATGGACGAAATTCATCAGCAGCCAACCCATGTTGAGGTGGTCATGTGCTACGTGATACCGTTTGGCAGAAAAGTGTTCCACACTTGCCACCATGGCTATAAGTGTGGAACCCATGAATAAATGTACAGAAATACCCAATATAGGGGACGAGGGAATTCCCGCCATTGTAGCTCATTTGGTAGAGCATTGCACACATTATGTACAGGTCAGAGGTTCGGTCCCTGCATGTATGTTTTTTCGTCCACCTCAGGCAATTTCTTTCATCATCATCATCAGCCTATCTTACGTCCACTGCAGGATGAAGGCCTCTCCCAACACTCGCCATCCTTGCTTGTCCTGCGCGAGCTGATTCCATTCGATGCCTGCGAATTTCTTAATTTCGTCCCCCCATCTTACTCTCTGCCGCCCACGGCTCCGCTTACCCTCCCTTGGTATCTGTTCCGTCGTTCTAAATGTCCATCGATTATCTAGCCTTCTCATCACGTGCCCTGCACATCTCCATTTCTTCTTCTTAGTATCGTTCATGATGTCAGCGATCCCCCGTCCGTTCTCTGACCCACTCGGCTGTCTTCCTATCTCTTAGAGTAACACCTATCATTTTTCGTTCCATCGCCCGCTGTGTGGTTCTTAAATTCCTCTCTAGTTTCTTAAAATCCTCTCTAGCTTCTTTAACGAAAGGGAAGGGGTCAAGGGCTCGTTCTTTATTTGTTAGAAACAACTTAATGAGCAAACAGACAGTGAAGCCTAGGAAAACATAGGGGAAGTTACTTGCGGTATTGTAATTGTGGAGAAAGTAGAAAGGAATTAAAGTGGACGAAAAGACAAACCTGCCCTCGGTGGGACCCGAACCCACGACCTTCGGATGTCGCGTCCGATGCTCTACCAACTGAGCTACAAGGGCGGTCGTCCCCCCGTCCATTTTATTGTGTATTTATGTAGGTATTATCCTGGGAGTGTTAGGCAGCGCCACTCGAGGCGAAGGCGGCGTGTGTAGAACACACTTTCTTGCCAGGAGGCGTCACGTAGAACGTGAACTTAGATGAGATGGCTGCTGCCCAATAAGCCCTCGCATGCTACCTAAGGCACCAAGTCTGCCGCAACGAGGCCCAAGCTATGAAATAACGAAAGGGAAGGGGTCAAGGGCTCGTTCTTTATTTGTTAGAAACAACTTAATGAGCAAACAGACAGTGAAGCCTAGGAAAACATAGGGGAAGTTACTTGCGGTATTGTAATTGTGGAGAAAGTAGAAAGGAATTAAAGTGGACGAAAAGACAAACCTGCCCTCGGTGGGACCCGAACCCACGACCTTCGGATGTCGCGTCCGATGCTCTACCAACTAAGCTACAAGGGCGGTCGTCCCCCCGTCCATTTTATTGTGTATTTATGTAGGTATTATCCTGGGAGTGTTAGGCAGCGCCACTCGAGGCCAAGGCGGCGTGTGTAGAACACACTAATTCTCCAAGATTCCGCCCCTTAAGTCAGTACTGGCAAGATGCAGTAGTTATATAGTTTCCGCTTGAGTGATGGTGGTAGGTTTCCGTTCATGAGTTGGGAATGTCTCCCGTACGCGTGCCATCCCATGTTTATTCTACGGTGGATTTCTTTTATATGGGCGGGTGTTCCTGTTCTGTGACTTCTGATGTCTGGTTTTCGATCCTGAAGACACATCTTTCCGCCGTGCCACTTAGCATTATCTTCGTTTTCTGCATGTGCTTCCTTAACCCTACCTTAGCGCTTTCTCGGTCTAAGTATTCAATCATCTTTTGCAGTTTGTCGCCATCATTGCTAAAGAGTACTATGTCGTCTGCAAATCGTAAGTCACCCAGATATTCGCCGTTAATCCTTAGCTCTTTCTCGTCCCAGTCTAGGCTTTTGAAGATTTCTTCCGAACATGCAGTAAATAGCACTGGAGAAATTTTATCTCCTTGTATGACACCTTTCTGTATTGTGATTTTCCTGCTTTTCCTAAGGAGGAATAGGGTGGCTGTGGAATCTTTGCAGATGTTGGCTATTGTGTTACGTAGCTATCACATATTCCTTGATGGTATAATGCTGCCAGAAATACTGGTATCTCTACCGAGTCGAAAGCTGTATAGAAGGGTTTGTTGTATTCAGCGGATTTCTCGATTACCTGATTGATCGCACGTAGGTGGTCTATGCTGGAGTGTTCTTTTCTGAACCCTGCTTGCTCTCTTGGTTAATTAAATTCGTGTGGCCCTTATTCTGTTTGAGATAACTTTTCAATATTTTGTAAAATGCTGAGAGTAGACTGATCGGCCTGTAGTTTCTCAAGTCTAAAATCTCCAGTCTTATGTAATAGGAGCATGTTTGCATTTGTCCAGCTGACTGACACACTTGGAGTTTTGAGGCATAGTGTGTATAGTGTCGCAAGCTTTCTAGTTAGGTCTCCTCCATCTTTGATCAAGTCGGCAGTTATGCCATCTTCTCCAGCCGCTTTTCCGCGGGACATGCCCTGAATTGCTTTCCTAACCTCGTCAAGCAGTGACGCATGGAATTTTGGAGTCCTGCTCGACATTTAATACTCTCATGGTGGGGAGACTCGTGTTTGAGCTGTATAGTTCGGAACAGAAATCCTCGGCCACCTTGGCTATATCACTGAAGTTAGCAAATGTTCTTTCCCGCGCAAAGCTTCCTTTTAGTTGTTTTGATGCCGACTCCTTTTCTGACGGCTGCTTCTATTTCTTTCACATTGTGGTTACGTATGTCCCTGACTTTACTTTTATTGACGAGGTTAGACAGCTCAGCGAATTCTATCTTCTCTTAAGTTAGTTAGTTCTCATTTGTTGGCATTGTTTGATTAAATTTTTTGTAGATTCACAGAGCTTACTCACATCTTGCCATCAATGCTTTGCCCCCTACTTCAATTGCTGCTTTGGTGATCAGCTTAGTAATATCTTCGTTCGTCTTCTCTATATCCCCATTTTCTTCCTCTCCTAGAGCCCCATACTTGTTCTTAAGGGCAATTCTAAATTCTTCTGTTTTCGCCCTTACGCCATCGAGGGTGGCCTGTTTCCACGTGATTAACTTTGTCCTTGCTGGCTTTAGATTGAGGGTTATCTTCGCCCTTACTATTCCGTGGTCACAAATTTCTACATTATTAACTACTTCCGTGTCTTGTACTATACCTGGATCACTGCACATTGTGAAAGCTATTTTGATTTTCGTTTCTCTGTTGGGGCTTTTTCATGTCCACTTCCTTTTCTTGCATTTCTTAAAGAAAGTATTCATTACACGGAGGTGATTTCTTTCTGTGAATTCCACCAGAATCTCTCCTCTGCTATTCCTATCTCCTCCGTAGTTCCCGACTGCCTGTTCTCTTAGTTTCTTTCCTATTTTCGCATTGAAGTCCCCATAACAATCGTATATTGGGTGTGTGCCTTGTTAATTGCTGTTTCTACAGCCTCGTCATTGTGGCTGGTCGTTGGTGCGTAACCTTGTATTGGTTTCAGTTTGTATCGCCTATTTAATTTTATCACCAACACCTGCTACCCTTTCAATGATCCTATAGAATTCTTCAATGTTACCCGCCATGTCTTTGTGTCTAAGGAATCCCACGCCATACTTGTGCTTCTCTGGCAGTCCTCTGTAGCAGAAAACATGCCTTTCATTAAGCTATAAGTATCCTTCTCCTGCTTTCCTAACCTCGCTCAGGCCAATGATATCCCAATTAATATCCCTTAATTCTTCTAGTAGTTCAGCTAGTCTGGCTTCACTTGAAAGAGTTCGCGTGTTAAGAGTCGGTACGTTTAATTTCCAGTGACGGCCTGTCTGAGTCCAGAGGCTTTTGAGTCTTTTGTTCCCATACCCGTGTGGTCGCATCCGCGACTAGAAGCTCCGTTGATGCCGTCGTAGGTCCAAGGTTTGGTTGGTTCGGTCACTTGGGAGGTGTTGGTCATGGTGTTGCACTAGGAAGGCCAGTTCCTGTTCTGGTGGTCAGATGAGTTACGCAGATGAGCCATGATGGTGGTGGGAGCCCCGTATGCATCATTTGTCCAAATGCTCCGTCGGGGGAGGTGGTGCAGTGTGTGGTTAAGTCAGGCGAGGGTATAATTGTTAAAGGGAAGCAGGGGAAATGAAAAGATACCTCAGGAGCGTAGAGAAAAGACAAAAGACACAGAAAAAGAAATTGCACTCAAGGATTCGAACTCGGGACTCCTTGGTCTAACTACAAAAGCATGGCCAAGTCATCTGGGTTGCCCGGTTGCCGATGTGTTTAAGAACAGATTCCTGCTGCGCCCTCTCGCGAATGGTGACGCGATGAATTTCAAAGTGTCCACGATGCAGCACTTTTGCCGATTTTAAATACCAGGAAGGCATGGCTAATCGTCTCGACTGTGTCTAGTCTGTTTCTGCCATATTCTTCCCTCGATCATGCTTAGTTTTGACAGTGCGCATCTTGTCTTTATTTTTCCCTTTTTTTTCTCTCTCTCTCTACTGCAGCAAGGTGGTTGTCTCAGGGAGATAGAAAAAAGGAGGGTGGGGGAGGAGGGTGTAAACCAAGAAGTGGGAAAAGGATGCGTAGCAACCTAGCTCAAGCTCACGGAAGCACCGCGATAATTCTGTGTCCGTTGATCGGCGTTAGAGCCTGCGTTGCAATATGTTGAAAGCGGTTGCTGAATTCTTGGGAGTGCTACGGCCTTGTAGTTAGAGAGAAGCAAAACTTCTCCTTTCATTTATGTGCGATTACTACACTACAGCTAAAAACTACATATAATTTGCCCTATGCCGTCCTTGGCCTCAATGCGAATGGGATTCATTACATTGTATCAAACAAACAAGCCCTTGATCAATTTGCCTCTCGTTATACATGTACACAAGTACCCCCGCATACACACCGTTTCGCACAAGAGGGTTGTCCCCTGTCAAGAGTTTCCTTGAGCGTGCAAACATGTTACTTCTTTTACACTCTGAAACCAAGTTACAGTGACCATTGTGATGTCATTTATATTTTGTCCCTTCAAGAAATGGAACCTTGATGGGCACACCAATCAGTGGTAGCTGCTGAGAATCATGTTCATGTAGTGGCCTGTACAGTGAACAAAATCATTGCCCTGATATTCTCGCATGCCTCAGGCATTGTTTCACCATTCAGAGACCAGTAGGTGGCTTCTGCAGTGAGGTCTAAATAATGGTAGAATTTTACATTTATTGAGCTTTACATTTACTGCACAGCAGCACTGGTGCTTTTTGTGATTAAATACACAATGCTTTTCAAGCAATTATGGTTGCCCAGCTACATTTTA
The DNA here is from genome assembly GCA_013339685.2 of Hyalomma asiaticum. Taxonomy (NCBI): domain Eukaryota; kingdom Metazoa; phylum Arthropoda; class Arachnida; order Ixodida; family Ixodidae; genus Hyalomma; species Hyalomma asiaticum. The sequence continues at coordinate 98,187,311 of CM023487.1, forward strand.
CACCTTCTTTTTCCTGCAGAAGTGCCATAATTAGAAGGAGCTTTCCCACTTGGCAGAGAGATCAACATTATTCAAGAGAGAAAACTCCAGAAAAGGATTGAAGAAAAAGACCCATCTCATCTGTAGCAGGAGAGAGCACTGCTGCAGTGATCACAAAGTATCGGACAGAAATAAAGTTCCCGCATTTTCACAGTGATCCATGGCCTGCTGGCTTTTCTGAAACTGTGAAATAAAGTATTTATGGCATACAGTGATTCAAGGGTTAATTTAGAATTTTGATTTAGCGGAAGAATTTTCGGGGAGGGTGTGAGGATTCAAATGGAGGGGGGCGTATAAATCCCTGCATTCGTGACATTCCACTAGATCACATGCAAACATTATGGGACAACTTAAAATTGTGCTGCGAGGACTAAAGGCTGTCATATGTCACACGGGCGGTAATGTGTAGCTTTCCAAGGAAATTAAATTTAAGCAGGGTGAACAAATGTTTTACATCTTATGTGGAGCAGTTGTAGGTATAGTGCTTAGCAAATGAAATACTATACTCGGACCACGTGGTGGCCAGTGCACTTTGTGCTACTGGGGCGCACTGGATGATCACAGAAAGACCTAGCTGAATCAACACTTCAAACAGTGTCCCACTTTCACCGAGCACTGCAACAAATTAGTTCAGTGTCCCCAGCGCAAAGCTATGATGTAGAAATCATTGGCAGCCATGTGCTCCGAGTATCGAATTTCATTCACTGAGCACGATACAGTGCTCCCCTTCAGTTGATAGTTGGTGTTCATGTTGTCCGCTTCTGTTCTCTTGTGTCAACGTATTTCTACCTTATTTTAGCATTGGGATAAAAACTTTTCTTGCTTTTATTACAGATATAGAAAAAAAAATGTATGCTGACTAGAGTGAGTTATTTCTGGTTCGGCATAAGAGGCTGTTGTACAACGACGACAGGAGTAAACCATAATGCTTCCTGACAATTGCCAAACAATGACATCAAAACCACTCCCCTAGAAAAGACATGAAATGCACCGATTTGAAAAACATCCATTTTGACTAGACCCAAAAATGTGGCTTCGAGTTGATAGCAGAGAAATTGCTATTTCAAAAGGACAGAAAGTTGAGCGAGTTGGTAACAGTCCATAGTCAAAAGAAGAGGTGTGCAAGACACGGACACAAGGTGAGCAGTGAACAACACGAACGCCGAAACGAACGTCGTGTTGTTCACTGCTCACCTTATGTCCGGGTCTTGCACGCCTCTTCTTTTGACTATGCTATTTCAAGTTGGTTAAAAATGCGAACCACTTTGATTACAAGAAAAAAAAGTTATACTTTAACCTAATGAAACACTTAAGTTCATAAAATGCTGTGCTTTCAGATGCAGTATAAGGCAACATATTTATCCATGACATCAATAAACTGGCTGCCACGAAGCAAGATTGAGGCATCAACTTGAAACTGCGGGCACCAGCGGTGGACTACTGTACATGTGATTCTTTTTGTAAATCCATCTTGCAAATTGCACTGTGACAGAGAGTGGAAGCCAGCACTGCGGGTGGACAGTCTCATTTGTACAAAATGTAGTCTTTCCCAGTCTTATCTTGCAAGTGATGGTGAGTGAAAAAGCATGTTGTCTCGTCAACAAGGTTAATACCTTGCAAGTGATCTCGATAGGCCACAAGCAAAGTGCCGCTGCTTGTTTTCAGATACAGGTAGAGTAGGAACAAGCTATCTTCGATTTGCATAAGGAAATGGCTAACAAGCAGAAGCGCGCTACAAGAAGTTTTGAATTTGTACAGCTGAACGATTTTTGATAGCTCTTCACAGTTACCCGTGTGACCACCACTTAAAGATCTCACCAGGCCACATGGCAAATTTTTGTTATAAACTGGAGGTTATTAAGTGCCCCGTAAGGAGCGTTCCACCACAAGAATATTTGAAATTGGTCTATTATTAGCAGACACACAAATGTTTCAACCGTGCAAAACTGGGATTTCAGGAGGCGAGGGTCACCACCAGTACGACGCCCTCACCACATACCGATTATGTGGGGTGAAGGAAGAAAAAGACAAAAAAAATAAGGCGAAAAGCGCGAAGCTGCTTGTCCTCTCCAAGGACTGCTGCTTCCTGATAGGAAAATTCATGGTTCAGGCTGCCAGCATGGTTTCTAGTGGTGCAGAGGTGTTCTGTGGTCACGTGGCGACACGAGGCAGTGCGGAGCATCATCCTCTCCTCTTGGCGCATGATGCATATAAGAGAGGAAGCGACGCTCGGTTTGAAATTCAAGCACCTTCCGCGGTGCATAGCAATGCACTTCTTGGCAGGCATGATCGTGAGCACACAATGTACACAGTGCATTTGTCAGCTCAAAATGGCCAGACCTGGTGAGGGGCCCTTGAAGTCCTGCATGCTGTAGGTAAAACCGAATTGCAAGGTTCCTGTTCGAACAATACATAATGGCAAGTGCAGTACAAGGTGTTGGTTGATTCTTTGAACCTTTACTAAACACGTCACAAAGTAGAAAATGTGGTGGCCATGACAATGGGTGCCGCAAATCTCTGCTCCCACAAAGGGCATGCCACCTACGTGAATGCAGAGATGGAACTTTAGGAAGCCATATGTAATAGCTGTGGATACAGAGCCGAGAGAAAAATATGAAAGTGCCCAAACACACAGTTGTACACAGCAGCATCTACAGAACTTCAACCTGCATAATGTGCAGGCGTGCACTCAATGTGATCAGCTTGATGACCATTTACTTTTTAGAAAGGGAGGACACAAAACGGCTGTGTCCACATCTACACCATGTTTGGGGTGCACTTGTGGTCCAGGCTAGCTGGTGATCTTGATGGGGCACTAGGGGTGGAAAGTCCTTGGCCGTGGGCACTGCTGGCCTCGGTTTCAGCGATGTTTGTTGTGGCCTAGTTTTGCACGAGCCTGTGCCAGTAAGATGATCCCCGCGACAAAGAGTGCACGTTGGCATGCAAAGGGCCCATTGCATGCTATGCTTCTCCCCACATTGCCAATAACAATCCAGTTTTTGGGAGAGGGCACACATCGTACATGTGAGCTGGCTTCTGGAAATTAGTACAGGCATGACGGCTGCCCTTGCACTTGGTGCATCACTGTACCACAGGCATGTATTTTATATTTGGGGAGCATAGGACCAGAGGTGAACGTTATCAGGATAGAAGCTGCTTTCACCATGGATTGGGATGCTATGATTTTGGCTTCTGGGTTGCAACACCTTAGGTCGCTTATGAATCCCTCTGGCGCCTCATTCCAGAATGGCCTGGAAATCCTGACTGCGCCGGTGGTAGGGCCGAGATGTACGCAAGTACAGGGTGCTGCTGATGTGCGGTTCGGCCATTATTGTGCAGCTCCGGTGCGGCATGCAGTGCTCGTAGAATACTTGGAGCTGGGTGCTTAACGGGGACAAGCCCGCCTCATGGGCGGAACACAACGCAGGACGCATGATGCAGCACGCATGATGCATTACGCATTTGCTGCATCTCATCGAACGCGTCTCGAACGGTCGCAGAAGTAGCGTCGGGCGATCGACGTACGTACTACCAGAGACCGGAACAGAGGTCGCTGAGAGGGCGTGATTTCTGCAGAGGTGAAGCACAGAGTCGATAGTCCCGCCGGTCAGTCCACTGGCTCATTGTACTGGCGAGTGGGGAGCGCAGCACGTCGGCAAGGCCCGCTGCGAAGAGGTGAGGCTTGGTGCAGCGTCGTGGCCGCCAAAGGCGGTGTCACGTACTGGAGAGATCACCGGGTTCATTACTGTGAAACAACGCCACGAAAGTAAGACGAAACGCGGAAAGAAAAGACACAAACACAAGCGCCGAACTCAACTCCCAGTTAAGAGTTAGGCGCAGGTGTTTGGCCTTTCGGCGTTTCGTCTTACTTTTGTGGCGCCGTTTCACAATAACCCGCGCCGACTAGCCCAGTTACCAGCGCAGATCATCGGAAACATCCAAAAGATGGTAGCGGTTACGTTGGTAGGTTTGTTGTCACATCCTACTAGATCCGTTGAGCGGTTTGGTGAGTCCTTGGAAGGATTTCCGTGGAAGGCACAGGAACCAGGAAATGATGGAAGCGATATGATGAACGTCCATTCACTCTGGCACAACCAGCGAGAGATCTGTCGATCGTCGAAGGACACCGTCGAGCCATCCAACAACCGAACCACGCTGAAGATCACGCGACTGGCACCATCCGAACCTCCGAACCACGACGATTTGAACTCGCTGTACCTAGGGAGCCTACATGACAGGCAGTCATGCTGGCTCCCTAGCCGTGCAAGCGTGAAAAATCCCCAGAAAATTCTGTCCCTAGGTTTTAGGTCACGTGAGTTGATGACGTCACGGATCAACGGCCTTCATTTAGGCTGTGTTCCAATTCTGGACAGCATCGTAGACAGCCTACCTTGACAGCTTCAAGGACAGCTTCGCGTGCTTGCCGTCCGAGTAATGGAATGCGCCCAGATGACGTATACATGACGAGGCGCCATCTCGTGTCGACAAAAGAAAGTTGAAAAGAACGCTCCCAATTTTCGTTCATTTTGCTTATTTCGTGTTCCAATCTACGAAAAACTCAATGCAGCTCACATAAATTGCGTAAGAAAGCGCCTATTTGCGAGCAGACGACCGCTCCGGCGAGGTTCGTGGATATTCAAGCAATCCTCGCAGCCGCCATCTTGTTTGGACAGCAAAGTAGCCTGCATCGTTTTTGTCTTCGTATGCCGTCTTCGCGAAGCTGCCTATTTTGCCGTCTACGTGAGAAATGGAATGGGACTTAAGATGGCCGCTGTTACGTAGCCGTCTATTTAGCCGTCTACCGTGAGTATTGGAACACACCCTTAGAAGCACGCGTGCTAGCCTCTGTAATAGAGCGCCGGCGACTCGTGTGTACGCCGCCAGATGCCGCGACGATACCGTTGGCTGAGAGAAAAAAAAAGTGCTTAAATCTTCTTACGAGCCTGGTGGCGCACATGTCACCGCCCCGCTACAAAGGGGACGCTCATAGCATCCATCCATCCATCCTGAAACGAAGGAGTACGTTGTAGAAGCACGTTGTTCGCAGCTAGGTTTTGAAAATTACGTGCACGTCACTGGCTCGGGGCCAATCAGCGACCTCTCATTCGATCGGTCGATGGCGGGGGCGTTTGAAAACGCCTTTTGGCGAGCCGCTGAGATCTTTTGCGATGCACGTGTTGAAAACATTATTGTAAATTCCACACTTTACGCACAGCGCTGAAATCTGCC